>JAOSBL010000006.1:18686955-18702723 GCA_027568915.1 Erythroxylum roraimae | reverse complement strand
AGAGAAAGAGTTCTAGCTAAAACACCGAAGCATGTTCAATGTAACATTTTCCAATTTCTAACTTTACTTTTCACATAGAATCCATCTTATATCTAAATCATCATTTCTATTTCTTTTCAATTTCATTTATTATCCTTTGCTTTATAAATAAATAATTTCCAAATAATCATCGATAATTACTCGTTTACTAGTCTTAACTTACTGAAATTTTCAGGGTCCAACACAATCTATCTCTGAAATCAAAAGTAGAAGGGAATCCAGTCCCAGGACAAGTCTATGTCTCAAATCATTAAAACAAGGAGTTGGTAGCCAAAAGACCTTCACAGAAACATCAAAGATGTTTATGCAAAGATGCTCATAAATCTAAATAGTAGGAAAGAACACCTTCGGATGGAACTATGATAGACAAATGAAGCTAGAGGGACACCTTCAATCCCTTCATCTTAGGAACTTCTAGTCTTTGACAATTTGTGACAGTAGGACAATCCTACTCCTCTGTTGGAGTCTTAAAGAATTAGAAGCAAGTATATGCTTTTAACCAAAGCAGGATGGGTGAGAATTATGAGGGCATATGATGATGAGCTCAGACGTTCACCAAAGAACATTCCACCTTTCAACAAAATGGAAAATGTAGCAAAGAGGCTTAACTTAAGCAAGGTAGATGTGAACTTCTAGTTTCTGATATGGAAATGAGTATGAACTTCTGGTTTCAACCGTGTAAATGATAGTGTATTTAATGTATTTCTTTACTATGGTATTTTGTAAATGTTTTGTGTAGCTGGTTAGATGTGCCTTCCTAAAAGGTCATCTTGGTTGATATATTTGTGTAGGCAGGATGCTGTGGTTGGTACGATTCATAGGGAACTATTTTTTTAGAGTTCCTCTTGTTCTGAGGTTAGGTTACCTTTCTAGTTTTGGGAGGGGATGGCCTTCAAGGCAACCCCATGGTTTGTACATAAACCCTTTTTGATTAATTTAAATTTCTGATTTACCAAAAAAAATACAATACTAGAAATACTTATTCTCCAAGTTTATCTTAAACCCAAATTCACATACTTTTACTGTTGTGTGTGTGTCCAACCTTATTTTCAAGAATTTCTATCCTTGTTGACACTTTTATGGTTAGTGGGGATGGCGAACAAGTGAAGACAAGATGGATGATGAGTGAATCAAGCCTTTTTTGGACAGACATATCTGTATAGAGTGCCACATGTTTGTATTCTCTAGTTATATGACCATGTGTATCAACCATGTAAGTCTCTAGAATCGTGTGAAGAAGGATGTGAAGGATGAAGACAAAGATGATCATATACACACCTGTGTTCATAACTTACACAATCGTGTGTGATAACCGAGTAGTTCTATATAATGTGTACATCTATGAGTGAGGCAATGATTAAGAGACATAGTCACTTACACGACCATGTATTTAACCATGTACAATGCAAAAAAACCTATTTTGTGATATCAAATAAAAGATACGTAGGTTTTGTATGGGTGAGCAACCTAAACACCAAAAAGTGAGAAAAAGCACAAAGAGAACAAGTAGTATAGTATTCTCATCCTTTTTTATTGTTTTTGGGATTGGATTGAGAGTTTGTTGATTCATATATCCAAAACACCAAAAAGTGAGAAAAAGCACAAAGAGAACAAGTAGTATATTTTTCTCATCCTTTTTTATTATTTTTGGGATTGGATTGAGAGTTTGTTTATTCACATATCAACTTTGGTTTTAATCCTTAAACTTTCTGAGACAATTTGTAATTGAGAGGTGAGATATTAAACTTTGAAAATCCTTATTTGAGTTTAGTGCATTTGTTTATTAATTTAGCTCATGGTTTTTCCCTCTACATTGGATGGTTTTTTACATAAATCTTGATGTTTTTTTCTTTATTGATTTTCTTATTATTGTTCTAATTTGCTAGTTAAACTAGAAGAGTATTTTGTTGTTGCTCTTTAGTTGATTTTAAAGGTTGTACTTTTTGTCTCCCAATAAGTCGTATCAGAGCCATCATAATAGAAGGTAGAAAAAACTCTATAGTTAAGTTGATGTCAACAAACTTCCCTATTTATAGGCTCATTTTAATATCTTGTTTTTCAGAGCATGCTTAGGGTTCAACCCTAGATCAAGCATTGAATATAGATGCATAACATTAGCATTCATACATGAATTGATATTTGTACACATTACAAGTAAGTATATGGACTCATTTGACATGTCCCGGGATATGAAAAATATTAAGTGATCATGATGTGAATTGTGTTTTGGTATGTCTTGAACTTTGGTATGAGTGGATTTCAATTAGTAAATTGGAATTAAATGTTATGAATTGGGAAATTGATGGATTAAAATGTAAATTTGGACTAGGACAAATGCCAAGTGGTAGGATAAATTGATACATGTAAAATTAAGGTGATTAAGTCTAAAAACAATTGTGTGACATTTGGCATAGTTAAATGTGTGACGAATGGACTAGTAAAAAATGACAAGTGGATCAATTCTTATGTGGCATGAGGACCAATCTTGGAGTGATATGTGGACTGAATAAAGGGTGACAAATGGCAGCATAATGAGTGGATTAGTGGCAGCATAATTGTTGAACAAATGGCTAGGATGCTTTAAGACATATGTCTTTGTAAGTTAATGATACCTACCTAACTTACTAATGTGGCAAATTCCAGCACCCAAGTTTTTGCTTCCTTCACTGAAATTTCTCTAGCTTTTCCTTTGATATTTTCTTGAACCCTAACCAATTTGTTGCATGAGAAACACACCTAAATCCTTCAACAAATTGCCAAGAAAACTAGCTGAATGTGATCTTCATTTTTTACTATCCAAAAATCACCTTGCTTTCACCATAAATTTGTGTTGATTTTTGCTTGCTTAGAGACTAGGTTTAATCTGAAGTTTTTTGTAGAATTGGAAGCCTAATAGGTAAGTAACAATCTGAGTTTTATGGCTTGTTAAATGGTATAGGAATGATGCTTGAATTGGAATGAAATGCATGAGATATTGGTGATGATATGTGCTGGAAAAATGATCCTTGTATGATAATTTCTGGTTTGGTTTTGTTGTGTGGAAGTTATTGATTTGTAAGTTACCTAATAAATGATTTTTGAATTGGTTATAGACATGAAATTGATGTAGAATTGAGGCATGAATAAGGAGGAATTGAAGGTGAATTGATGAACTATGTGAAGGGGTGTTGAAGGTGTAAGACGCAAGTTAATTGTACTGGTTTCACTGAACACGTTTCACTGAATAGATATCGATATTTTGGCCATAAATTAACCTATAGATAGCCAAATGGCTTGATTTTAATTTTAGATTAAACTAAATACATATATATACAATTTTCATAGAGGGATATAATTTTAGTTCTGACTCTAAGGGCTTTGAAATTTGGCTTGAAGTTGAGTTTTGGATTTTTGTCACTATTTGAGAACAGTTTATAGTATTTTTAGTATATCTCTGGGAATAATGAACCAAATTGTATGAACTTTAGTTTATTAGAAACTTAAGACATAAAAGAATATTTGTTTAGAGAACATATTACCTAAAAACCTCAGTTTCTATGTCATAATGGCCATACAAAACTGACTTGAAACCTGTCCTGAGAAAATCTGAAAAAAAAAAACTAATGAAGAAATTGGATGAGGACTTTTGGATAACACATACTTAACTATAATGCATTTGGACTTGATTAATGTTTAAAATGAACATAATTTGATGTTGGAAAAGTTGGTTAAATGTGTGATAAGTTTTGATTGATAATTGATGTTATACTTTAAGGAAAAGAATGTTGGATAACAATGCATCTAAGTTTGGAATGAAGGAGCATTAAAGAAATGAAGATATTCATATGAATGCAAATGTATTCCAAAGGATATTAATAATGCATTAAGAATGAATGAATGAGAATTGTGAAATATGTGAAATATTTGTAATGCTAGAAAAGAGTTAGTAAATGTATGGTTAATGAATGGAGCATGATCAAGTTTACTTAAGGTATTAAGCTAAATGCAAACAAGACATACCTAAGTGACAATATGTCAATATGAATTATGATTAAGGAAACATACCCAGGATAGTCATTAGGCATGCATTGAACATGGCATATGTATGTATGTGCATAAATGAACATGTATTTGATTGATCGACTTTGAAATGTGAATTCTGTGTGTATTGTATGACGTATAGATGCTCAAATCGAACACCATCATCAAGACATTGCTGATCCATCCAGGTAATAGCGTATACTAGAGCGTACTGTGAGTTAAGCTAGTTGTGTAAACTCAAATATTTATGCTTCTGTTTGAATTGTACGTATAGTAACCTAGATAAGAGATTTCGATTGGTAATGTGTTCTGTTCAAATTGTGTTGATTAAACTTAATTCCTTTATATTGAATTGATATTGATATAATTATGATATTACTGATTCCAAACAATTGATTATTCGAGCAGTTCGATATTCAACACTGTATTGGGAGCGTTTGTGATTTTAATGTGAATAAGGAAATTGAATGCTCAACTATTTGTTGAATGCCAGACTTAGATCCGATGAACTGTGAAAATTGAATGTGCTCATTGACTGAAAGTGAATGATGATATATTATGTGAACTGTTATACTCCATTACATAATGCATGCTCACATAAAGGGGTTATAACTGGAGTAGCCAACGTGAAAAGAGCTTTAAGCTCAGTTATGCGCATCAAAGCCTCAGGCTCAATGTTTAATGAGCCCAGTATCCACAACAGATACGGGACAGTACTGAAAAGAGCTCGATATCTACAACAGATACAGGACAGTAAAATAGGCACTTAGTCATAACAATGTCAAAATGGAATAAGTCTCATATGCATCTGCATTTGTACATTTATGATTATGAATTATATGATTAAGAATACATTTCTGAAATTGTGATGATAAAGTGATATGCTACATTTGAGTAATTGATGTTAATGTGATTGATTGGGATATATAAGATCTAAAAGAGTATATGAAATGTTGACATTCATTACATATTATTGAGATGAGGAATGTCTTGAATTTGGTTATATGTGACATATTTGTGTATTTGATGTGAGTGAGTCCGTCGATGATGGTTAGCTCATTGAGTTCGCAAAACTCATCAAAATTGTAATGTGGCTTTTCAAGTACAAGAGAGGAGACCTAATTCCTAAGTTACTTTAGAGAAACAATTTTGGATTAAGAAATGACTCAAAGGTCTATCAGCAGACGTCTGAGGAATAGTAGATTGTTTTGTGTAGAATTTTTGTATAAAAGCTTGTAAACTTTCAAATGTTTTGGTAATGTAAACATTTGTTTTTAATGACTACGGTGTAAATCATGTTTGCAATGAAATGAAGAGTAGTCGTTTTTTTTAATTATTGTGTTATTCTTTATGATGCCATGTAAGAGAACATAACTGTTATAACATGCCATTATTATAGGATATGTACTTGAATGTCCTCTGGATGTTCTAGTATATACTCTATGGTAGTGGGGTGTTACACTCATAATGGAGGACCTGCTATATTGCAAGGATCTATTTAGTCCTATTGATGTGGACAAAGGTGTGAAGGATGATGTTCCTTTAAAAATTGAGAAGAAGACAGATAGAGAATAGGAGCAGATGAAGTGGAAAAATCTAGGCACAATTTAACAATGGATTGATATCAGTATATTCAACTATGTATCACAAAAAACGGTTCCTTTTAAGATATGGAAAATTTTAGAAGGACTTTAAGAAATGAAGAATGCCCATAACAAGGCCTCTTTGATTAAAAGGCTTGTAAACTTGAAGATGAAAATTGGGAAATTTGTGTTAAAGCATTTGAGTGATTTCTAGGATATAATCAACAATCTTACAATAATAAAATTCATTTTTGATGACAAGCTTCAAGCCTTATTCCTATTGAGTTTGCTATCGGATAGCTGGGAGACGATGGTGGTGGTGATAAGTAATTTAGCTCCTAAAGGTGTGCTCTCTTTGAATGTAATAAAAAAGAGTATGTTTAGTGAAGAAATCAGAAGATTAGAGTTGATAATGTGTAGGATTTTATGGTGGAAAGTAAGGGAAGGAGCAAGATTAGGGGTCCTAAAGGCCATGACAAGTCTAATAATTGATCAAAGTCTAAAGGTGACAAAGATGTGAAGATATACCACTATTGCAAAAAGTTAGGACACATTAAAAGGTTCTGTTATAAATGGAATGAGGGATTAGAAAAAGCAACATCATAATAGTAATGGTGATGATAAGAATATAACCGTAATAACTTCAACCACAGATGATGAAGTGTCCCCAGTTTGTGTGATAAGTGAATGTCTTTTTGTTAGTAATTTTGGTTCTAAGGGGTTGATTGACATGTTAGTTTTATAAAATTATGTTCTAAAAGTGGAGTACTTCTTAAACTATATGATTAAAGAGTTTAGGGTAATCAAAGTTCCTCTAAGATTGTCGATATGGGTGATATTTGAGTTTAAAAAATTGCCAAATACTTACTAACCTTGAGAGATGTATGACACATTCCCTATTTATGGTTAAATATATTATCTGCTAATGTGTTAGATCAAAAAGGATTCAAGCACATTTTTGGGAATAGAAAGTGGAAACTATCCAAGGAAGCAATGACTATTGCTTAAGGAGAGTTATGTTGCACACTTTACAAGAGACACTTAAAGGTATAAGTTGGTGGAGAAATATACACATTTGAAGAGAAAACTTCTCCAAATATGTGGCATTGATGATTGGGCATATGAGTGAGAAGGGATTAAACTTTTTGGCTAGTAAATCCCTTATCCTAGTTAAGAATACGCTACCACTTATTCCTTGTGATCATTGTTTAGATAGAAAAGAGTATATTTTGAGAGAAGATCTACAAGGAAGATAGAGAGATTGGAGTTGGTTCAATCATATGTCTATAAACCAATTGAGAAGGAGTCGCTAGAGGTAACAAATACTTTGTTACATTCATTGATGAAGCTTCGAGGAGGACTTAGGTGTTCATTTTAAAAACAAAAGTTTAAGTATTTGAAACTTTCTAGAAGCTTCATGTCATGATAGAAAAGGAAGCTGAAGTATCTGTTAAAAAATAATGGAGGAGAGTATACTTCTAAAGTGTTTGAAGAATACTTTTCATCGCATAGCATTAGACATGAGAAGACTGAATTTGATACTCAACAATATAATGGTGTTGTTATGAGGATGAACAAAACAATTGTGGAGAAGTTTCGATGCATGCTCAGAGTGTCCAAGCTACCAAAGACATTTTAGGGTGAAGCAAACCGAACTATATTTTATTTGATCAATTGAGTTCCCTCAATTCCACTAGATTTTGAGATTCCTCAAAAAGTGTGGACAGGTAGAGGTCCTATATATCACCATCTGAGAATATTTGGCTATAAGTTATTTAAACATGTGTTGAAGGATCGGAGACAAAAACTTGACTCAAAGTTGATACCTTGCATCTTTATTGACTATGGTCATGATTAGTTTTGTTTTAGACCCTATAACCCAGGGAAATAAAAAGTTATTAGGAGCAGGGATGTGGTATTTCAGGAGCACGATAGAGGTGCAGATCTTCTGAGTGAGGATAAAGTTACACACAACAACTTATCCTATGACATTGTTAATTCATCTCCAACCTCTACCACTACTGGGTAGTCTGTAAGTGAAGGAGACGAAGTGTATAATCAAACACACCTTTATGGTGATTAGGTATAACTTGGTAATGATGAGCTACTTGAACCATATTCGAACAATTTTGAAGATAATGAGCAAGGGGAGAAACTGGATCCAACAACTAATGAAATATAGCTTCGAAGGTTGAAAAGGGAGAAAAGGCCTTCTACTAGATGTCTAAGTTCAAAATACCTATTGGTTACTACTAAGGGTGAGCCTGAGAATGCAAGAAGTAGCATTTTATGAAAATAAAGATCTCTGGCTCACAACTATGAACAAAGAGATGAAGTCTCTAAAGAAGAATGAAACATATGAGCTTGTGAAGCTCCCAAAAGGTAAAAAATCCATGAACAAAAAAAATGGGTTTAATATAAAGAAAGATGGTGACAAGATGGTGAAGTATGAGGTAAGGCTAGTGGTGAAAAGGTTCAGTCAAAAGAAGGACATATTTTGATGAAATCTTCTCAACAACAATTAAGATGACCTCAATTTGAATAGTATTGGATTTGACTGCTGGCTTAGATCTTGAACTTGAGCAGTTGGATGTCAAAACAATTTTATCGCATCAAGATTTGAAAGACGAGATATACATAGAGCAACCAAAAGGCTTCAAAGCTAAAAGATTGGAAAATCTAGTTTATAAGTTGAAGAAAAGCTTATAGGTTAAAATAAGCTCCAAGATAATGGTATCAGAAGTTCGATTCATTTATGACAGATCATGGTTACAAGAAAACTTATGTCAATGCTTGTTTGTATTTTAAGAAGTACAAAAGTGAAAAATTCATCATTCTTCTTCTGTATGTTAATGATATGTTAATTATGGGTCAAGATGTTGGAAGAATCCAAAAATTAAAGGAGAAGTCTTCTAAATCTTTTTATATGAAATATTTGGGACTTGCAAAGCAAATTTTAGGCGTGGATATAACTTGGTATATAAAGGTGATATATAATTTCTATGTTGTCAATATTTAATTAAAGACTACGCTATGGCTAGCATAGGTAATTACGGGTCAATCCCACAATGACAGTAATTACTAGTAGTCAACTTTCTTCTATTACATAGCCTACAAATTCAATTTTTGGTCTTTAATTAAAAAATACTACTTAAAAAGTATAATAAAATAAAATAGGAAACAATAATGATGAAGAAAAAAGGAAATTACTTTTAAAAAAACTCCATATCGAAAGTTAGTGTCTATGTGATGAATCCCCTTAAAAACCATTAGATAATTAACCTTTATCATGAAATTATTTTATCGACTCTTGGACTGTGAAAATTCCTATCTTATATAAGGTGATTAACTGAAATTTTTCTAGTTAAAGTTCCTAGGATTGCATTATTCATTTATGAATTCTGCTATTAGTTTTGATCCTAATCTAGACAATTTATTTCAAACTATCTCTAGGTTTGCAATCAACTCCTTTTAATTATGGTAGATCTATTCATACACAAGATTTTTTAATCTTAATAATCTGAAATCAATTCATGCATTAATATTTTAGATCTATTAGAGCATGCATAAAAATATATAATTGAGTCACAATAAATCAATTAAAATAATTACTTTAAATAAAAGAACTAAGACATATTGTTATCTTAACTAGGGTCCATCACACCTAGACACTAACTACGTTTAGTTACACATAATAAAAAATGAAATCAAAGATAAACAAGAAGAAAAACAACTAGAAAACAAAGGAATCATAATTCTAAATCTCCCTTTTCTATTCTATTGAATGTTCTTGCAAGTTTGAGGTTTGATGTTGTAATCTATTGGATCTCTTGATGAATTCTTAGTGTTTTTCATGTTCTTTGATCAAAGTAGTCCCTACTCTATGTTCTTCACTTCTAGAATCTGCTACAAAAGTCAGCTTCCTCCTGTTTGCCTCTATTCATGTCCTTTTATAGAGAATTCTAGTGACTTTACACATTTTTAGAAACTTACATGACCATATATATGACTGTGTATCTCCAAATAGCTTTAAATATTCGTTTTATGCCACGATTTCACCTGAATTCCTCTTCGTTTGGTCCATGGAGGCAATTATGACCTATAAATGCACTTGGAGCAAATTAAGTACCAAAAATATAACAAAACTATAAAATATCAAGCAAAATACATCAAATATGGGTGTATAATAATAGTCAAATTAGCATCTATCAAACATTAATCCTTTATTAATAGTAACATGTCCTTTCATACTCTAAATCTTCATGTCATATTAATCAAATTAACATACAAATAGATTCAAGTTATCCTAAAACTAACTTCCTAAGTCAATATTAATAATAATTATATCAATGATCTTGTTGAAATCAAAAGTATAAACCTTTACACCCTAACCAAGATTTGACTCAATGCACTCACATGTTTAGGATCAAAACTCTGAAATCAATGCATAATAGAACTCTTACTGATGAAAATCAAAACAATGATTTAGGAGAAATTATTTCCTAATCATAAAATAGGAAACAAAAGGATATTATGGATATTTACTTTAAGAAATTGCTGTAAATAGGGGATATTGCTATAAATAGGAAATATTTTAGTTATCTAAATTAAGTTAGGACTTGTGTATATATTCAAAGGCACTTATTATGCAAAATAAAGAAAAAAAAGAATACTTCTTTCTTCATGATATCAAATCCTAGGACGCTGTAACTCCTGGTTTCTTTTTCTAACACTTGGTCTTCATTGCCAATAGTGCCTACTAGAAAACAGATGGCTGAAGCTATACCAGCAAAAGCCCCAATGAGGAGGTCTTTTCCTTCTCTAAAATCTCCTCTGTTGGTAATCCCAAAATGTAAACCCCTACCCATATTGGTGAATTACAAACCTTATTTCCATCTTACCAACTTAACGGTAAAAACTACCTTCACTGGTCACAAATGGTTAAGACTTTCCTGAAGGGCAAGGGAAAGCTTTCTCACCTATTATGACCTGCTCCTGTTGTTTCAGATCCCAAGTTTGAGGATTAGGATGTAGAGGATTCCTTAATCATGTCATGGCTTTGGAACTCTATGGAACCAGACATTAGAGACTCTTATATGTTCCTCTCATTTGTTAAGGAGATATAGGATGTTGTTCCTCAATCTTATTCTAAGGTAAATGATGCCTCTTTAATTTATGAGATTAAAACCAAATTCTCATCTATCAAGCAAGGTATGCACTCTGTTATTGATATATTACCATATGATCTTTGGCTAAAGTTAGGTCATTATCAGAATTTTAAATGCAATGCAATGATGATAGTGTCAATTTACAAAAGTTTGTAGAAAGGGAAATAATTTTTAAATTCTTAGTATGTCTTAATATATTTGACCAGCTTCGGGTTCAAAATACTTGGTAAAGAGCCTTTACCATCTTTAAATGAGGCCTTCTTACTCATTTGGGCAGAAGAAAGCTAGAGAATTGTGATGTTGGAATCCATGTCTACTGATAGCTCAATATTCATATCTATGAAAACCAAAAAAGAAGCCCTTAACCACCACCAACATAATCCTCAAAATAAGGAAGCTGTCTAGTGCAATTTTTGTAAGAAGCCTCGTCACACTAGAGAGACCTATTGGAATTTACATGGGAAGCCACAGAAAGCATGGAAAAAAGGGGCAAACAAGGATGGATAGGCCAAAGCCTACTTCACTAAACCTACAAACTCTAAAGATTCTAATCAAGCTAGTTCATAACTAAAAGGACTTGATAAAGAAGAGATTGAGTGCCTAAAGAGCATTCTAAATTGCCTAGAAGGTGCTAGTGCGTCATGTTCATTAGCCCAATCAGGTGATTTTTCTAATTCTCATGCTCTTATTACCTTATTAGTGTCTTATAGGGATTCTTGCGTCATAGATTCAGGTGCTACAAACTATATAACTACCTCTCATCATTCTTTTATTTCTTATAACCCTGTCCCAGTAATAGAAAAGTTAAAGTTACAGAGGCTACATGTTCCCAAACTTTTTGCCAATTTTTTGTCCATTAAAAGACTTACCAGAGACTTGAATTGCTTTGCCATATTTGATCCTAATTATTCTGTATTTTAGGATCGGGAAGCGGGGAAGATGATTGGGCATGTTAAGGAAAAGGATGGACTCTACCTTCTGGAGTCTAATAGTGGAGACAAAGCCTCACATCCCTCCTTGACTTTCATGACTAGAGATACTCTTAAACCTATTTGGCTTCAACATTATCGTTTAGGTCATCCTTCTTTTAGTTTATTAAGAACCATGTTTCTTAATTTGTTTAAAGACAGTGATCCTAATAGTTTCCATTGTGATGTGTGTGATTTTGCCAAACATTGTGGTACTTCCTTTCCTATGAGCAATAATAAATCTGAATTTCCTTTTACTTTGAATCATTCTGATATATGGGGACCTTCAAGGATACCTAATGAGTCAGGAGCTAAATGGTTTGTTACCTTTTTTGATAATTACATAAGGGTTTCCTGCGTCTTTCACATGAAAAACAAATTAGAGGTTAGTGAGATTTTTCCTAATTTCTTCCATATGATAAAAAACCATTTTAGGGTGAGCATAAAAGGGTTCAAGAGTGATATTGCTCGGGAATAATTTAATCAAACCTTATCTTCTTTCTTTCGATGTGAAGGCATTATCTATTTTTCATCTTGTGTTGACACACATCAATAAAATAGGGTGGTTGAGTGTAAAAATAAACTTTTACTTGAAGTCACTAGAGCATTATTATATCAAATGAATGTCCCTAAACACTAATGGGGAGAGGCTGTTTTAACTGGAGTTCACTTGATAAACAAATTTCCTTCACGACCTCTAGAGTTCAAAACACCGGTAGAAGTGCTCCATAATTAATTCCCCAGCTTTAATATAAATAGTCTAACTCCAAGACCATTTGGATGTGTTGGTTTTGTTCATATTCATGCTCACAATAGGGGAAAACTTGACCCACAAGCCCTAAAATGCGTCTTTGTTGGCTACTCTCCTATATAAAAAGGGTATAAATGTTTTTATCCTCTCTCACATAAATTCTTCATTTCTAAGGGCGTTTCATTTGTTGAGAGTCAATCTTTGTTTCCTAATACTTATCTTCAGGGGTAGATGGGGAATTTTGTGGAAGATAACTATAAGGAGACTAATTGTAACACCCCACTCCCGTAGGACCCGAACCCGACATTGTGGGTGATATCCGAGTCCGTGTCCCGCGAGGGTGGAGTGCTAGCACACTCAAACAGTCAAAAACTCAGTGCAAATTTTTTTTAATAATACAATCAAACATACACACATTTTGCGAAAAATCAATAATCAATTGGGCCCATCCTTTTCATAAACCCCTTTCATTCAAGAGTGTTACTACACTCATTAATCAACCTTGTTTACAACACTTCAAAATTGGAAAGTTATTACATACAGAAACATATTCAAATACACATTATACAAAAATTGAAATACACAAATAAAAAGTATTAATGCAGAAGCCAACTGATCCCGACCTCTTTCTCTGACTTGCATGCAGTGGGTATACTCCCGTTTGCCTAACGGGGTATTCTTCTGATCTTGAAAAATATTTACAAATTTTTGGGTGAGTTTTGTAAACTCAATAAGTGACCATCATCGATGGCTCACCCAGTCACATAACACATATTTCACATTATTTCACATTTCACACTTCACATTCAATACAATTTAATCACTCATATTATGCATATGCAATGCACATGAGACTCACTTTCTATTTATTACTTTGTTGTGACCGAGTGCCTAAACTGTCCCATATAGGGCTCATTGATAACTGTCCCTTATCCACTTGGGGGATACAGGGCTCATTAAACGTTGAGCCTAAAGCTTTGATTCATTTTTGAGCTCAAAGCTCATTTTCACTCGTTGAGCTTTAAACTCTGATTGGTGGCTACTCTGGTCACAACAACCATTATGTTTCATGCATTCATGAAATGAAATGCATCAGTAATATTTGCATGATCCCATTCAATCTCATTCTCATATCATCGGACCTTTGTCCGGCATTCAACATTAAGTTGAGAATCACACTTTCACTTACATGCAAATGTACATTCAGAACACATTTAACAATCACATTAAGTACATTTAGTTCATCTCATTCACATACAAGCAGCACTTCAATATCCCATCAATCATCACAATCATCGGACCTTCTGTCCAGAATCAACAGTCAAGACGCATTCATATCAACATTCAACAGTCAATTAATACAAAAATCAAACAAAACAAACAATGAAATGAGACCATCTAGGTCTACTCACAGTATGCTCCAGATTAGCATTTGCTTCCAAGTTCTAGAAACGTCTGGATGATGGCTCTCAATACGATCCTTTATATCATGCAAAACATACACATATCACAATTTTCACTATTATAAGTGTTTAATAATGCACATGTATGCAATGAAATATGTATCATGCATGTTCATGACAATCCCGGGTATTTTTCGATCAATTCCATCACATGATCATTCTCATATCAAAACTCATCTAAGTATAACTTATACTTAGGTTTATGTCTCGCTAAAACCATTAAAATCTCTATTCCTTCCTCATTGACTCACTTTCAAAATTTTCCAAAACACACTCTTGGGTCTACTGTTCACGTTCAATTAGAAAGTGAAACTGATGTAATTTGGTCATACTCTCTTCTAGAAAAGTGTTCCTCTATGTCTTATGTTTCTATTGACACCAAAATCACTCAATTTGGTTCAGTACTTTGGAAGATATACCTCAAACATTTTTTAACTATTCTTATTAAAAAATAGTTCACTATGTACAACTTCCATCCAGAAATTGAAGGTCTTAGAGACTGAATCATAATTCGACTCTTTCATATGCATTTGTAGACCTATTTCTTCAATTTACTCCAAATCAAAAATCATCTCATTTGGAATCCTATAGGTCCAAATATAATCAAAACACTGAAGTAGGTTCAGTAAAATAATCCCATTTACACTGTTCCAACATATTCCTACACTTTCATTTGATTGATCTTTTTCAATTCAACACCAATTATTACAAATTTTCATGTAGATATGGGAAAATGGGTTAGGAATCTATTTTTTCAAGAATCAAGTCATTTGAAGATCTAGAGAAGAAGTTATGATCAAAAGAAGCAACCAAGTTTATGTCCTCACTCCTAATGAACCTATGTTGGCGCGATTGCCATAACTTTCACAAAAATGTCGAATTGACCTCGTCTTTAGATAGTTGGAAAGAGAATGTCAAAATCTACAACTTTTATGAAGACCTTGAAGCGAAATTCTGTCATTTTAGAGACACACGACTGTGTGAAATCACACAGTCAGACCGTGTGACTTTCGGGTCAGATTGTGTTTTCTGCATCAAAAACACACGGGCCGTGTGAATTTACACGACCTGACTGTGTAACCTTCAGGTTTACTAAATTTTTCATCTCCAAAACCCCTCCAAATGATCCTAAACCCATTCTAACATCACATATACTCGTAATCTTCCCAAATTCACCTTTTTCTAATGCAATATCATTCCATAATCATTCAAACACTAATCAAATTTCATTCACTCTCAATTCTCAACTCATTTAATTCATCATCTCAATGGATAACTTCTTCAAAGACACTCAATTTCAACTCAACATCATCCATGCACATTTCATACTCCATACTTGATCATAAACACCTAAAATATAGCACTATCTCATACACTCAAAACTTAACACAACATAAACATTCATCCACAAATTTTGCTGCACTCAATTTCTAATTTCATGTCAATATTTGAAACTCTTAAAGACAAGATTTAAATTTGATTTATTCATACAAAATGTAGCCCTATGTTTCTAGTTTAATCCAAATCAAGAATCATCCCATTTGGATAACTATAGAAGAAGTTATGGCTAAAAGACTAAAGTATACTTAGTAAACATTTTCCAATCCATCATCTTCAAATTTTTCCAGATTTTTACACCCAACATACTTATACAAAAATCACCCTCTTCCACTTCATCACTCCTCATTCCCAACTCCAATTCAACTCATTTCTACACTCAACCATTAACACAAACAGGTTATAGACACATTTCTATACTCATTAACTTCCAATTCT
>JAOSBL010000006.1:18659116-18678307 GCA_027568915.1 Erythroxylum roraimae | reverse complement strand
ATATTGATATATTATTATTATGATGCCATGTGGTGTATAGCGTTGTTTGTTTGTAGTTCTCTCTTATCGTAGGATATATATCGGAATAACCTGCGGGCGTCCCGGTGTGTACCCTACAGTAAGGGGGCGCTACACCACAAGGATGCACGAAGGCATGCGAGTGCGACAAGGTGCATAAGCACTTAACTTCAACGAGGCAGGTTAAAGGTATATAAAATATGCGAGGTTTCATCCTAAATCGGATTGTGACTTGTACTTAGTGAGCTTGAGCTTGATCATGGAAGATGGACTTGTCCACGGACATGCATTGATGGAGCTATGTGTGGATAAGTTGTGGTGACTTAGAAAAACACATCAGCAGTGACGTGTCAATTGTGGATGATGTGGCACATGATGATGTGACGGATAAGATCACAGTGGATGAATATCAGCTTTAAGAGATAAAGAACATGTGGAAGGATGATTTGAAGATAGATGAGATCTTCGTGGATAAGGATAGTCATTCCTAGATAGGGTAATCTTTTATCTTGTTAATGTTATGTAACTTAATCCTATTAGATAGAGTCTTAATTGGATGGGAATGTCATATATTAGTTAGTTTGATGTAATCTGATAAGGAAAAGATATGATAAGATTGTGATCTTAGCTAGTAGAGTTCTATTATGATTCTAACTTAGTCATCTAGAAATGCTTATAAATAGCTCATTAGAGTTTAGAGCTATTCATTCAAATATTGAGTCATTCACTCATTGAGAGAAATCACTTAGAGGAGAGAGCTTTGAGAGATGAGAGTTTTTAAGGGAGTTCTTATTGTAAGGGCTTTGAGTAGGAAGTTCTTTGTAAGGGCTTCAAGTAGGGAGTTCCTTGTAAGTGCTTCAGGAAGGAGGTACTTGTATCTTTTGTTAACATTTTGTTGAGGATTAATGAAAGATTAGCTTCAGCTATATGTATATATCTCTTATTGCTTTCTTTACTTTGTTATACACTTGTGTTATTTTGTGTGTGAGAGAAACACTTTAAACACTTGTGTGTACGTGAGGTGTTCGAGAGCTAACGGAATTGTTCGGCAACATTCACATAAGAAGCCTGAATCTTGCTTCAGCGAACCGAAGCGAGATTGTCGTATGAAGGTGGGCGCGACTGTGGTAAAAGTTCGATTCCAAAGCAGACCTTTGTGATAGTTGGTATCAGAGCCAATCTAAAGCGATGGCTGGTCGAAGTAATCTGACAGAAAGGGTTACTAGAATAGAGGCAATTCTTGAGTCTCTAGCCCCGACGGGTGAGGGAGTAGTTCCTTTGTTGGAACATATTTCAGCCTTGGAGAGAGAGTTTCAAGCAACTATGAGAGCGCTCGAGGAATAGATAAAGGCTCATGAGGAGATGAGCTATGATCTTTTATTGCTCAAGCGTATGATGGCAAAGCACGAGACGGTGTTTGAGTGGAAAGAACTATGGTGAAGGTGCAAGAGCCACAAGTTTTCAATGGCAAGCGAAGTGCCAAGGAGCTCGAAAATTTTTTGTAGGACATGAAGCAGTACTTTGCAGCAGTAAAGGTGACGGACTCGGAGAAGGTGTTAATCACAGCAATGTACATGGTGGGTGATGCTAAGCTGTGGTGGAGAATGAGAACCTCCTACGACATCAATGCGGGGAGACCTCCCATCGACACTTGGAAGAAGACGAAAAAGGAGCTAACTGATCAGTTCCTACCAACAACACTTCATAGCCCGCGAGGGATGCTTTAAAAGGGTTGAAGCAAGACGGCTCGATAAGGGAGTATGTAAGAAAGTTCACATCGGTGATGTTGGACGAGTGGAACATGTCGAATGAAGACAAGTTGTTCAACTTCATTAGTGGCTTGCAAGGTTGGGCACAAATGGAGCTTCGGAGGTAGAACGCAAAGGACTTCCCTAGCACAATAGCGGCGGCAGATGCCTTGGTGGATCTCCAAATTCTACCCAGCGGAGAGGGTAAGAAAAATGGTGGAACCTGGGATGGCAAGAAGAAAGGCAAAGAGAAGGTGGGAGATTTTTTTCAACATAAGAAGAAGCAATCAAAGGGGAAGGTTGCATGCTTCATCTGTGAGGGGCCATATTATGATCGAGAATACCCGAAGAGGAAGAAGGACGAGGAACAGATGAACTCCATAGTTGTGAAGGACAAAGGAGGGAGCGATGAAGATGACTCGGGGGAAGGAGCCATCAACAACATCGCCTATTTGAATGCTATGAGCCTCGTGGAGGAGGACCCATGCGAAAACGAACTCGACGGAAAGGAGAGGTGGTACGTGGGAAAGGTGCCAATGGAAGAGAAGGCTTGCTCCAATCTTCGACAGTTCGTGAAGGAGTCTTCGAGGGAACTGCTTGTGGAGGAGTGCCCACAGATTACTTCGACGAGGGCGTTGAATTCTTCTAATGGGGGTGATTTTTTAGACCCCTAAGTCTAAATTGCAGGATCGTGCAAGTGTTGGCGAGTCTTGACCAATGCTTAGCATGCAAGTCGGCACAAGGAAGACGTATTAACGAGGGAACAAGGTGAAGTCTTGTGAGTTAGCGAACAAAACTCGAGGAACTTGCGAAATAGGTGAGAGATGCGAGAAGTATCGGCAAAGATCTCAACAGTAGGTGAGAATCGATACGCATGGGCACGCATAGGTGCACATTAGCAGAAATCTTCGACGAGACCTAAAATTCGGATGCGAGGCCGTACAAAGTTGGCAAACAAAATTATGCGAAACCCGAGGGTGCATGAGAATATACAAAGGCTTGCGAGGTGTGTGAGAGATATTCGAAAACTAACAGAATTATTCGGCAATATTCACATGAAAAGGCTGAATCTTGCTTAAGCAAATCAAAGTGGGATTGCCGTACGAAATTAGGCGTGACTTGTGATAAAAATTCGAGTCCAAAGTAAACCTTTATGACAACATGTATGATGCAAATTCGTTAGCGATGCTTCTCAATCCTGTAAAACCCGCCAAAAGAGGAGTAACTAAATAAAAATTTTAATTAGTATCTTCATTATAACACTTTATCGCTACACGTGGTATTATTACGGTGCAGAATATATAAGTTTTGAGTAGATGCTACTAACATAATGTAATAATTATTACAAGGATGGTGGCATGCCTTCCACCATCCAAATGCAATCCTCCTCGTGCGGTCATTCATCCTCCGTCCAGAAACAGAAGCAGAAGTTTGAACACCTACCCACGACCATCGTCATCGACAACACCTCAACACCCTCAGGAACCGCTTATCTTACTTCATCTCGGTAACTGCTCCAACTTCAACCATCTCAAGAGTATTCATGCCCGCATCATCCGCTCCTCCTTCTTCACTGCTCCCAATCATCTTCGCTACCATTTTCTCCTCAGAAAATTGCTCCACCTCTCCTTCTCCTTCCGCCGTTTCCAATATGCATCCCGTATTTTCCTGTATCACGTCCACTTTCTCTCCGTCGACACTTTCACTTGGAACCTTATGATTCGATCCTACAACACCTATGGCTACCCTTTTGAATCTCTCTTACTCTTTAACTTCATCGTCTCGCGCGGCTTCCCCCCTCCTGATAAGTTCACATTTCCCTTCGTTATCAAAGCCTGTTGCTCTGCGCCCTGTATTAGTAAAGGCAAAGAGGTGCATGCCCTCGCTATTAAGACCGGACATTCTAATGACACCTTCCTCTACAACGTTCTCATGCACTTTTACTTTAAGTGGGGCGATGTTGTCTCTGGTCGTCAGGTGTTTGACAAAATGCCCGTCCGCTCTGTGGTTTCGTGGACCACCTTCGTCGCCGGGCTCGTCGCTTCAGGGCTTTTGGATGATGCCCAAACAGCTTTCGATCAAATGCCCACAAGAAATGTTGTTTCCTGGACTGCTATGATCGACGGATATGTTAGGCACAAACGACCTCAAGAAGCATTCGAATTGTTTTCCAGGATGCAGTTTGATAAGGTGAGGCCTAATGAGCTTACGCTGGTTACTTTGTTAAGAGCTTCTATTGAATTGGGGAGTCTCAGTCTTGGTAGTTGGATTCATGACTATGCTCTCAAAAATGGGTTTCGACTTGGGCCTTTCTTTGGAACTGCGCTTGTTGACATGTACAGTAAATGTGGTAGTTTGAGTGATGCCAAGCAAGTATTTGACAGTATGGTAACGAAGAATGTGGCTACTTGGAATGCAATGATCACTAGTCTTGGAGTCCACGGCTATGGCAACGAGGCGCTTGCTCTTTTTGAACGAATGGAGGAGGCTAATGTACGGCCAGATGCAATCACCTTTGTCGGCGTTTTATGTGCTTGTGCGCAAATGAACGACGTAAATTTGGCTAATACCTACTTCAAACATATGATTGAACACTACAATATCAAACCCATATGGGAGCATTACACCTGCTTGCTTGAACTATACAACCGCAACATGTCAAATGAGGTGCACCAATCAGTAAATGCCATTTTGACAAATGAGACTTAAGGGACGTAGCATAGACGATGTTGATAAATCTTTTGAGAGCCTCAACAAGGTAACTACGAGCTACAATTTCTTGGATTCACCGACAATTTATTGGCTTGTAATTTCTTAGCTTTTGTAAGTAAATAGCTATTCTGCAGCTACATTTTTTTGCTTCTGTGTACATGCGTTTGCGTAATTATTCTTTTATCCAATTCTAGACTCCAGCAAAAAGAAAACATCAAACAGGTTTGAAAATCCCTATTTGGGAAGATTGTGATTTTGTACATATATATCCAACTGCTGATGAAAGGATTTTTATCTAAAAAATCTGGTTGGTAGAGATATATACCATAGCGCCAAGTATTGTTGGAGGGTTTCCAGAACTTTTCCCTTGCTTTCTATAAGTCGAGCAAAATTCATGCAATACTGAGTGTTCGAGTAGCTGGGAGTTCCCAAATTGACATGTATGTATCGAATTGCACCTTACAAGTGTTCTCAAGTGCCCGTACATCAAGTGTGGATTTGCTGCTTTTTCATATTCTTATTCAAATTTTTCATGTTACTGAAGACTGTTTCAATCTCTTTTTTCATATTCTTATTCAATGTTACTGATGAATGCTTCATTCTGCTTTCTCATATTCTTGCTCAAATCCTTCATGTTGCTGATGAATGTTTCATTCTGCTTTCTCAATGTATGTGGTGCTTAACCTGGTTTTGCATATTATAGATTTGATTTTTACGTATTTGCCTCTTGTATCACGATGCATAACCAGCCTCAGCATTTGGTTATCGAGCTATGCAAAATCTATTTCTGTTCATCAGACTTTCCATGCAGGTTTTAACCTGATGTAGGAGATTAGAAAAGATATCAGTATTTGTTAAGAGACAAGTGGATTGTAAACTAGAAGTTACAAATAAAAGTTAGGTCCGTAAACACTTTTAAAAAATGCTCTACACTTTGAATCCAAAAAATCTAAAGTTAGAAAATTAAAATCGCCATAATAGTTAGTATAAAAAATTATTATTAATCTCATATCAAAGAAGAATCTCCCTATAAGTCCAAACTTCGTATGAAAACGATAAAACCCCATCAATATAAGGATATTATAATATCAACATTCACATTCTAACATGCTATTAGATATTATCATCTTTTACTTAGGGTTGGTAAGAATAAAAATACAAGCAGAAAAAAGAAAGTAGTAGACAGATTGGTAACCTCCATAGCAGCGTAACTAATGTCATGTAGAGAAAAGTTTAAACCAACAATATTCAACAAATTGAGATTGAGATTTGGGTGAGCTTGAAGCCAGAATAGAATGAGTTACAGTTTAGAGGAAAAGAAAATATCATGTTAAAAAATAATAGAGAACAAGATTGTGCATCTTAACTCCTTGTAGTTATCATTAGTGTAGTACTTAATGAGAAAATTAGCAACATAAAGTTAAATAAGAAAATTTGGCCAAAGAAGAATTAAGTCTCTTCCATCAATTTCCTAAAATTAAAAAAGAAATAGACTATGAGGAGTAGATCTTGACATAATTATCTTAAATGTCACGATCCACTTGTTTTAAATTATTCTTTATCTAGTCTAGGTGCTTTCATTTATGGTTTGTCAAGTTATCATCATGAAGTCTCGTTAAGGTGTGGGGTTTGGAAAGGTCTAATAGTACGCAGCCTTACCCTTACGTAGTAGAAAGACTGTTTTTGCTAGACTCATATGCAATATATCATGAAGATTTTACAATAAAAATCAATGTGCATACATATCTAAGAAATAAAGTAAAATAAATCAATCAATCAAATAAACATAAAAGGTATGCAAAACAACTAAATACAAAAATACAATACAATGCAAATAAATACTAAAGAGAAAGATCGAGCAAGAGTAATAATTATGACACAAAATAATGTACATGTAGAACATATCTAAGAATAACAATAAACGTTAAGTGCCATACATACCAGAAGGGACCTATACCGAACACGAAAAACATGTACAGGAAAAACTCTGACCATGCCTGTTAGCACCTTAATTACGCTACATAGGAACCATTTTAAGCTATACACCCTAGGAGTAACATACTACACAATAAATGCAAAGAACACAAGTTTTTGTAATACAAGAAAGCGAATGTCCTCTTTTAAGAGAGACCCTTAACCAGTATCCTAGTACGCCAAAGTTTTCTATTTCGGGCCAAGTCCTTGGTAAGATCTAACCTATCCATATCATTCTTAATCACTTCTCCCCAATTCTTTTTAGGCCTTCCTTTTTTCCTCTTAAATTCTCTAAGTATTATTTTTTCGCATCTTCTTACTTGAGCATCGGGTGTTTCCTCTTAACATATCCAAACCATCTAAAACGTACCTCTCCCGATTTGTCATTTAGACCAACCAATTGATAAATTTCTACTGGAGTCGGTGCTATCCAAGAACAATTAGCTAAAAAGGAAGGCTGTCAAAGAGGAGGGATTGGCCCTCGAGTGCAAAGGTAGAAGGAAGCTTGACTGCAAGACCTACCCGTCGAGCGGGGAAGAAAGTCGGCCTTAGTGATTTGACAATGTCGAGTGGAAGGTCGTTGCTCAACGGATAAAAGTTACTCTAGGGATAACAGGCTGATCTTCCCCAAGAGCTCACATCGACGGGAAGGTTTGGCACCTCTATGTTGGCTCAAAGGGGCGTGGAAACATAAGAACTCTTGAATGGAAAGTCGATTCTCTAAAAGGAAAGGCAAAGAGTAGTAATCTCCTTAATTTGTCTCTGAGCATTAGATTTTTGACCTTATCTCTTCTAGTAAGGTTACACATCCACCAAAGCATCCTCATCTCCTTCACCAAAAGCTTATTATTATGTATTTGTTTGATAGGCCAACATTCCGCCCCATATAGCATGGTTAGCCTAACCATTAATCGATAGAATTTACCTTTAAGTTTGAGTAGTATCTTCTTGTCATATAAAAATCTGTACGCACTTCTCCATTTGTGCCATCCTGATCTGATACGGTGGACTATATCTCTATCGATCTCTCTATTGTTTTGGATGATAGACCCTAAGAATTTAGAACACTCCTTCCGTAGTATAACTTCTGGTCCAACCTTTACCTCTACTCTAGTAGTCACTTGATAGCCCGAAAAGTTGCATTCTTAGCATTCAGTCTTAGTCCTGCTCACTTTAAATCCCTTCGACTTTAACGTTTCTCTCCAACATTCTAGCTTGACATTGACCCCCTCTATTGTCTCATTACTAAGACAATATCGTCAATAAACAACATACACCAAAACACTTCTCCTTGAATATTCTTGGCAAGCTTATCCATCACTATTGTGAACAAAAAAGGGCTTAATGCGGAGCCTTGGTGTAACCCAATGCCAATAGAAATATTCTTAGTATCTCCTCTTATTGTCGTTACTCTAATCATTGCCCCTTTATATATATATATATATCTAAGCACCCTTATATATGTCATAGGAACTCCTTTCACCTCCAAACACCTCTACAAGATTTCCTAAGAACCCTATCATATGCCTTAACTAGATAAAAAAAATCATGCGTAAATTTGTCTGTCTTTTCCTATAGTATTCCATTACTTTTCTAAGGAGATGTAAAGTTTCTGTTGTGGACCTTCCTAGCATAAAACCAAATTGGTTTTCCGATATCGAAGTCATCTTTCTAACTTTCTTCTCAATTACCATCTCCTACAACTTCATGGTATGACTAAGTAGTTTAATGCCTCCATAATTATTAAAGTCTTGGATCAATGCCTCCTTTGTACTTATCTAGAGGAATTAACAAAATCAGTCTCCATTCATCCGAATCTTGGTGGACTCAAGGATCATATTTAAAAGCTTGACTAGCCAATTAAGGCCTTCAATGCTTAGGCTCTTCCATATCTCTATGAGCATCTCATCCGATCCTATTGCCCTTTCGCTTTCCATCTCCCTCAAAGCTTTTTTAATTTCCTCTCTTGTGATATGCTTACATCGAGAAACATTACAAAATCCCTCAGACTTGTTAAGGTCACCTAAATAGATGTATGCCTCTATGCCTTCATTAAATATGCCATAAAAGTACCTCTGCCATTTACTCGTTATGTCTTTTTCCTCCATGAGCACCTACCCTGCTTCATCTCTTATACATCGAACTTGGTTTACGTCTCACATTTTTCGTTCTCTAACTTTTGCCAACTTAAAAATGTCCTTTTCTCCCTCTTTAGTATCCAATCTCCTTTACAAATTTTTGTAAGCTTCACCTTTAGCCCCTAAGACTGCCTTTGTAGCCTCTTTCCTTGCTCGTTTGTACCTTTCTCTCTTAGCTTCTTTATCTGCCTTTATGGAACTCTCCAATATAGCTTTATATGCTCTCTTTTTAGCCTTCACCTTTTCTTGTACTTATTTATTCCCCCACCAAGGTTCCATCTTACCACCCCTCAATCCTATAGAAACTCATAAGATCTCTTTAATAGTATTCCTTAACTTATTTACTACTCCTCATATCTAATTAGCATCTCCTTCCAATTTCCATTCAGTTTCATTTGTTACTCTTTCCTTAAGTTTTTCCATCTTGTCCCCTTTCATATTCCACCATCTAACTTGAGTACACCTCCTAATATTTCTTTTCTTCCTCCCCATCCCTTAATATCAAAATCCATAACTAGCAGTCTATGCTGAGTTGCTAAACATGCTTTTGGAAACACCTTACAATCCTTTCACCTAGTTCGATTGCTTTGCCTTACAAGGAAATAATCAATGTGAGTCTTCGTGGATCTACTCTTGTAAGTCACCATTTTTTCTTCGTTTTTTTCGATAAAGAATTGACTATTATTAACTCAAATGCTACCTCCATGTCCAATAAAGTAGTCCCGTCAACATTTCTTTCACCATACCTAAAACCCCTGTGGGTCAGTGGATATCCGTCTGATGCTGCTCCTATATAACCATTAAAATCTCCTCCTAAAATAACTTTCTCATTATTAGGGATCTGCCAGATCACCTCATCTAAATCCTCCCAGCTCATTTTTATTGTTCGTCCAGACTTGCTTGAGGTGTATATGCACACAACATGTTAGGAACAACACCACTCACCACAATCTTAACATTTATAATCCTATCATTTAACCTCTTTATCTCCACAACATGACTTATAGGGTCCTTAACAACTAAGATACAGACTCCATTCTTTCGCCCTGAATGGTTTGTCAAGTTACTATGTCAAAATTTTCATATGAATTGCAACGACTAAGTCAAACTTACATGGCATCTAACACGATGTCAATAATTTTAATTTCAACATGAAATTGTGTTTCAGTTATAGATGTATTACGCTCAAATTCATTAATTGGATACAAGTCAACGATGTTAAAGATTCTGTTCATTTATAGCTCATGTGATAGCTTAAGTTTTATTTCTATTTTTTGTCGTAGTTTTTATTTTTTACTTTTTGTTTTTAGTTTCTGATTATCTTTCAAATAAAAATAAAAACCTATTTAGTTATTAATGTTAATATAATTATACTTTTATTATTAATGATAATTGCATATTAGATAAAATTTGAAGATAAATTATTTTTAATTAAATTAAATTTATTTTAATCTGTTATATAATATATATTATCAATAAAATTATTTATTTATTATAATAAACTATTTAAAAATTAATATTTATTTTAATTATTAAATCAATATATATTTTGAAGATATTTTAAATTTTAATTATATCTATTAATAATTATTCAATTAATTTATTCAATTTAATTAAAAATTAAATAAAATTAAATAATTCATAATTGATTACTAATTAATTAATTATATTAAATATATAATATCAAATTAAATTATTCATAATTCTTATTAATAATTAATTTATTAAATAATAAAATAATATATATTATTTGATAATAAATCAAATTATGAAAAATAACATGAAAAAAAACACTTTTGTGATGTTTATAAATTTTGAAAACTGGAAGAATCAAAAATAAAATAAATAAAATGAACAAGTTTTTAAATTAAATTTAAAAACAAAAACAAAAAACTCAAAGTATAAATAGAATCACAAAGCCCTTTAGTTAACCTTCAAAATCTTATGAAAGTCGAACTTAAAACTTGTGATAAGTTCATTTGAAAGATTTTTCTCGTGTTAAATGTATAAATACTCGTTCGACTTTTTCAAGTTTTTTTTTCCTTCCATTATGTTAATTTGTAAGAAAGTGTAAATCATATTGTTGTTTTTTTATTAATTTGTGTTGAAAAATCAAAGTAGGATTTAACCTTGCACATAACAAAATAATTAAAAAAAAATGTTTGATTTCTCGATAAGATTACTTAAAATTCTATAATATGATTAATGAACAAACATAATAAAGGATGAATTATACTTCGTATTTTATAAACTTGATCCTTTTCTATTGAAAGACTTTATAACTATTGTTGAGAGACTTAGGTAAGATGTGTTAGCTTTATTAAAGCTTAAGCATATTTATAATAAGAGTTTGGACCTTCTAGTAATTAAATTGAAATAAAAATTATAATTATAATTATAATTATTCTAATTAAATACTAATTAGACCGAAGTAAGATCAAATATCTTATATTGTTTCTTATTTTTATTAAATGTATCATGTTTAATCATAAAGTTTTTCACTTTTATATTCAATTTCAACTTGATTAAAATACTTTTTCTCTCTTTAGCTCGTTCTTTGTATGTGACATATCATTAAGCCCACAAATATGTTGAGAGAAAATGTAAATTTCCTAAATCATATTTATGATTAGATAAATTAAATTCATCTTTAATTCTCTAATTAAATAATGTATATTTATAGATCAAGATTAGCGTTTACCCATACCTTATAACAATCCAAATATTTAGGAATGTCAACATAATTTTGACTAACCTTTCTGTACATTGATTTTTTTTTGTATAGTTCAATTATTTCGTCATACAGTATTTTAATTAGATATAAATTATATAATTAGTGTTTACTGTATTTGAGTTCAATCATAATAGTTTTTCATTATTAGTAATTATTTATATTAATGACATTTGTAAACTATTCTACAAAATGTCATTTTATCTTAGCCAAGGATTCTTAAATCAATACAAATCGAGGGTATTCTTCCTAATCACTTTGGTGTGATGTATATTGATCACTCGGCTACTTTTATATAGTTCATGTTATATTCAATGACTACCAATTGATCTACTACTAACTAGAATAAGTCATAAGTAGTATTAAAATATAACAATTCTTATATGAGATACTTTGGAGATATCAAGTCAAAAGATCACTTATACAATTATCATAATAAAAATTTCAAAGACATATATAAGTAATGTTCTAAATGGAATTCTCATATAGGGTCAATTTAGTAAAGTTGTTTTTTAACAAGCATTCACACATTTATTTGTGTCTACACTTTAGTTTTTAAGATTGATCACTTCTTTCATAAAGAAGAAACATAATGTGTGGTAGTCTTTTATATTATATTAATTCCAATCTCAATAGAATAATGACTATAAACAAGTTAGTGATAATACACAAATGCAATAATATTCTCATAATTATGGTCTCTTCATAATTTTTTTTGCAATGTAAGTTTATCTTATAAACTTAATCATATATATGTAAATATGTATAAGATTAAAATGTCTCTAAATAATTATATATTAAATTAGAATCAATTGATTGACTGGGAGACATAAATCAATAACTCCATAGTAGTCTTTTATATTATATTAATTCCAATCTCAATAGAATAATGACTATAAACAAGTTAGTGATAATATATAAATGCAATAATATTCTTATAATTATGGTCTCTTCATAAATTTTTTTGCAATGTAAGTTTATCTCATAAACTTAATCATATATATGTAAATATGTATAAGATTAAAATGTCTCTAAATAATTATATATTAAATTATAATCTTGATTTATGAATATGAATATGAATTGTTTAATTAAAAAATCAAAGATAAATTAAAAGATTTTAATTTATCTAATCCTAAATATGACCTAAGGTTATAATTTATATATATTGTAAACATATTTGAAAACCTAATAGGTTATATACAAAGAACGAGTTGAAGAGAAAAGAGATATTTTAATCAAGTTGTACTTAATTGTAAAGTTTGAAAAACTTTATAATTAAATATGAGATATTTAATAAATAAGAATCAAAATAAAATATTGGATCGTATTTGAGCATAACTAATATTTAATTAAAATTATTTTTAATTCTAATTAAAGTTCAATTGGAATTAGAATTTATTTTCAATTAAATTACTATGATATTCAAAACTTATTATAAATAGATTAAATTTTTAAGGGAGTTAGTACTCCTTATCTAATCATCTATTTAATTATTATTGAGAGAATGTAACTACTATAGTTGAGCTGAGTTAGTTTCGAAAACGATTTGAAAGATATGACAAAAAAATGATCAAGCTTCAGAATAAGGTATAAATTAAGATTAAGTTTTAATATAATTTATATATTAATCATTTATAGAATTTAAAGTGATCTTAATTTTTAAAAAATAAAATATGAAAAAGTTACGTAATTATTCCACGTAAGAGTAGATCCCGACCTTATTCCTCGACATGAAAAATTGTGTAGCAAGCTTGCGGATTTCCTGACATAATTGCGGCGTTTTTCCATCTGAAGACGAGCAAACAGGGCAGAGTGTCCTTCTCTACCATACTTCTTCGGCAAATCAACGGTAAATTTATGCAGGACTTCTCGTGTATTTCCACTTAACGTCCCAAACAGATTGCCATTTTCATCCATGACTATCAAACCAAATTTATCATCAGATTCCAACAACTCATTTAGAGCTTCTGTGTGAAATTTGTTGTCACACAGTAGAGAGACGCATTTATGGCCTTAAAAGGCTCAAAATCGATTGTCACCTTCTTTTCCTTGCTATGTTCATTAACAACTGTTCCTATGTAAAGGACCAAGCCATTGGGAGGCACCTTGTTATATTTAAAACTCAGTAGCAACTGACATGAATGAGCTAAGTAGCGTCGGCTGAGCTTGAGAAAATTAGAATGGCGCTGTGTGGCGCGGCTTTTTAGACAGGTTTAGGGCTTTTAATTTCTCAATATTCTGAATGGAAAAGTCCTGCTTGCTTGTATTACTAGGTTCGATTGTAATAAATTCGATTCCAGAAAGACTCAAAAACAGCATTGACCCACTATGTAACTGGTTACTGAGGTCAAATTTCATACAAAGAAAAAGATTCACTGATCTGAAATGAAGTTGGGTTCCAATCTGGTTGGATAAATAAATGCTTGCCATAAATTTTCAAATGAAAAGCTTATTTATAATTCTTTTTACTGATTATTAACGAGGGGCAAAAACCAAACTTCTTTTCTGACAATGAACACTTAGGCCCTTACATAGAAGCCGACTAAAGATTCCGATAGGAATCATTGGCCCGACCAGCAAAAAGTTGTCGACTTTCTTTGTAGTATACTAGGCACCAAGATTTTTCCCTCTTCAAGAACTAACGAAAACTGGATTGCATAAACAGAGGAACAAACTCATAATGTGTACCCAGATCAGAACTATACGCACACAAACACAACGCAACTCAAATAAGTTTGTAGAAAATGAAAAGCATCGTATCGAGATTCCCTTCTAGCTCATTTGCACGCATAAATCTTAATAAATCCATCTTCTTTGTTCTCTTTCATGTTATCTTGTCTTCCAAACATCTGGAAGAGAATCGAGTGATTGTAGTATTCTTTTATTAGCTACACCTTTTACATTGTGGCGGATAACCCTGTATAATAGAAAATATTTAGCTTCAAGAGCAAATTGCCTTCTCTAGCAATTCTTGCAATTCTCCGCTCTTATATGCCTCTGCAAAACAAATTAAAGATCACTGAAGTTAATTCTTAACCATGAACCCAATATGAATGTCAAAATAATGCTGTTGAAGCAAAGCAAGTAATGTAAGCGCAGATTGAAGAAGAGAATAGAGATAAGTGACTAGCAAATAACATATGGCTCGACTTTGAACAAATTCTCCAGATACTTTTTCTCAATGGCCATCTGAAACAAAAATAAACTAAGTCAATGCAAGGTATGCATGAATAACCAAGCACTTTTATCCACATTCATTCCCAGAATTAAGAGATCTAAATTTTATGTTCTTTTTCATTGGTGGATTGCATTTTTCTTCATAAGCAAACCCGATCAACAAAATTTGTTTCAAACCATCTTCCTAGAGACAAAGAGCATCTGACTTTCCTCAGCAATAATTGCATTGATGAACAAATAGTACATCCAGTGAGTGTCATTTCAACAAAATATTATGTATGTAAAAGCTTTACGTAACTAAACGAATCCTCAAATTAAATCAGTTTCCAATGAGCAGAAAGAAATAGCTACTGATCTACAGAACAATTGCATGCTACTAATATCCTATTTTTCCTAAATTGATTTAATAGTCTACTTATTTTTTCAGGCAAGTACAACAAGCAATTCAGAAATGCAGAACAATCAATTAACTGAGCTGGAAGCTGATTTTTTCATTAAATTCCAATAATGAACTAACTGAAAAGGATGCAATTGTTTTGGAACTACAATTAGTACTAGTACTACTTTCTATAAATTGATGGATTAGACCAAACGTCAAAATATTAAAGGCAATCATCAAATTTTCATTTGCATGGTATGATTTTGTTCTTTAGCCTAAACATTTTCTTACTTAGCCTAAATAATATCTTGTAATAGTTTGTTGTTTTATTTATTTACTTGTTTTCTTTCTTGTTCGTGTATTTATTTACTTATTTACTTTTTATTTTTATTTTCATTATATTTCCACTTGTACTATGTCTATTTTTATTTTATTATTATTACTTTATTGTTTTAATACGTATCTTTTATTTATTTTATTTTATTTTTGTATATTAGTTATTTATTTATTTAATATATATACTATGTCTATTTTTATTTTATTATTATTACTTTATTGTTTTAATACGTATCTTTTATTTATTTTATTTTATTTTTGTATATTAGTTATTTAATATATATATATATATATTCATGTGAGATTGTTGAAAACAGCCTTTCTCCTAGTTAGGAGTAAGGCTGAATACTTCTAAACCTCTTCAAACTTCGCATTCAGAGAGACTTCTAATGGAATGTTGTTGTTGTGGTATGATTTTATTATCTTCGAGGTATAAAGTGGAAATTTGAAGTTCAAATTTCAGACAAAAGCTACCATGTATCATGTTTGAAATCGGCATAAAGAACTTAATATACAACACTGTCTAAGTGCAAAATATAATCAAGACTTCTTAAATATATAACTCCTTATGTTTCAAAGAAGAAAATTTTGGAAGCAAGAAAAGAAAAGGGGGAATATTTACACTGTTAAATCGACCACCACAAAAATACCTAAAATTCCAACTTCATCTACCTGGTCCTAAATAGAAGTAAAACCCGACTTTTTCCACCATTATAACTCCACATAAAGAAGGAACAGGAGTTAGGTTCATCAGCACTCAGGGTTTTGTATCAGTATTGTAAAGGAAACTGAAAGAAAAGCTAGATAACAAATGGATATGTTAGGGATTTGATTTGGATGTTGATAGCCAGCACCAGGTGAAGAATTTCAAAGTATTGGCCCAGCTTGATTAACATTTCTTGTACAGTAAGAACTAGCATTCTTATTGAGACTAGAATTCATAGGGAAGAAGATAGAATTATTCATAGAATGAAATATGCAGTATTTACATAAAAAATATTCACAATGTACTCTTAATGCTGAATCAGAATATATTAAGCACTACCAAGAAAGTTTAGTAGGTTGCTGTAGTAGAAGGAAGGAGTGATGGAAAAAGAAAGAGAGCTTTTGTCGACTTCTTCGGCCATTTGTGTCGTTAAGTCCTATTCTTGGTTTTCACTCCTTATTTACTTGTTACAGCCATGTTCTTCATTCACTTGTGTAATCGTTCTTCATGGTCCCTTGAGATATTGAACCAATTCTACTTTTAACTGATTGTGTCATTCAATTTTTTCTCAGTGAATGAATTGACCAAATCTTATGATATGCTTGTAAAAATAAAAAGAAAGTGAACAACAAGATACAGTGCAAGCAGAATATAAATCCATGTCTAACGTGTTGTTCTATATTGGGGTAGAATGTAAAGGAGAGGAAAACAGAACTGGTTATGTTCCAAAGATGAGGACCAAATCGAGGGGCATGCTCATCTTCTCAACAGTCGGACATGCAAATTTGATTTGTGTACATTGCCGTGTGCTTGTTGACAAAAATACTAACCTAAGAACTGATTGTTTTTCTTACCATCAAACGAAGATAAATAATAATTGGCAGTTTGAAGTAATATTCTCAAAATGGATTGTATTTAGGTCACCAATTTCCAGATAAACAAACAAGAAGCATATACAAAACCGGACCAATTTTAAGGTACTGGAGTGAGCTAGCATATCAGAAAGTATAAAACCTAGACAATGATTATAAACAGAGCTCAAAATTTCCATAAAACACACACGCAATGCAACATTGAAGATGACACCAGCAACTATTAATAAACACAATTAGATTAAACTACTTACCAACAGTGATGTCACAGCCACCAAAAAACTCTCCTTCGATATAAAGTTGAGGAAAGGTGGGCCAATTAGAGTATTCCTTCAAACCCTGACGCAGAAGTTCGTTTTCCAAAATGTTAATGGTTTCGAAAGGCACGTTCAAGGAATTCAGTATTTGGACAACAGTGTTTGAAAATCCACATTGAGGGAACTCCTTAGTTCCCTTCATGAAGAGAATAACTTTTTGTGTCGAAACCACTTTATCCAATGTAGACTTCAGCTCAGGAGATAGAGCTGCAACAAAGCAAATATTCATCAAACTAAAAAACGGAACAATTTTCATCCATAGTAATTTGAGAGAAATACGTGAATTGGGGGTTAGGGTGAAAACATAAAGAGAAAGTAGGAGAAAAGGACAGAGATAGTGAGAATAAGGACCGCAACGAATGGAAGAACGCGTTTTAGAGCTGAAATGAAGCCTATCGGCGGCCGGTTTGAAGAGCGGCCATGGAGATGCTACTGATATTTTGGTAATGTTTCGTTGCAGGCCCAGGGACAAGGAAGTTGCTGATGATGACGACGATGATGACGATGGCATCCTGGCCCAACTCATTCCTCCCGACAACAGTGCATAGACGGACTGTGAAGCCATCCTTTCCTCTTCTCAGCTCACCAAACGTACGGAGTCGCTTCCTATTTTAATTCCCCGAGCGACATTAAAAGACTTGTCAAAGTCGGAGGTTGACCCCACTTAACCATTGAATAGATCCGCTAGCCTCTTCACAGCCACTTTCTTTTTTCTAACTTTTGAATATATCCAGAGATTTTTTACATGTCACGTAACATAATTTCAATTTTAAAAAGATTAATTTTAGTTTATCTAAAAAATTATATTTAAATGAAATATATATGTTTTAAAAATTTTATTAACTTTTAAAATTAAAATGAATCGTTGAAAAAATTCCTAAAAAGAGAGTCCGAGGAACCTAAGAGTAAACTCTAACAAGACTATGTATATATTGCTTAAACCATAAAAATCTTATGATAAGTTTCAATGGACTGCTAAATTTTCACTAATTCTGGTTGTCAAACATTGTTTCTTTGATCTAGTTTTAGTACATTTTGGCAAAGAGCATGTTTATTTTGATGTAAATTCTTAAATATGCTCTTTGCCAAAACTATGCAACTAAAAACAAGTTTGAAGAAAAATAGGTCCTGTTACTATAATCCTGAATCTTATAAGACCTGGCAAAATGTTGGTCCATTGATTCTTGTCACATTACAGCTTGTATAAGACGTGAACCTTTCTCTAGACCATTGACGAATAATGGCAGTTGAAAAATAAATGGTTTAAAGATTCATTCTCTTAACTGCAAATAATGAGAAAAATTGTTGAAGAAGCAAAAATTGAGTTCGTCCTTAGTTTAGAGTTTCGATCTAATTTACAATAAAAGGATGAATGATGCTTTAAAGAGGATATTTGTGTACTGGATCAGCTTAGACTAAGGTACTATTTTGTAACTTTCTATGAAAGCTTCCATATAAGATTGGTTTGTAAAAGAAGAGGATTTGTCTCTTAACCAAATTAAAACATCCTCTACTTCAAGTTTAGGATTATAATCTAAAATGTTATCACTGATAGGCAGAGCCGGCCTTAGTCAGGGGCAGGCAGTCATTAAAATTTGCTCTTTATTTTTTTATTTTTAATATTAGATATTAAATTTTGCTGTTTATTTTTTTCTCTATCACAGATATAATACTATTTATATATCTTTGTGATATATTGTGAAACTATTGAAGTTTGGTTATGCCTGCATACTTCTTCCAGTACCATACAGGTGCTTTTGTTCTTTTTCTACTCCAACTGTGTTATAATTGGTTTATATTATGTTGCCTAAAAAGTATTTGTCTGGAAGTAAAAAAAGGGGAAAAAAAAAAGAAAACAAGTAGCACAGTTGATAGAATCCCAAAAAGGAGCAATTAAAAAATTTATTAAAAGAGTAGGCTCCTCTAGTGAGAGTCCTAAGGAATTGAGTGAAGGTAGTTTTGAACAACATAAAGAAAACTTAAGTAATGAGATTCATGTTCATGAGGATATTAGAAATCTGAGTGAGCATGATCATGTACCAAATGCATCCACTTTAGAAAATTTAAAGGCAGATGAGCA
>JAOSBL010000006.1:18618000-18628707 GCA_027568915.1 Erythroxylum roraimae | reverse complement strand
TAATGATATTTGTAAGATATTATTAGCTGATGTTATGATCATTTAATATTTGGTTGAGTATGTAGACTTATAAATTGTGTCATTTATGTTTCGTGCAAATATGTAAACTTAAGTATATTGTTGATTTATTAGGGCCTTTTTTTCACCCAGGGCCTATAAAATGATAGGAACGACCCTGCTAATAGGAGAGAATCTTTCTGAAAAATAAGTAAGAAATTCCAAGTTTCCCCATCGATTATAGCTGTAATCTTGGCATTATTTGGCATTCCTTGGCATTATTTGGCATTCTTTCTCTTAAGGTGTTATAGACAAGGACCTTGTATAGAGGGTTTGGATAATGCTAATTGTCAAAAGAAAATAACATATTATTGTCATTACTTATAATATTCTTAAAATGATTGCATATTGATAAGTATTAATTACTCTATGTTTTTAGCATAATTTAGAGAGTATTTATCTTGAATTTTGATTATTTCTATAGGACTTAGTACTTAATGTAGTTTATAGTTTATTCGTAAACCTTATTTTAGCTCTCCAATAAAGAAAGAATGAATTCAAACAAGTTAGAATCAAGTTTTGAAGTAAGTTTGGAAGAACACGGGTTGAAAATGGTCACATATTAACTAACACAACACTGGCATGGTACTATGTTCACCTCTATATAGCTTATTAATACATTTTGCTTATTTGACAATTTGGAATATGAAGTAACATAACCTAAACATGGCCATATGTGACAACATAATTCTATGTTTAGTAATATGGCATGAACATGGACTCATATTGGTGACCTATATTACTTGTGTTTAGTTACAAAAAAGAAGCTAAGCAAGTAGTGAAGTAAAATGAGATTAATATAGGCTCATATTGGTTGAAATTTTAGGGTTTATTGAGATAAAAAGGAGAGAGACCGTGATAAACAAAAAGAGAGCCATCTAAGAGGATTGGAGACTAGTCAAAAGGGTAATAAAGATGACATGAGGAAGAAAGGACAACCAGAGGAGATTCAAGAACATATCAAGGAGGAATCAATCTTAAATTAAAAGAAAGAAATCTATCAAGATTCAAGATCCATAAGAACTCATTCTTATTTCTTATGTTCTTTCTTATTTCTTACGGTTTTTCATTATTTAATAATAAACTAATTAGGATATAATTTAGGTGGGATGAACCCTAGACATGATGTTTTAAATTGATTTTTAATTTAATAATAGATTCTAGATTTCTTAAGAATTATTCATGTTTTCTTATGTTAAATTAAATTAGCAAATGTTTAAAAATTTGATATTGGATTTCATATGTAATAACTAAGGAATCATATGTATAATTAGGTTAAAGCATAACTAATGAGAGTTGCATAGAACTCTAAAGATAAGGCTATACAAATCTCCTGAGTAAGGGTTAAACATGTCATAAGAATTCATAGAACAAATTAATGTATTCTTAAAAAATTTTATTAAAAAGAGATTATAGTCAATGAACTTAAGCACATGGATATATATCTTGAGAAAGAATAGTTGTAACTTCTAAATTCCTACTGGTATAAAAAACTAGAGTTAATCATTAAATCAAAATGAATTCAAGTATAGAAATGGTTCTAAGAGGATTCTACATCTTATTCTAGTTGATTTACTGGTTGCTTCATTCTTATCTATTACTTGAATGGTTATTTCTTATTTCTTAATCAATAATTTGTTTCATTAGATTAGATATTAGAAAGATGGTCAGTATTAGTAATTATGATCCTCATGGGGATGGACATTGGTACTCACTAAAACCATATTATAGCAAACGATAGGTGTACTTGTCTTTGTGTTTTTTTTTAGCATTTATTTTGTGTTTCGGGATATAAATCATCATATATCATATATATTTTCCCTCAAGCTCAAGATATAATTTAGGTCTAAGAAGTATTGGTCTTTAACTTTATCTTCAATATGCTTTCTATTTAAAAAAATAAGTATGCATCCACTTAACCCACAAGGACTCTTTACTTATAAGTTGTTACAATATTCTTTAACTAACAACAACTTGTTCATGGCTCTAATTGAATTAATTCTCAATCCTCTTTTATCTTTAGGCAACTATGTATCTGCCTATTTTAACCTTTCCCCTGATGCATTTCTCTCTATACCTATGCTTCATTAAGCAGCCTCTCAATAAACTTGACAATATTTTAAGGTACAAACAAATATGAGCTCCAATATGTATGAAGATTGTTAATCATATAGATAATCAGCTGCAAGCTTCTTGTATACAATAAGAATCTATTGTTCCAATTACGAAACATTTTAATAGTTGATTCAAAGAGAGGCTAACAATCTTTAATGTCTAAGTACTCAAAAGGAGGTTGCTCATGCTTAAAACCTATTATCAAGGAAAGTTGGTCTGCTATCTTTTAGGAACTCGAAGAGACATAAAATTTATCCCTCTAACTTTTAACTTAAATGCATTTAAGCCTATGAACTTTCATTTTTACAAAATTGACGTTAAACTTATACAAATTTATCTTTACTCCTACATTTCACCAACCACTAGAGTTTGGACTCCACGCATCATCTATATGGTAACATGACAAGTTCTAGTGATTATTGTTTATCAAATTACCTTAATGTCGACATTTAGTTGTTAGTAGAAAAGAAAACAACATGTGTGCTCTTTATGAAAAACAAAAATATAACAAAATTCACAAATTTTCATTACAATAGAGATGAGGAGACCAAATTCTTCATTTGGTATATGGACATTTTTTTGGAAGTTAAATAAAAATTGTATTAAAATAAGGCTAAAGCTAAAGAAAATACAACAGGGAATAACACCAAAAATCAGTAAAGTTGATCCAGGGAAAGGGAGCAAAAATAAATCAAAAATGGAAAGCCAACATAAAGGTTGAATTTACAAGTCAAGTTTAAATGTATTAATATCCCAATTAAAAGCAAAGACTACAAATGTCTGAGATCTCATAGATGAAGGCTTAGCCAACTTAGCAAGAGTAGTTATTTCTACTAGTGACCATCTTTAGCATTTAGATTATCCTTCATAAGTTCCATCTAAAGACTAAATTAGAGAACAGGGATAAACAAGATCCTCTAACCAAATCCATTTCCTAAATCATTAAGATGTTTCTTAGAAGCACAAAAATTAACATCCTTATTAGTCCTCTTAAATACCCTTTGATTTCTTTCCCATAAACTGTACACTGTGTAACCTAGAGCAATTTGGAGGAGCTTCACATCATCCTTGTTAATGAGATGAGGGTGAAAATCATATTGTATGCTTTCCCTCCTTTCACCCCACAAGGAACTCTATATCTTATGAGGACCTCAAACCATAGCAGTGTAGAGTAAAAGTAGTCAAAGAATAGATGATTTATGGACTCAAGACATGAGAAACACAACTTACAAGTGAGTTTCAATTGGGGGATGGAGTCACTTTTCACTCTGATAATGGTAATAAGCCTCTGCTTTACTGTTACCTAAAACTTAAAGGACATTTTAGGAGCTAGGAGTTTTTTTTAAACCAATTTATACTAACTAACTTTAGGGGTTGAGTTCCTTAATAAGTCTCTACATGACTTAATAGTGAACAATTTGAAGTATATCTCAACCAAATATATTTGTATTCTTTATTGGGGTTACGGATTGATAAACGTTTAATAAGCTATATTTTAATGCTCATATTTAGTGTGCTTTGCTTATTATTTGAGAGTTTTATGTTGTTTTTGGTACTTATTTTATTTCAAGTGTGTTTTTATGTCTTAATTGCCTTTATGGATCAAAAGGATAGAAATTTGGATGAAATTAAGACAAAAACAAAAGAATTGTAGCTATTTTAGAGGTATATGCTCGTGTGATGATGACTTACACGCTTATGTCAGTAACATACACAATTATGTAAGGGACCATGTAAGTGACCGTGAATGTGTAAAGCTTTGAAAATGTTGTTTTTGCTCGTGTGAAGATACATGCTTGTGTAAGTCATATACATAACCATGTCCCCTACCTATGTAAGCTCTTCGAAATGTGTAAATTTGCAATTCTAAAATTTGTTTAGATACACAATTAGCCACACAAATGTGTATAATATGGAAACCCTAATTTCATATCATAAAAGGCAATTGTGAAGAGGAGACAAAGGAGAAACAAATAAAGACAAAGTTAGAGAAAATTTTAGAGTTTAAGAAACAATTATGAACCTAGGACAATGAAAAACATGAAGATTACTTTAAAGATCTAATAGAGAACAAATCTCCCATTGAAGTTTCATGGAGATTACATTAGAGAAATAGGGATATATATCTTATGGATTCTTTTCTTTTTAATTATTCTTCTAAACTTTTGATGTTTCTTTTGTTTTCTATGTTTATAAACTAAGTTTGTTTAGTGCCTAGTTATAATGGACTTTAAGTTAAGATGGATATTGTAATTTGATCTTTTATTTAATGCAATTTGATTGGTCGATTCATTCTGATTCAATTATGCATCTTTATTCTTGAATTATTATGTTTAGGATATTAGTTTAATGTATAATTTCAAATGATTGAGATTGAGAAATCCTTTTGTATGAATAGATCTATTATAATTGGAAGGAGTTACATGCAAACCTAGAGATATGTTGACATAAATCCTCTAGATTAGGGTCAAACCTAATAGTAAATTAAAGAAACAAGTAATGCAATCTTAAGGGTTTGAAGGAATAGTCTGGCCACGAGCTCTGGCTCATGGCCCAATCAGGCCAACCATGGTCGACCTGTAGCCCACCCGTGGCTCGTTCAAACCGAGCTAGGCCGGTTTTGCCATCCCTAAATGTGAAAGTGAATGAATCAAGAAAACACGAGAAATACATGATTTGGCTTCTATAACTTCGAACGAACTTTTTAAACCTGCAACTTTCATGTTTTTCATAACGACCTTTATGAAAGTCAATCATCAGGATGTCGTTAATGTCTTTTTATAACTTTCTTAATATGTGAACCTCTTGACAGGTCAGAGAATTTGCATGTTGATGATTTGCTTAAATAGTTGCAGGAGACCTTAACCTTATATATATAACATCCATATCGAGCCTCCCCATCACAGGCCCAATGTATGTCCAACCCATACTGGTTATGGTCCATTTTCTTTGTTGGACTTCAGCCCATTAAACCGGATCCTTTATTAGGCTAATTTATTATCTTTTAGCCAAATCAAATTTGATTTACTAAACCGTAAATTTATTAAAATCATAAAACATTGTTCTTGCCCATGTTTAAGTGACATACACCCCTATGTAAGTCACATTAATGACCATGTACCATGCCTATGTGAGCTCTTACAAACATGTAAATTCATGATTTTGAGTTGTTTTTTAGATACACGGTCACTCATACAGTCGTCTGACTAATTGCATATAATCCAAAAACCTTAATTTTGCACTATAAAAGGCAATTATAAAGAGGAGATAAAAGAGAAGCAATTAGAGTCAGGTTTAGAGAAAAAGTTAGAGTTTGAGGTATAATTCTAAACCTAGAATGATAAAAAACAGAAAGATTACTTCAAAGATCCAATAGAGAACAAATTTCTATCGAAGTTTACATTAGAGAAAAATGGATATATATCTTATGGACTATTTTCTTTTTAATTATTCTTTTAAAAATTTGATGTTTGTTTAGTTTTCTATAGATTGTTAAGCATAAAGACAATTAATTGTAATCTTCCAGCATATGAGAAGCTTTTATTAAGCCAATTCCCTACTCTTTTTCTTATTATATAATACAAAGTTGATAGATTAAATAAGATTTTCTCCTTAAAGTGATTGGGAGCCCTAGGTACTTAAAGGGAGGATAATTTAAACAGAAGAAGGATTAGCCAACACAGAATAAGAAGAGGTCATCTGTAAAGGCTAAATGATTAATATGCTACTAGGCATATTTCTTATGAAATTTGAAGCCTCTCTCCTTACTAAGGTTAATCTGGATAAAGAGGATCTGATTGTCGATTGTGATTATGTAAGGGGATAAAGGATCCCCTTATTTAATCCCTCTAGCCCCCTTAATGATGTTTGAGGCTTTCGTATTTAACGGAACACTAAAGGAGGTTGTGGAAACGCACCGGTTGGTCTAAGAGATGAAAATTTCAAGAAGACCTAGTGCTCTTAAAAAGTGAATAATAAAGTTATAGTCCATAAGGTCAAATCTCTTATAGATGTCAAATTTCAAGGCATAATTCTTACTTGATTCCCTTAAATGATAATTCTTAAAATAGGTCTTATGCAATCAATACATTATCTCTAATGTTTTTGCCCTCAATGAAAGCTGCTTAAGCACAATCCCCTATTTAGCTTAAGGCTAAAGGTCACCTTATCATATTCATCCTATGATACATGTTTGACTAATAATTTACTCTAATGATTGGAGATCAAATTTATGACAAACTCACTAATGGGTAAGAATGAGGGTTACAAGAACCTAAGTTCCCATATTGTTTTGAAATTAAACTTTAGGATGATTTAGTATCTTATTTTAGTCACTGAGCACCATTCATTCATTAATGATGAAATTCTATTCCTATTTATTTTAGACAAAAGAGAGCAATGAAAGAAATTAGGATTGGAGTCACCATCCTTAAGTAGGGATGGCAACTACACTTGACCCGGCCTAGTTGGCCCAAAGTCAATGACCTAGGCCTGATTTGACTGGGCCTTAGGCCTAGTTTTCTAAAAAATTCAAGCCCTAGGTTGAGCTTCTTTGGCTTGGCTCGGCTCGAGGCCCACCTTTATTAGAAAAATGACGTTGTTTCATTAAAAACAACATCATTTTGCATTTTAGTTTATAAAAACGTTGGGTCAAGTCGAGAGCTTGTAAAGGGTTAGACAGGGCTGGGCCTATTACCATCCCTATCCTTGAGCCATAAAACCTTGAATATCTATATGATAAGGGCGTTATTATCCTTTAAAGCATTTATATAATCACTCAAGACTGCATTTTCAACATTTTTTAAGCATTATCCTTTAAAGAATCATATAACTCTTATTGCCTCCTAAGAAGAATCTCTATAGCTTTGGTGATGGCCACTTTTGTGGTATTCATAGATCCCTATACTAAGTTTCTTTAGCTCCTCCTTAATAGCCCTATGTTTTTTTTTTAAATGTAAGATGCATAACCTTAAACCTCTACTTCTAGTACATTAACTACAACTGCTAACTAACCACCATTATTATATACATGATTGAAGAACCTGAAAGGAGAAGACCTTATTTTTTTTATTCAAGCTTGAGATCTCAATTTGAGAATGATCATAGTAGAGACTACTGTTGAAATTAGCTCTACTATATGGAAAATTCAATAACCATTCATAGTTTACTAAAGCCTTATCAAACTTTTCCTTAAAAACTGAATCCCTTATTGCCCATTAGTTCAGGTAAAGAAGCAGCTTTTTGACTTAAAAATAGTAACCTCTAGGTTTAATAAGCAAGATTTGAATTCCTTACAAGATTTATTCCTACATTTTACATCCTTAGATTCAAAAGCTAGTATGGTGTTATTCAAGTCTCCCAATAAGTTCCACATATCCCTAATTGAGTTCTTTAGTAACATAAGCTCCTTTCATAAAATTGGTATATATGAAAGATACCTAAGAAAGATGAAGTAACAAGTGGATGCATTATATGGTAGAGTAGCTTACGATATAAACAAAATTGGGACCATAAACAGCTACAATTTGACCTGGATGGTGTTAATCATGATTAGTGATTAGCTACCAATATTTTTGAATAATTTTAGGTTAGCATAATTTAGTCTTGATAAGTTCAAAAAGCATTAATTTTAGTGAGTTAATATAATTAGTTATAATCAATTACTTCATAGGATTGTTTATCTCCCTTATGTTCTAAGAAAATGCAAAACTTAATTAGTAGAAATAAAGGCCTTACCCATAACCTTATGCCTATATTTCCTACTCTCTATAGTTTTAGATCCCTCTTGTAACTCATTATGGAAGTGTTACTGATATAATGCCTCAAAAACCTCACAATGTTTTAGCTTAGAAACCTTGCAAGGAGCTCCACTTCTAGCAACATGAGAAGTTTGAGATTGCTGAGATAGAGTTAATTTTAAATATGATAATGTGGATAACAATATGAGTGAGACCTTCAATGGTTGGATATTGGTGGCTAGAGTAAAACAAATTGTTAGTATATTAGAGTGATAAATGATTAGTATATTATGTTTTTAAGCCCATATTAAGTGTGTTTTACTTGTTATTTGAGAGTTTTACGTTGTTTTTTATTTATTTTTTCTCAAAAGTACTTTCATCAATTGCCTTTGTGGAACAAAAGGAGAAGAATTTGGGGAACATCATGGTATAAAACAAAAGAATTGGTGTTGTTTTGGAGACACACTCTTGTTTGAGTAACATATATGGTCGTATATAGGGATCATGTAGGATACTGCAAACATGTAAAGCTTCAAAGACACTATTCTTACCTAGGTGGAGATACATACTCATGTGAGTAACATACCTAGTCATGTTATTACCCATGTAAGCTCTCTGAATTTGTAAAGTTGTAATTTCAAAGGATTTTTGAGATACATGGTCACTTACATGGACATGTGTCTAACTGTGTATAATCCAAAAACCTTAGTTTTGCGATATAAAAGGCAATTATGATCATAAGATAGAGGAGAAGAGGTTATAGTTCAAAGCCATAATGAAAGTTAGAGTTAGAGACACAATCATGAAGATAGGATAAGAAAAACATGAACATAATTTAAGAGATCTGATTGAGAATAGTATTTCATCAAGGATTTAAAGGGATTTTTATTATAGATAAGGGGGATATACATATTTATAGATTCTTTTCTTTCTAATTATTCTTTTAAAATTTCATGGTTATTTCATTTTCTATGTTTAGGAACTAAGTTGCTTAATGCCCACGTAAGAAGAACCCTAAGCCGGTATGGATAATATAATTTGATTATTTATTTAATGCGATTTAATTGATTGATTCTTATATGTTTATATTCTTAAATTAATATTTCTAGGATATTAGTTCAATTTCTGATTTCATATAATTGAGATTGAGAAAGCCTCTTGTATGAATAGATCTAGCATAATTGGAAATAGTTGTATGCAATCCTAGAGATAAGTTGACAAAAATTCTTTAGATTAGGGTCAACAAAAATTCTTTAGATTAGGCTCAAACCTAATAGCAAAATTCATAAATAAGAATAATTCAATCTTAGGGTTTCGGCTAGAAAGAGATTTCAGTTAATCAACTGACGATTAGTTGTTAATAGTCTTGAGAAAGATATTAATATAAGATAGGAGTTTCCACAGTCTAATGATCGATAATAGAATTTCATGATAAAGGAACGTTTAAGATATCTTAGGGGGATTCATTACCTAGGTACTAGCTATTTGATATTAAATTAATCTTTATGCTAAGTTTTTGTTGATTCGTTATTGTGTTGATTTTTATTTTAATTCAGCTTTAAATTAAATTATCCTCTTAATTAATGTTTAGATGCTAAAAAGAGGCCGCTACTAGTACTTGTAATCCTTATAGGGTTGACCTATACTTGCTAGTGCTTGCTATAGCTACACTATGCACTTACAATTTAAAACAATTAAATACAAATTATATATCAAGTTTTTAGTGCCATTTCCATGGATGATAATATTAGGAAAGTCTTGCTTTTATTAGTCTAGTCATTATTATTTATTTTATTTGTATTTACTTTTACTTTTACTTTTACTTTTTTATTTATTTTATTAGCTCTTTAGTTTATTACTGTTACAAGTCTTAGGGTTAGTTTATGACCCAAGGGAATCCATTGCATCTAGTCAGCGAAGAGTGAGAGATTGAGAGGACAACTCATAGAAATCTCTGTAGAATCCTACTTAGAGAGTTTTAGTTAGATTGGCAGATAGAGGACTTGGAAGGTCAGATTGATATCAAAGAATCTAGAATTGTGACAGACCAACCAAGGACCATATTCGATTACACTAGACCAAACTTGATAAGAGTAGAGTCTGACATCATGAGAATGACTATTAATGTCAACGACATTGAGATTAAACCAAGTATTATTCAAAAAGGTGCAACAGTCTATCCAGTCTAATGGGTTATGAGATAAGGACCCTAAAGCATATATGGCCAACTTTTTGGAGATTTATGATACTTTTAAGATCAATGGTGCTAATAATGATGCAATCAAGTTGAGATTATTCTCATTTTCACTAAAGGGCAAAGTGATTAAATGAGGTTAAACCCTCTGTCTAGGTCATCCCTAACTACTTGGGACCAAGTGGCAGAGAAGTTCCTTTTAAAGTACTCCTAGTAACAAGGACTGATAAACTGATGAATGACAACTCCTCCTACGCCCAGGCTAATTCAGAGATGTTATATGATATATGGGAGAGATTCAAGGAGATGTTGAGGAAGTGCATGGTTTACCATTGTAGATGCAAATACAAGCCTTCTACAATGGGCTCAACAAAACGAGGCAGATGATAAATGCAACAACTAAGGGTACTCTAAATAATAGAATGCCAGAACCAGATCAGAACCTTATCGAAGACATGGCTATGAGATCACTGGTGGTCTTCTTAAGCAAGACTTAGCAAGCCAGTATGAGTATATAATGTTGATGTTGTAACATCCCGTCCCCGTATTAAGGGCTATGACCCGAAGCCTTAGTACACGTGAGCTCAAAGAGAGACTAAGGAA
>JAOSBL010000006.1:18606216-18617900 GCA_027568915.1 Erythroxylum roraimae | reverse complement strand
TCTGCGTGGATCACCTTTAGAGATAGTCTCTTTTGGCTATTTAGGTTGATGTCTTCATACCGACACCTGGATCCTGGGGTTCGGGAAAGTCCCGGTAACAAAAATTTTTGTTTTCCGCACCTGGTACATGTGATGTACCTCCCGGGATTTTCCTACATATAGGGCAGATATTGGGAGTTTAGTTCACTATCTGGGTAAACCAGTTAGAGATGTTGGAGCGGATGGCAAGATGGGAGGCCTATGATAGATGTATAAAGGAGGCCATATTGTAGATGGTAGGAAATCTCAATGTGTATACCACCTCTACCATTTGAAACGATAACATCATCCTCAGCTCTGCAACCAAATGATGTTTAAAGACCTAAGGATCCTCCAGTGGCAAACATAATAAACTCACCAGCAGACTGCCAATTTCATCGATAGTTTGGATGTTCTACTACGGTTTTGTTTTTCTTTTTTTCTTTCATTAATTGTATATTTTTTCTTATTTTCATATGCTTTATTATTATTTTGTTTTGTTTTATCATTTATTATTGAAATTTTAATGTTATTTTCTTGTATCTTTTTATCCTTTTTTGTTTATATTTTGCAAGGATAATTGTACATAATATCGGATGGAAACTTCCCCGAATTCAAAATTTGTAAATTTTATTATTCAAGGAAGTGCCAAAATATACCTTTCTTACATTTGGAGTTTACTTTATATTTATTTATTTATTTGCTTCTATTCTATACATTGGAGAAAATGTATAATTTTAAACGTGTGAAAGGGGTAATCGAAAATTTGAAGAAAATTTTCAAATTTTTTAAGCTTATTATAATCTTTATTATTCATTCTTATTAACTGATATCTTAATTTAGTTAGAATCTATACCAAATGAGTTAGGTTTTTAGATTATTGAATAAAATTAAAATGCAAAAGGATGAAAAGTTAGAATAGACTTCTTTTATAATCCATATTTTTGGTAATCATTGAGATAGTTAATTAGAATAAAAAATACATATTATTCACACACTTGAAACCTATTTGTGAGCCTTTGAGCCTAAGAGCTAATACATCATTTTAATGCTCTTTTATACTTAAATGTGTGTTATCATGCATAGTTGGATAATTCTAAACCTTACTTTTGTTATTCATTTCAAGACCACATTTGTAAATTAAAGGCATTAAAATGATAAAGGCACTTAGATTCAACCCTTTGTTTTACCTATTTTCTTAGATTTTCACCTAATATATTTATATCCTTTATAACCACTTTTGAGACTCATCCTTTTTCATGATTGATTATATCCACATTGATAGCCTTTACCCTATTTTTCTTGAAATTTTTTTATTATTTTTGAAACCTAAAGGAATTTGCCTTTACTTCATTGCTTGGAACTTGGGTTATAATGAGCATGTTAAAGAAAAGATATGATATTTCTATGCTTTTTGGTACTTAGTAATTGTGAAATTTATTTCTTCTTAAGTTCTTTAATAGTGTAATTTTATGTTCTATCCAAAGTTGCTCAAAAAGTTCAAAAGTTGGAAATATATGTTTTGAGCATCCTAAAAAAAAGATGAAAAGTTATGATATTTTTTAGAGAGTGAGAAGAATTAATGTGTACCAATGAATTTATTGTTTGAAGGACTTGTTTTGTGAATAACCAAGTTATATTTAATCTTGTTCATAAGAATTTTCTTCAATTATATTACCCTTTTTATTTATCCCTACCATACCTTTAATAAGCTTCATTTCATCCTATTTAAAAGACCTTTTGATTTTTGTTTTTGGTTTACTTAGAAGTGGTGAAGATGTAATTTTATTTCAAGCTTATAGTTAAGAATCCTTCTATATATTAATTTGAGAGATTGATATATTTTCCACCCTAAAAACTTTAAGTGCTATGAGTGAATCCTTTGTGAGAGTGTGGAATTTTTGTTTTTAATTTCAAAAGGATTATCAATATGGTTGTTAATGATATTGACTTATGAAAGTTTGTTTTAGGATAACTTAAATCTAATTATATTTTAATTTGATTAATATAATATGATGATTTAGGGTGTGGATGAACAACTTGAGGTTAAGAAGAGATAATATCTCTAAGATTGATTATTTAGATTATGATTAGTTTTAGGACAAACAAAAGCATAAGTATGGGGATGTTTGATAAATGATTAGTATATTATATTTTTATGCCCATATTGAGTGTGTTTTGCTTGTTATTTGAGAGTTTTATATTGTTTTTGGTTCTTGTTTTTCTTCAAGTGTATTTTCAGGTCTCAATTTCCTTTATGGATCAAAAGGAGAATAATTTGGGGGAAATCGTGGTATAAAATGGAAGAATTGGATTTATTTGGGAAACACATGCCTGTGTGAATATATACACGCCTATGTACAAGGACTGTGTAGGAGACTGTAAACATGTAAAACTTCAAAGAGGTTGTTTTACCTGTATTGAAATAAATGCTTGTGTGAGCAACATACATAGCCATGTCTATTGCCCGTGTAAGCTCTTATAAATATGTAAACTGACAATTTTGAAGGGTTTTTGAGATACACAATAATTTAGACAGCCATATGGTTGACTATGTATAATCCAAAAACCCTAGTTTCATAATATAAAAGGCAATTATGATGAGAAGATAGAAGGGAAGAGGCTAGAGTTGAAAGCTACAACTAAAGGTAGAGTTAGAGACATAATTTTGAAGCTAGAACAAGAAAAACATGAAGATACTTCAAGAGATCCAATAAAGAACAATCTTTAATCAAGAATTCAAAGGGATTTCACTATAGAGAAAGGGGATATACATATATATGGATTATTTTCTTTTTGATTATTTTTTTTGAATTTTTATGTTTTTTTTGTTTTCTATGTTTAAGAGCTAACTTGTTTAATGCCAAGGTAAGATGAACTCTAAGTTAGGATGGATAATATGATTTCATTCTTTATTTAGTACAATTTAATCAATTGATTCATTGATATTCAATTATGTGTTTATATCCTTAAATTAATATGCCTGGGAAATTAGTTCAATTTTTAATTTCATATGATTGAGATTGAGAAATCCTCTTGTATAAGTATATTTACCATAATTGGAAGGAGTTGTAAGTAAACCTAAAAATAGGTCAACATAAATCCTCTAGAATAGGGTCAAACCTAATAGAGAAATTCACAAATCGAAGTAATGCAATCTTAGGGTTTTAACTAGAAAGAGAGTTCAATTAATCAACCTAGGATTAGTTGTTAATAGTCTTAAGAAAGACATTAACATAAGATAGGAGTTTTCTTGATCCAATGATTGATAATTGATTTGCACGATAAAGGGTTAACACTTAAGATATCTTAGGGGGATTCCTTACCTAGGTAAGTAGTTATTTAATATTGAATTAATCTTTGTGTTAAGTTTGTCTTGATTCACTATTGTGTTGAGTTTTATTTTAGTTCAGTTTTAAATTAAATTATCTTCTTAATAGATAGTTAGATAATAGAAAAGAGGTCACTACTAGTACTTGTAATCCCCGTAAGATTGAACTGTACTTTCCAGTGCTAGTTATAACTATATCGTGTACTTGTTTTAATTATATCTCATGGAGAATATTAGAAATATGGTTATAAAGAATGATGCATACAAAAAGTAGTTTTAAGGAGAAATGGTATAATAATATAATTCCTTGAGTTTTGACTGTGTTAAGTGAGAATAAGAGAGAAAATTTTAATTTTCTTATTGACCAGAATAAAGTTGATAAGATTGAAAATATTTTAGATATCATTTATGTGAAAATTAGAAGTATGCAAATCTTAGGATTTAAAAGGAGTTCTATCTCCTTACATAATGGATGCCATTTCATATAGTCATTAAAATCTAAAGGAATAAATTGTCAAATGTTACAACAAGGAGAGGTATATGCAAACTTACAAGTATGTCTTTAAGCCACTTAATGGACCAAGATTTTGGCTTTAGTGTGAGGTCATTGACCCACTAGCAATAAGAAGAATGGCCGGTCACCCTAAAATGTAGGAAGAAGGAGAAATTTTAGCATTTTAAAACAAGAAAAGATATTAAACTTGGAAAGAGAGTGACTTGCACCAAATATGTAAAGTAGGGGAATAATTAAAGATTATAAAAAATGCATTAAATGTAAAGGGTATTATTATTTTATTATAAGTGACATAGATTTTGCTATTACTATTATCTTACTAATTATTAATTTTATGAACTGTTAATAAGTGCTCGGATTATCTAACATTAATATTAGTAGACAAAAATAAAGAGTCAAGCTTCACTGTGAATCAATGTTGTATCAACTAACACATATATATAAAGTCATTAGATAAGAGAACAATAAAGATATAAAAAAAAAACTAATGGGGTGTTTGGTTGGTTGGAATCATCATTCCATTCCTGATCTGTTCTTGATAATAGGTTTTTGTTTGGTTGAAGAAAACGTACAGAATATATAATCCAAGGGTTTACTTATTCCTTAAGTTTGAGGAATAGGTATACTTATCTTCTCCCTATCTTTATCTATTTCAAGTGGTTTGGGAATAAAAAAAGGGGACTTGTTGGACAAAAATATCCTTAATGAATCCATATAATTACTTAACTATAATAATAATGATGATGATGTAGTTAGTGGGGATTAATAGATATTTTGGTCTTTTTGTTAGTTATTCATTCGTCATTCTAAATTTATGTTTTTAAACCAAACATTGACATTACATCATCATTAGAAATTCTTAGGAATAAATTAAACTAAATAATACATACTATATTATATTCCTAAAGAACCATCATTCAATTCCTTATATATTCTTGCAAGTGAACCAAACGCCCTATAATGGTTAGAGGAAGAGGAATAGGTAAGATACAGGCAGATGTAGATATAAAAGGATTGGTAAATATGGATTACGCTTTAATGAGTCAATCAACTAGCTCAATTGAGTACAATATAAGTTACTTAATAAATGGAACTATGTTCTATTACTACTTAAAATTATACAAACACAAATTCACTATTGTTACATCATACATACACAACATGGAGAAAAAGTATAGATAATAAGGCCATATAGTTCATAAAAATCCATTACTACCAACTCTAATTCTTAAACTAAAATGACTTCCAATTAAGAGGAATACAATGGAATGGTAGGAATAACATCCTTTCATCTACCTCATGTATTAAGAGGGATGCAAAAAATGAAAAGGTAATCACATTCGACCTTGAAGTTAAGTCAAAACTTAATTTCCATCCATTTGTGTTTTTATTTTTGAATTTGTAGATATCATTAATGGAACTTGATTAGCATATCTACACTAGATGTGAATGAAAGAATATTTTGTTGTATGTCTAACCTCTGTTAATAATTTTGTTATAACATATTAAATTTCAAATATCACAAATGAAAGTTACTAGCCATATTAGTTTAAAACTTGTCATTTCCTTGTACGTATCCTTTCTTAGAAGGTATAGAAAATAATTTGATATTACAAGCTATACTCCTTATTTGTATGTATGGAGTTACTTTTGCAATTCTAGATATCATATTGCAATTCATTGATAGCTGATTACAACATGTCATCAATATTGAGGAGAATATTGGTGGGTACATCCAATTCCGTAAACAACTTCAAACATCACTATATAAAAGGATAATACAATTGTCTACACCACTTACAATAACATTTAAATCCAAAATAACTTTCTTAAAAAATTACTGTGGTATACAAACAAAGTTGTGGAAGATTCAATCCTTTAATTTTTCAATAAATAGAGTTACAAATATAGCTACAAATATTGTAGCACCTATTTTATAATTAAATATTAACCTTTCCAATCTTATTGTTTCACAAATTATATATTTTAGCATCACTTTAACTTCTGCCAATTGTACAGCTCATGCATGTCATCCATGCACTTACCATATTTTAACTTCTTAGTCTCTAACTTCAACTTTTTATTCTCAGCATTCAGTTGATTTATAATAAATCTGGCCCTTTCATCAGTCTTTATCCACTTATACGAGAAAATTACATCCCTCTTCCTATAATAATATGGTAACATAAATTATTTATTATCAAATAACAATTACTTTATTATTAACAACTTACTTTATTAAGACTGCCTTGCGAAGCGCTCATAATGCAAACTCAGAAATATGGAAGCTATAAAGATGACGAAATAGATAGATTACCAACTTCACATGCTACGAGTTTGGTTTTAAATTTCGTGACAAACATATGTAATGGCCAACTTCCCCCTGCCGTTAAGGTATGGCTTCCTAATACTAGTCAAAGAAGTGAATGAAAATTCCTATCTGCATATGATATGGCTGACCACTGTTACGTCAAACTACCTATCTCAGAAATGCGATGAAATCATCACCCATTAGCTGGACTGAGCTTAAAAATCCACCAGATGGATGGATTAGGGAGAAGAGTGGATAAGGGCAAAACGCAACACCGCCTTGGGTCTTTAACTCTTAAGCTGCCGAAGGGTAGTAACCCCAGCAGCAAAAGCAGCCACCATAGTATTCACTTAAGCATTTTGTTGCGCCGAAAGAACCATTGACTGACAAATACAGTTAAAAATCTCCTTTGGTAGGACAGTCTGACGCTCTATGCCCGGACCGACCGCAATTGAAGCAAGTACCTCCAAAGCTCCTGTTATGCAGATACAAAAATGAATCAGCTTCCACACATCAAATAGCATAGGCTGGTGTTTTAAGGATTAAAGAGTTGAAAACATTTAGTTGCTGCAAAATGCAACTGGTAGTTTACAACTTCCAACACAATAGTATTGGTAAAGCCTTAAACAGAGAATAGAAAAAGCAATGAAGGTTCCCAAAGTCAAATGCCCAGAAAGGATCTATGCATCTAGAAGTGAATCAGAAACTGAACAGTGGCTTACATCACAGTACAGCACAATTGGATGTCAGAAAGTTTCTCAAATATGCCCTGGCTTGCAACAAGTTTTAACCGACCTTTAAAAAACAACTTGCATTACTCAACAATCAACTTCAACGATTAGTTTTCCCAATACCTATTTGATTTCCAACAGTAATTGTTGATTAAAATATTTGCCACAGGTAGAAAGCACTTTTAAGTCCCTGGATTATTATACAAGGTGTAGTTTATCCCGGTTCATTAAGGCATCAATTCATTTTGTTATTCAGGAAAATCCGTATAGTTATTCCACTCTCATGCCTGCTCCAGTGCTCCCCATACAAAAACGTCACTACTCACTGTTAAATTAAGATGACCGTTTATTCCAAAACCCCTGACATCAACTTAAAATAGAAGCAGAAAGAAGAGAGGAAGCAAGAACAAGGAAAGAATCAGACCTGTCCCCAGATGATGACCTGCTTGACCTTCGACCACCTATCAACCAATCATCTCCACTACCTCTCGAAGCCCTAGACCAGCTATTCTCATTTCTGAAGCTTCGTCCACCACTTTGTCTACCACGCCTATATGTGCTCTCATCACCATCATCATCAAAATCTCGACCACTTCCCCAACCTCGGGATGATCTAAAACCCCTCTGGCTCCTAGAGCCTCCTCTGGGAGGTCTATCCCTGTTAGAAAACCTACCATAGTAATCACTCGGAGGACCCTCATCTTGCAAAGCTGGCAACTGTTAAAAATTATGAATGCTTTAGTTCTACGTCAATGCATCATAGGCAAATTTGAGGTCATGAATCATCATATTAGAAACAACTTATGTAACATCTTTGTATGTGGAACGGGCATAATGAGGAACAGTAAAAGCAATTAAATAACCTTAGTTATCTTTGAAATAGTGTTTCCTGGTGACAATTGCTTATTCAGCAATTCTTTTGCAATCTCCTCGGGAAGATCAAAAACTGCTCCTTGAATCTGTAATAACAAGCACTTCTTTCAGATAAAAAGTGATGCATTAATTAGGTAGCACTTGTAGCTAAAGTGTTCAATATTTTGCAAAAGACGCACCCTTTCATCTGCAATTATAAATATTTTTCCAACTTCATCAGCTGCTGCAGCATATACATCAGAAAGAAAACCAGTTACAGATCTAGCAGACATATAGCCTCTAGAATAAGATGGATCCCGAGTCAACTGCAAAGTCACCCATCCCTGTAGCACAGGATCCAGTTCAAAATAAATAATAGTGCAGGCTAAAGACAGACTTCCTCATAAAATTCCAAATCGAGAAAAGTTGTCACCTGCTCATGGTTAATAAGGGACCGAGATGATGGAGGACGAGAAAAGCCACTTAAATGAGCCAGTGCAGCTGCGAGAGCATTAACTCCTTGCTCATTGATTAATTTTTCAGCTGTTGGGGTGAAAAACTCTAGACACTCAGGATGAACTCCACCTAGAGTTGCAATAATTTGCTCAGCTGATGACTCCAAAACATCTTCAACAGCAGGTGGACTAACAAACTGAAATCTGCACCCTACATCTCGCTCAAGGGATCTCACTGTCCTCCTTTGGCTGCTTGTAAACATCAGAATAGCAGTACCTTCCTTTCCTGCACGCCCCGTACGACCAGAACGATGCACAAAGGTTTCTGGGTCATTGGGAAGCTCATAGTGGATAACCTAGAGCAAACAGTGAAGTTCATGATATTCCCACCACCTATAACATATATCATTCTGGCCACCATCCTAACTAGAGCATTTGAACCATCGAGTATCATAGAGACAGGCATGACTCAAACAATTGATTTATTGGGAGGAAATTCCAACGTGTATTTTCCCATTCCTATCTTATTTAATAATATACGAAATCCAAAACAGAGAAAACTCAAAGTAAAAACCATATAACCGTATATGCAAAGGTACTGCAAAGGTAAAGATTAAGGAATGAATCAAAGAAACATTACCAAGTCCACGTTAGGGATATCAAGCCCACGAGCTGCAACATCAGTGGCAACAAGCACAGTGAATTTCCCCTGCCTAAAACCATTTAAAGTTCTCTCCCTCTGATGCTGAGATATATCTCCATGCAATGCCTCAGAAGCTATACTATTTGTTAGTGCCATTGAGACTTCGTCCGCATCTCGTTTAGTCTGCGTGAAAACTATGGTCTTCCCACCTTTTGCATACACCTGAATGTTACATAATATTTACAGCTTTAGAAATATAGATCGCAGTGCAGCTACAAAATGGGTCACTGATGAAGTAAAGTAATCATATTCCACGCTGAAAAGGATGACCAACACAATGTTACACATGTATCTAGCTTAAACTTATATCTCCACAACCTTAACATTTACTACCCACAACATTGCTTAAGAATTATAAAATGATTAAATTAACTACTTTGAACAGTCTAGGTCCTCAATAAGAGGAAAGGGACTAACTCCTAGTAACTTATGATCATTTAAAGATGATACTCAAAGAAGCCCTGGAACCGAAAACAAGATTAGCCTAGTCTTCATAACTTAGAAGGTCCACAAATCCAATTTCCCATGGCTAACTACTTTCATATGAGTATCCATGGCATAATTCCTGATCATGAGAAGAGAACTATGTCCCACAAGTTCTGATGCTAATCGCACACAGCAATTACGTGATAACTTCATATGTCCATAGTAAAAGATTGGAGTTAGACCTCTTTATGCCATTAAAAACCTTAATATTTCCTGAAACAACCACTAGGATTAAATATAAAATTAAATTTAAGCATAACAGGCATCCCAGGCAGGCTCTTTGCCTGTGAAGAATTAAAAGTAACAATGTAATCAATAAATTTCACTCAAGGTGATGCTGACACATACTGTTACAAGATCACTAAGAATGCTCCTCTTTGAAGTTGCTGTGGTTGATATGGCATAAAGCTTGATTCCTTCTGCCAGTTTTTCATCATTTTCACCAACCTACAACAGCTCGCAAGGTCAATGACGACATTTTGAAAACAAATGCATGCACGCATGACAAGGATACAAAATTAAGTTAAAAAGGTAAAATCACTATACCAAATCAATTTGCAAAGGATTGTCCAAATATTTCCTTGCCAATTTCTTCACCCAAGTAGGCATAGTTGCAGAGAAAAGCATGCTTTGTCGTTTTGGTGGAAGATTTTCTAAAATAACTTCCACATCTTCCTCAAATCCAAAAGAAAGCATCTGGTCAGCTTCATCAAGTACCAAATATTCAACTTCTCCCAGCCTGAGGCTGTTGCCTTTTATGAGGTCGATAATACGACCAGGAGTCCCAACAACAACATCAACCCCACGGGTAAGAGCACTTTGCTGTGTAACATACGAGACTCCACCATAAACGCACACCGTATTCAAGAAGGGAGAAGATTCCTTGATTTCTTTTTCTACTTGCTTGGCTAACTCCCGAGTAGGCGCCAATACCAAAACTCTAGGAAGCCTACCAGCACGTCTGCAGCAAAGAAATACAAGTGAGGTAGGATAGAGTGAACAAATAGAGTTGAAGAGAAAACCTAGATTACCTTTTAGAAGACGATAGTTCAGTGTCTTGGGTGAGGCGTTTAATGATTGGGATCCCAAACGCTAATGTTTTGCCAGTCCCTGTCTTAGCACGAGCAATTATATCACGACCTTCTAGCGCGGGGGCCAAAACAGCTCTCTGGCAGTAGTCACATTCAAACAAAAAAAAAAGGAAAAAAGCTTATAAGCTCATTCATTTTAACATAACAAAGCTAAAGTCTAAAAGTAGAGATAAAAGATACTTGAATGGGGAAAAGGCTAGTAATGCCGCGTTGCCTAAGGCTTTCCACCAGCCGAACGGGCAAACCCAACTTGGAAATGTCAAGCTCATCGGCGTCCAGTGTTGAAGCTTGGGATTGCTTATCGCTCACATCATCTTCATCACTAAAATCAGAAAGCCCGCCATCGAGGCCTTTGAAAGCCTCTTCGCTGAGGATGGAATTCGGGGTGGCTATGGCACAAGGAGCCAACCTCCTCCGCAAACCCTGCTCAGCTGCTGCTACTAGCACCAGTTGTGGTCTCCCTCTTGTAAACCAGCTGTTGTAGGGTGTACAATAGTTGGATAATAATGTCTTTCTCCAACCAAGTTCTAGACTAGGGGTGCACGATACACCTAGCACTGAAGAAGAAACCATTTCCACTGATTATACTATGAATCCAAAGAACGCCCTAAATTATCTTCTCACAAGACAGACGGATAGATATTTAGGCGGATGTTGAGATAGAGAGAGGGATAAGGCGGCAGCTTCCTTTCTATAATTCTATCTAGTAAAATAGAAACGAGTGAATGAATAAACCTCCACCTCACTTGACATGCTATCCCCTCCTGTTCCTGGATATTAGGCTCATACTTGGAATTAGATATTTCTTCTCGCCTTTATTATGCACTTTACTCAAATGGGTCAAGCCCACCCGTTTTACTTGTACAGCTCAGCTCTTCTTTTCCCTTCTCACTTATTTATTTTGACTTTTAAGTTAGTCTCGCAAGAATTCGTATTTATATCAATGTTATGAATACCGTACCGAGTTTGGTATCGAATTGAGCTCTGGAACGAAATTATATCGGTACCGTTTAATACCGGGTACCATTTCGAGATATTTTTTAAATTTATAAAATAGTCCCTAAAATTTTTAAAAATTGCAAAATAATCCATATTGATATATTATACAACTGTATTGTATACTTTACTAGTTTACTGTTTACATCAACCATGCTTTCAAAAATCTTAATAATAAATAATAATGACAATTAAT
>JAOSBL010000006.1:18575566-18589273 GCA_027568915.1 Erythroxylum roraimae | reverse complement strand
CTTGGAAGTTGTAGACAATCCTTTTAGCTTTCCGACGCTATAAAGATTGTAATTTTTGGATATCGGAGTGAAACGATATGATTGTTACAAGTTATGATGTTGCATAGAATTTGTGTATGATGACAGCTATGATATATGATGAGAACTTGTGGTTTTGATGAATCAAATGAGACAAGATTTGAGGGTTTTATGAGATTAATTTGGTGTTTGAATGTTTTAGGAGTGTTATTGCATTAGAATAAGTGAAATTGGTGAGATATTAAGTGAATATGATGTTAGATTGGATTTAGGAAGCATTGGAGAAGGTTTGGAGGGGTTTGAGAAACCCCCATGTCCGTTTAACGGACTTTAGGTCCGTTTAACGGACCTTTACGGGTCAAAAAGGACCCCTAGCATCACCCATGTCTGTTTAACGGACTTGATGTCCATTTAACGGACATTCTCAGGTGAAATGGTGCACTTTGCCCCGACAATGTCCGTTAAACGGACATGCATGTCTGTTTAACGGACATCCACTAGATAGCTTCATGAAATCGCTATTTTTTAACATTTTAGGGACAGAATCTGACTTTGTGGTATTTATGAAAGTTTTAGATCTCGAAGTCTTCTTTCTAATGGTTCAAACACGAAATCAATCTGACATTTGTGGTGAACGTTATGGCAATCGCGCCAAGATAGGTTCAAATCGATTTAGGCTATAAAGATGGTCTATTCTTTTGGGCATAACTCCCTCATCCGACCTCCAATTGAGGTGATTCTTGAAGCAATAGATTCATAAGACATGTATCTATCTCTCCATTAAAATTGGTATCTTTTGGAGTTGATTTGGAAAAGGTTGATGGAAAGAAAATGAGGGATCTGTTGGGAGAGCATGATTGGGGTATGAACACCCTTTATCTTTTTAAGCATATCTTGTGCTATAGAGCTCCGATTGAGATGATTCTTTCTTCAAAGTAAAATTGAGACCTAGATTTATGATTTCTTTGAAGAAGTCAAATTGAAATTCAGATTTGAATTTTTCCAAATTCTGTTCACAAGTAGGAGAAATGAGTTTGAGAATGGTGACTGATTTGTGTGGGCACGCCATTGAACAAATTGTGAGTGAAAATTTTGGGATTTTATGAGCAAGAAAATGAATCGATAATGTCTAATAAGGGTTCAATGTAATAACCCTTCAAGGTAATATGCACGCGTTCATGTTTTCGCAAGAGTTGGATTCCAGAAGCAAGCAGGATCCAACAAATGTGGTATCAGAGCAAGCGTTGGACTCTGGAAACAAGCGGGGTCCAATAGACGTATGAGTCCGCAAGAGGTTGGGTTCCGGAAAAACAGGTTCCAACAGACTATGGAGGCTTTTTAAAGATAAAGATGTTAAGAGAGCAGTGCTTATACTAAACCCTAATAAGGCCTTAAGTCCTTATAGACTTAATAGGTTATTCTTTTAAAAGGCCAAGAGATTAACGAAGGATATGGTAATGAAAGTTATTCTTAAAGTTTTAAAAAGAGAGAAGTTGCTTAAAGAGATTAATAAAACTTTCTTTTGCCTTATTACCAACATCTATAATCATAGCTCTCTTAATAAATACAAACACATATCATGTTGTAATATCTCGTATGAAATTGTATCCGAGATACTAGCATCAAGATTGAAAAGAGTAATGAAGCCTCTGATCAATGATGCTCTAGGTACTTCTATATAAAATAGATTGACTGGGGATAATATCCTCATTTCATAGGAGCTATTCAGGGGTTATAGCAGCAGGTTCTTACCAAAATTATGCTATTAAGGTTGATTTTCACTACGCTTTTGACTTTGTTATTTAGGAGTTCACTTTACATCTTCTAGAAGTGTTTGCTTTCACTATAAATTTCATTAATTGGATCACAAAATGCGTTATGACCATGTTCTTCTATGAATTGATCAATGGAGGACTAACAAACACGATCAAGGAAGGTGTCCATATCTCTTGACATTTTCCATTTTGTATATGGAAGCTCTTACAAGATCAATAAAGCATAACATAATGCATGATTTCAACTTTGAGTATCATTTTGAATACAAGAAGTTATGGATCTTTAACTTATCATTTACAAATGAGTTGCTTTTATTCTTAAGAACAAATGATAAGTTAGAGCATATATTAATGGCTTATATCTACACCTTTAAGGAATTATCTTTTACTTGTATTAAAAGGTTTGACTTTTAATATAATTAAAGCTATTTAATTGTTTTAGCTGGTGCTCTTTAACTTATCGATTAGCTTTCCTCTATCATAGGCATCCAAATTAAGGACCCCTTTTGCACCTACCTACCTCCACAAGGGAGCCACAATTCAAAAAATGTCTTCCTTTAATTGAAAAGGAGCAAAATAAGGCTCAACAATCAATGTAATAAAGCTTTATCTTTTATAGGGAGATTGTAATTGATCAAATCTATAGTTAACTTTCTTTAGTTTCCTCTGTAGTGGTCTAACTAAAATAATAAAATAAAATAAAAAGATGCTTCCTTTACACTTTTAAACCTTGTAATAGATATATGTAAAGGTAAGTTGGGCTGAAGCTTATAAACTGCTAGGTGAAGAAATCTAGGAATCACTCCTATCAATTTGAGCAACAAAGAATTCATATGGAAAAGAATTTGGAGATTGTAGAGAAATAAGGATGTTTTATGGGTTAGCTAGATCCACACTTACTTCTTAAAGTGAAAAAGTTTTTAGAAAATTAGTAATAGACCCTTATATTTTTTGTTCCTTTCCTAACTTCTCATGCTAAGAGATCTATTAATTGGGAATTACAAATGTATTGTAGGAAATGGAGAATTGTCTTCTTTATGCTTCAATAATTGGATAAAGATAAGATGGATAAGTATCTCAATATATGTCTTATAATCCTAAATAGGTTTCTAAGATATTCTAAGGTGAATATGTGGATTAATTCAAATAAATGGTCCAACTATCCTATTTAAATGTCTCACATCTTCCCTAATTATAATATAGATCTTGATAAGAATGACTCTTACTAGTAGTTTGGACACACTTTTGGATTTTCACTAATTGATTTTGCAAAGAATTGTTTAAAACTAGAGGGACAAAATAAGCCTAAAATAATATAGTTTAAAGTAAAAATCTATTACCAAAAGGTTTCTTTTTCTTTTGGCTAGTAGATAAAAGTACATTAGCCACACTTGATAGATTGAATTACCTCAAATTGCCTAATACCTATTGCTTATGTAAAATTCACCATGAATTGTTAGTATACTTTTTTTTTGTAGCTACTCTAGTGATATTTGGGATAACATTCTAGCTTTATGGCAACTTATAGATTCTATAGCTAATTATAATGAATTCTTAGATTGGCTAGGCTCATATATGACCATTCTTAAGGGAAATAGAGTGCTTTATCTAATAGCCACTGGGTTTACAAAACAACAATTTTTTTAGGGAGTTGAAAGTACCGAAGAGCAAGTTTTAATAGAACTTATTCATTGAATAATGGAGTAACTCTTACTTAATAAGTATGTGAGAGAGTATAGTGATGTAATATCTTTAGCTTGGAGATTGGATGTTAGTTAATCTTATTTCTAGTTTAGAATATGAATGAACTAACTTATAATGCTTTAACTAATACCAAGGATTACTCTTATTGTGTCGCTCTTTTGGTCAAAGTTGTTAGTGGCATAAGATTTGGCTAAAAGAATGGTAATTTTCTCGTAGATGTAAGTTAGCTTAGTGTCGTTTATACACGTAAAAAACATTGTCGCTTTTATTTAAGACCTATAACCTTAAATAACTTCTCTTTTTTCTATTAATCTAATTTAACTTATAAAATAATTTTTTTCCTTATAATATGATCAAAATTTTTATCCTTATATTAACATAATTAATGTGGTTTATTTTTAAAAATATTATGTTAAATATCATTTTATGTTTCGAATCATGAAACTTTCATAGTGTAAAATAGTGTTATGACGTAATCATTAGTTATTAAGGAATAAAATTGTTATTCTTAACGAGTTTAAAAAATGAAAGGCAGATAACGTTTATATACATGATGTTGTTATTTCATTAGGAGGTACAAGATAAATGTTTTATGTCCAGTGTATTATGAATATTCTTTATAAGAAAAATGCCATCTATATAATGGATAAGCTTCATATAGTTAAGATTGTGAGAAAATCGTTATGCGTTCTTTATATGTTATTAGTCCTCCTTATGGTTATGATTGCTAGTAAGAATGAGCTTGTCATAAAGCCAATGAAAGGAACATGAAGCTAACTCTTTAGTCATAAAATCAACAATTTGATCAGATAAAGAAATATGCTTGATGAAGAGACCATTTTTAGAAAGCAAATCATAAAAGAGGATGTCAATCTTGATATTATTTACTTAAGAATAAGAGAGTATATCTAAATTAAGAAACATGTCATTAAGATTGTCACACTATAAATTATGTTTGATGTAGAACATACTTATATCACTAAATTGTTGGGTGATCTAATATAATTTTGAAATGGCAAGAGCAATACTCTGATACTCAACCTATGTACAGGACTTAACAACTACAAGTTATTCTAGGTACTTCAAGAAATGAGAATATAACCAAGGAAGCTAAAATATTTAGAGGTTAAATGATGATAATTAGAAAAACAAACCCAATTAACATTATAAGACTCCTATATGGTTAGTGTTATACTTGTAGTTAGGTGAAGGCCATATGAGGGAATGGTACTAAGATACTATATAATCGTTTTAGTTGCAATCTAGTGAATATAGGTAGGATAAGGAAGTAGATGGCTATGATTTTAAAAAGAGAAAGGGTAGGGTCTATAGGTGTGCTAACAAGTTTAGAGTAGTCAAAGCATGTGTGAAGAAGGAAATTCCCAATGGATTGGATTTAGGTTAAGAAGAAATCCAATGATTGTGGTTGTGGCCATAATGCCAAGGAAGTGATAAGTAAGACTTAAGTTTGTAAAGTTGAAAGTAGTGTTAAGGTCATGTATAAGTGGGTTAATGAATAGATTGAATGTATCCAATATATCATCGATATAGACTAAAAGTAAGAATGTGTGAGACAAAGTAATGTGAAGGAAAAGATATGTGTCACATTATGAGAAAGTAAAATTGAGATAATAAAGTTTTTGAATTAAATGATGAAACTGAGCACGAGGCTTGTTTAAGATAATAAAAGGATTTGTGAAGGTGAAAAATATAGTGAAGATGATGGGGATCGATAAAGCTAGGAATCTAATACAGAAACACCAGTTCCTAAAGATGACCATAAATAAAGGCATTATTGACATCAGGTTTATAAACATGTTACTTATTAGAAAGAGCAATAGTGAGAATAATATGAATAGTTATAAGTTTGACAATAGGACTAAAGTATTAGTGTGATTGATACCTAGAGCTTGATGATATCCCTTGGCATCAAGGCAAGCTTTATAATGCTCAATAGGATTATCAAGATTCCATTTAATACGAAAGACTCATTTATAATTGATAATGTTGACATTTGATATTAGAGGAATAAGAGTCTTCATTTGATTTCAATAAGGATCATTGAACTCATTAAGTATAACTTATAACCAATGCGAAAATTTTTATCCTTAGGAAAAGGACTTAGGGCTAGAATCATGAGGATTATGATTATTAACAAAATACGTGATATAATTAGAAAAAATTTTGAGGGATGTGTGCATGATCATAGGATAAGGACATGGTAACAAAGATGTAAGAGTATGATGTGGTCAAGGAGTTGAAGAAGTAAGGCGAGAATCTATATTGAAGGGAAAAGGTAATGCTATTGTAGAAGATGCAGAGGGAGAGGGAGTGAGAGAGGTGATTTATCATAGTGAAAGTCATTTTAAAGAAAGTGAACATGACAAGGGCTGCAAAGATTATCTATCCAATTGGAATTTTGAAAAGAGAAATAAGTACGTCCAATTGCATGAAATTGAGAACTGCTTACTTTGGTGAGAAGAAGTATCGCATGTAGGGACTTTAAATAAAGAAGTAACAAATTAATAAATTATATAGAATTAGAGAAGGCTTGAAATTAAAAGTATTTGGGAAGAGGGGTTTGGAGAAGAAGAATGAGGTTAATTTTAGGATATGATGGATTTCGCATACAGCGAGGCAATTTTGATAAGGAGTATGAGGGAAACACATATAGTAGGTGATGTTATATTGAGTAAACACCCTTTTGATGAGTTCATATGCTCTATCACATTGTAAAGTTTTAATAGTGGTGGAGAAAAAAGTTTCTGAAACAATTTTAAACTTTGAAAATAAGAAAGAGTATGAGACTTTTTTACTATGAGAGATAAATATCCATATAGAGTAACTAAAATCATTAATAAAAATGATAAAATATCAATACTTAGAAAAGGAAAGTGATATGAAAGGCTCTTAAATTTCACAGTGAATAAGTTGTAAAGGTTTGTATATATACAAGAAGATAAAAGAAAAAAAATCTTAGTACTTTTTTCTTGAAGACATGAGATATAAGAATTAAGGACATTTGACTTAACAAACAAAAATGAGATAAATGAGAAAATGTCGACCAAAAGGATGATCTAGGCATTGATTTTAGATATTGAGCAAAGCAGGAGTGATTGTGAAAACAATAAGATTAATGAAATTTAGAGGAATTTTTTGTTAAAAATTAATCTAAAAGTACAGAAAGTTATGAAGAAAATTAATTTAGAAAGTCTAGGAAAGTGTGTAAAAATTAATCTAGAAAGCCTAGGAAGATGCAATTAATTCAAAAGAAATATCTTATATGAATTCTAAGCCCAAAATGATAGAAACTAGGAAGTCAAATAAATACTTGGAAAAATATCTAGAATATTTTTGGAAGTCACCACTCACTTCTTACAATTATAAATAAGCTTGAAATGTAAGCCACTGGAGTAAGAAGAAAAACATTATAAGCATATTGTAAGCTAAACCAACGAAATCTTTTATTTAAATACAAATACTTCATTTCCCCTCTCACATCCTCAAAGTCTAACAATGGTATCAGAGTAATGTTGGTCCTTCTTAACGGCTTTCCTTTGTTCACCTAATTTACCAACCTTTAACTATACCTAAACTTTAATTCCCTTTTTTAATAGGGAAGCGTATAATTATTGGAGTATCCAAATGAAGACATCTTATAAGACTTATGGGATGTTATAAAGAATGGTTATGAAGTCCTGACAAGCTAAGAAGGATTGGCTGCATAGACATATATACTATAAAAGGAGTATGGGAAAAATAAGTAACATGATGCCAAGGCCTTGCTATCATCAAACAAGGGGATTTTTCGAAGAATTATGAAGTAGGCAGTGCAAAAGGGGTATGGGAGACACTCAAAAATGAATTTAAAGGCATAGAGAAGGTAATATCCATCAAACTCTAATCCTCACAGAAAGATTTTAACATACAGCTAATGTGGGAAGACAAATCATTATAATCTTTCTTCTCTTGTATTTATAATATCTTCAATCAAATTGGAATTTATGGGGACACAATATAAGATAAGAAAATAATACAAAATATTAGGAATTTTTCTTGCAAAATATGATTTTTTTTATTCTTCTATGGCAGCCACTACACTAGAGGGAGTTTTGATATATCTTTTTTATTCTTTTATGGCAACCACTATTAGCCACAACACTAGAGGGAGTTTTGATAAATCTTTTTATTCTTCTATGGTAGCCACAATATGTCTCTCTAGAAGGTCATAAAGCTAGACTATAAAGATTTGAGATGCCATTAGAGCAAGCATTGTAAACATAAATAAATATCTCCAAAATGATGAAGATAAGAAAAATAGCCACGATAAAAATTCTCAAAGAAGAAAAGCACTTACTAACTGTGATAGGGGAAGAGGAATGTAAAAGAGCAATGATACATCAAGCTCCTATTGCAAATTATGCAAGAAAAATAATTACGACCCAAAAGATTATCGGAACAAATGTAAAAGATGCAAAAGGCACCTTCATTATGAGAAAGATTGTTGGTACCAATAAAAGGAAGAATCAAATATCTTAAAAAATAATGAATCTTTTGATCTTCATAAGAATCAATGGATGTTTGACACATTGATAGTGGTTGTTTAAACCATATGACAATAATAAAAGTTTCTTTGTGCTACTATATGAAAGTGTTAAATCCTAAGTTACACTTAGTGATGGAAATATACTCACTATTTAAGGAAAAGGAACTGCTACTATTAGATCGCAAGACGATAACAAAAAATAAATCCCTAATATTTTCTATATGCTAGACCTTGCTCAAAATTTATTAAGTGTAGGCCAATTGATTTGCAAAAATTATAAAGTCATCTTTGATGACAATATAAGCATCATTATTGACAAGAAGAAAAGCCAAGTCATATCTTCTATCAAAATGGCCCCTAACAAGGCTTTTCTTGTGGAGATGCCATTTAGGAAAAAAAATGCATTGAGATTCAAAAAAATGGATGAATCCATATTGTGGCACTTGAGATATGGTTATTTGAATTTCAATGGCCTTAAACTTCTAAAGAAAAAGAACATGGTGCTTGTGCTTCCTTCTATTTCTTCAGAAAACAAAGTTTGTGAAGGTTTCATTTATGGAAATTGCATAGGATTCCATTTTCAAAAACATCTTTAAAAGCTAAGACTCCTTTTTAGTTGGTGCATATTGACATTTAGGGTCCATCAAGAACCACTAGTGTTGGAGGAAAAAGATATTTTCTTCTCTTTGTCAATGATTGGATGCCAATGATATAGGTGTATTTCATCCATTTTTTTATCCATTTGCTTACTTAAAGTGGTAGAAAGCCTTAGTATAAAAACAATATAGGCATTCTCTTAAAAGCTTGAGAACTAATCATGGTGGAGTATTTAGTAGTCATAGGTTCATCATTTTTTTTATAAGGAACAAGGTATAAAAAATGAGCTAGTTGTTCAATGTACACCATAACAAAATGGTGTTGCCAAAAGGAAGAATAGAACCATTGTCAAGATGGCTTAATCAATGCTATAAGGTAATAGTCTACCAAAACAATCTATGGCCAGAAGTAGTTAATGCTATAATATACATTCTAAATCATTCTCCTAATAAGGTAGTCTTAAGTATGACTCCTTATTAAGCATCGTTGAAAAGAAATCCAACAATTGACCATTTTAAAGTTTTTAGATGTGTACTATATTCCAAAAGGGAATAAAGAGAAGTTAGATGAAAAAGGAGAAAAATGTGTCTTTATTGGCTATAGTGAGCAATCAAAAGGCTATCGATTATGCAAGTTAAAGGACATCATATTCGACTAAAGAGTAAGTTGACAATGGAATGTTGAAGTCATAAAAGGAGTCAAGCTTTATAAAAAAGTCAGTGAGCCGCAGAGAGGAAGTGATCCAAGCTTGAGCACACCGTTACCATCATTAGCACAATATGATCGACAACATCAAAAAGAAGAAAATCAAGTAGAGGAAGAAGTACCTTAACTTTGACAATCAATAGGGTCATGGAAACCAAATCTAAGAATATGAAAAAGTACCAAAGAAGAAATTTGTAGAAAAGCCATAAATGAGGAAAATAAAATGATTGAGAAAAAATGGTAGATGGGAAATCACATAAAAAGACAAAATAAAAAGAAGTAAATAGGTTTAAATGGATTTACAAAATCAGATACAAAAAGGATGAAGCCATTCAAAAACACAAAGCTTTACTTATCTTTAAAGGCCACTCATAACAGCCAGGTATTGACTTCAGTAAGACTTTTGCTCTGGTTGTTTACATAGAAACAATAAGAGTAGTGTTTAGTCTTAGTTAAGCAATTAAATCTTCAAGTATATCAATTGAATGTGAAATAGTCTTTCCTAAATGGAGAAATTGAAGATGAAGTCTATATAGAGCAATCAGAAGGGTACAAAATTCGAAGGAAAAATGACAACGTGTATTAGTTGAAAAGGAATTATATGGAGTTAGACAAGCTCTCTGGGCATGGAATAGTAAGATTGACAAATATCTTGTAGAGTATGGTCTACCAAAATTCCAAATGAGCCATCACTATACTTTCTTAGGATGCAAGTCAAATAGGAGCCTAGATGAATCTTTATCTCATAAGAAAAGTACACAGATGACCTACTAAAAAAATTTGACATGAAAGAATGTAAACCACTTGTCACATATATGACAATGAATGAAAAGTTGTACAAGAATGATAAACAAGAGAGAGTTGATGCAACAATATATAAAATCCTAGTTAGTTTACTAATCTACCTGACAAATATGAAACCATATATTATATATGTGGTAAGTATTGTGTCCATATTGATGAGTGATCCTATCAAAGCATATTTTATGGCAGGTTAGAGGATACTAAGATATGTCAAACGTATAAAGAAATTTGTTTATTCGATATAAGATAGAAAGAAGTAATAATTTGACAGGCTATACAAAAGACGATTGGCCTGGAAGCATAGATGATAGAAAAAGAACAATAGGTATGTATTTTTACTTGGCACTAAAGCACTATCGAGCAAAGAGACAATGCACAAAGCTACTTGCTTTGTGAGAGTCATCAATTATACTCAACCTTCCTTTTGCTTTTCTATGACTTGAACCCATGACCTTCTGGTTACAATAGAGTAACCTTACCGGTAGCTCCAAGACTATTGCACTATCTTCTAATGAAGAAGAATACATAGTTGCAACAAATGCTACGTAGCAAGCTATATGGTTTAAAAGAGTTTTAGAAGAGTTTTAGAAGATTTACAATAAGACAAGGAGGATCTAATGGTAATTCATTGTTATAATATGTCAACCATTACAATGACAAAGAATCCAGTATTTCATGGGCAAACAAAGAACATTGAGATAAGGCACAACTTCATTAAAGAGCTCATAGAGCAAAGAGAGATCAAGATGGAATTTCTCAAGATCGGTAACTAATTAGTAGATATCTTCACTAATATAGTCTTAGCAGAAAAGTTCATTAAATTGAAAAACATGCTCAGAGTGCTAGACTTTTTTAGATTAGGGGTAGTGTTGAAAATTAATCTAAAAGTTTAGGAAATCTATGAAAAAAAATTAATCTAGAAGGCCTAGGAAAGTGTGTGCAATTAATTATGAAGAAATACCTTATATGAATTCTAAGTTTAAAATAGGAAGTAACATAAATATTAGGAAAAATTCACCAAAGACTTCCTACAACTATAAATAGGCCAGAAATATAAGCCAATGGAGTGAGAAGAAAACATTGTAAGTATATTGTCAGCTAAAGTAATAAAGTTCTTTTTGTAGAAATCCTTCACTCCCCCTCTCATGTCCTTAAAATCTAACATCTTTATAAGATAGAGATTATTGTGGATAGAACTTGAGAATAGTGGTATCTTGGTTTTGATGTCATTCATAATGTAACCAATATTAAATTCAACAAGATAATAGTTATCTATACAAATTTTTTTATTGATAAAAGATTTGTAGTAAGTTGGTGAATAATCAAAATATTAGTAAGGTGAAGTGGATAAGTATGTCCATTATTGATAATCACTTTGGATCATCATACGAAGTTACAAAATCCATAAGTTGGAGATCAAGTATCATATGAGCAATTGCACTAATATAAGGTAACCAAATAACATTACTTTAAGCAAATTACAAACTATTAGGATTAGTCTTGATATTCATGGAAGAAAATACTATGGTGAGAGTATTAGGATGATGACCGGGGGGGGTGGCTGTATTTTTAATAAATTTGACATTGGGATGGATGTTTATTAGATTTGTCAAAATTTGAATCAGCTTGAATTAGGGGCTTGGCTAGGAGTTTAGGTTGGATAAGGGGCTAGGATGGAGCTGACTAGAGAAGGGGTCTGACTGGGCTAGGCTAAATAAGGGTACTAGTGAGGAAAATTAAATGGAGAACCATGTTGAGACCCAACCTGCCAAGAGTTTGTATAAGGTACAAAACCATTCAGGTTTCGTATGTCCCTAGAAAACCTACGAGAGTCGCATTTGCCACTATTGCTAGTTAAGGGATTTCCACCATAAGAGATGACGAACTTAGTTTCAGAAGAGGAAAAAAGTAGCAAATGGTAGGAGAGGAGGTGCTACTCGCAGATAAGGATCTTAGTTTAAAGAATAGTGGAGTCTTGATGTTCGATGATGGTGATGAAAGATTTATATTCTACTGATAAACTTGCAACCATCAATGACAATATCTCATAGCAGGATCTTATCCTCTTCACATTAAATGACTTACTGGCTGTATTTTTAATAAATTTGACATTGGGATGGATGTTTATTAGATTTGTCAAAATTTGAATCAGCTTGAATTAGGGGCTTGGCTAGGAGTTTAGGTTGGATAAGGGGCTAGGATGGAGCTGACTAGAGAAGGGGTCTGACTGGGCTAGGCTAAATAAGGGTACTAGTGAGGAAAATTAAATGGAGAACCATGTTGAGACCCAACCTGCCAAGAGTTTGTATAAGGTACAAAACCATTCAGGTTTCGTATGTCCCTAGAAAACCTACGAGAGTCGCATTTGCCACTATTGCTAGTTAAGGGATTTCCACCATAAGAGATGACGAACTTAGTTTCAGAAGAGGAAAAAAGTAGCAAATGGTAGGAGAGGAGGTGCTACTCTCAGATAAGGATCTTAGTTTAAAGAATAGTGGAGTCTTGATGTTCGATGATGGTGATGAAAGATTTATATTCTACATGTAAGTCATTTAATGTGAAGAGGATAAGATCCTGCTATGAGATATTGTCATTGATGGTTGCAAGTTTATCAGTAGTGTTAGGGACGGAGGAGAGGAAGTTAGTGATATGTGTAGATCATTTTTCAACATATAAATATTTCATAAAAAAAAAAGGAAGATTAGTGTCAAAGACCCTTAGCAGTGATGCGAGAGTGTTGTAAATGTAGTCAAAGAGATTAGGAGTGATTAAGATTACTTCAAATTATTTTCTAAAACAAGGTAATTCGTAGAATCCAGAAGTATCGTTAAAAATCAACAATTTAATTGAATCTCAACATAGAAGAATATTGCTCTATTTCATAGTTTCGTGTTGACTGAATAATAATTTTATATGCATGGTGTTGTTATTCCTTTAATGTTATATGTACATTGTTTGCAGTTAGACAACATGAAAGGACACAAGATGAACAGCCACATAATATAACCTCCGTCGGTTATATTTATTCTCATATAAAAGGAGAATTCAGGGGGTGGAATAAAAACGTTCATTGCGATAAAAGAAAAAACTCTCTCATTCTTTCTCACGTGAAACACACCATCAAAGTTTAGAGTTTGGGACATAGATTAACGGTGACTTTAGTAGCCAAGCATGAAATGTGGATTAACAATCGGAGAATCGATCAACCGCTTCCGCATTAAGGTCAGTCCTTATATATAAATCTACATACATAATATATAATGGATAATTTTATAAAATAAATTCAATGGATAAGTTTCGTGTTGATATGATTGTGAGAAAATCATTGTGTTCATGAGCTATCTCTAGATTTAGTCATTTCTTATGTTTCCAGGCAAAGTTTTGTCATCAGGTTTCAATAACATTTTAATTATTCATGTCTACTATCATCATGTTTACATACTGACGTCGAGAAACTAAATTTCCACCTCTGCTCAACTCTAGTATCAATGATGTGGGCCAAATAAGCCTCACATCCTCCCTGCATCAACCTTAAAGCACTCATGAAGGATATCATCC
>JAOSBL010000006.1:18521247-18547501 GCA_027568915.1 Erythroxylum roraimae | reverse complement strand
AGAATAAAATTATAAAAACCCCAATAAGGTAATTGTCAAACACCCTCTAAAAATCCACTAGGTTAAAGTATTTATAGTTAAGGTTACAAAAAATAGTCCTAGATTTTTTATTCTTATGATTTTTATGCCTTTAAAAATTATGCACAAGAAATGGTGCTAGACTAATATCAACATCTATGCTAATTTTGTTCTAGAACTTCTTTTGCATCAAGTTAGTATGTAGCCGATGATCAACACTAAGTTATAATTGGTACTAGTTTTTGTTTTGTAACTTCTTGTGTAAAAGCATGACAAATCTAGTGCTAGCCACATATACCACTATAGTACTAGTTACTTTATAACTCAGCCCTTAAAACCTCGCAAGAGGTAAATGCTAGTTTCCTTAGATTGTTCGACACTTATTTTTTACTATTTCTCTAATTTCTCTAATTTTTTACACCTTAAAGCTTGAATTGAACACTAATGTCTTCTAAAATATTGTTTCCCTTCCAGTTAGGTTCCAAATTACTCTCAAATCTCCTTGATTGGACATCTATGGAGAAATTTGCACATAATTATAAGATTTATCCTGAAGTTCATCACCTGTAAGATAATGAACCATATATAGAAAAACTTCATACAATCCATATAAAACATGCTATAGAGATACCAAATCATTACCAATTTAACCTTAATAACATGTAAAATATAGATTTATCAAATTCCAGTTCATGCTCTTCCAATCGATACCCTTACATTGATTAGATTAATCTTTTCGAGTCAAAACCAAAAGCTATAATTTCTATGGAGAGGTAGAGAAATGTGTTATGAATCCAATGCCTAAAAAATCAGGTCATTTGGAGGTCGGACGACAAAGTTATGGCTGAATAAATAAAACAAGGTTTTGTTCACATAAGACGAAGCAGATAGTAGACGAAGCAAAAAACAGACAAAGCAAAGAACAGACGATAGCAAAGAGTAGACGAAACAAAGAAGTAGACGAAGCAAAAGGTAGATGAAACAAAGAGCAGACGAAAGAAGCAGACAAAGCAAAAGACAGACGAATCATAGTCAACTTAAGATGAAGCAGAAGTCAACCTAAGACGATACAGATGGTCAACTTACGATGAAGCAGAAGTCAACCTAAGACGATACAGATGGTCAACTTAAGATGAAATAGAAGTCAACCTAAGACGATACAGATGGTCAACTTAAGACGAAGCAGAAGTCATCTTAAGATGATATAGATGGTCAACTTAAGACGAAGCAGAAGTCAACCTAAGACGATATAGATGATCAACTTAAAACGAAGCAGAAGTTAATCTAAGACGATACAGATGGTCAACTTAAGACGAAGCAGAAGTCAACTTAAGACAATAAAGATGGTCAACTTAAAAAGAAGCAAAAGTCAACCTAAGACGATACAGATGGTCAACTTAAGATGAAGCATAAGTCAACCTAAGACAATGTTTCTTCACAGACGATACCATCTATACTTCTCAACTCAAAAACCTTTTTCTTGAACAACTCTAAGTTTTCATCAACTCACGTATAAACACCTATATTTTCATACATATATGCATAGTGAAGAAACAGAGCATGTTTCACCTTTCTAAACTTTAATCTTCTACACTAACCTTATACACCATTTCACTACTACTTCAACTCCAAGAACCATTTCCACAATTTTCATCCACTTAACACAGTGTTCAAGAATATAAATGTACGTAAATGCCATGATCACGCACTGACAATAAATTTATCAACTTTATTTCAAAAATCCACAACTCTAACAATTTTATTCACTACTTACTTGATGAAGACTCCAAAAGCTTCAACTATCTTCAAGCCCTAACTCCATACAAAATACGTAATCCACTGTGAACATTAACCATCTTCTGGTTTTTTTTAAGGTAGAAGAAACAATTTAGAAGGTGAGATTGGTTTAGGAAAAGGGAAAAACACAGAAATCTCTTAGAAGGTGTTTGATGGAAAACTTTGTGTATGGAAAGAAATTCAGAGAAGATGATAACAAGGAAAGAACTTAGGAAAAGAACAAACCCCTTTTTAACTCTCGGATAACTCAAACTTACTTCTGACAAATAATAAAGGCAACTTTACACTTGCCACTTTTCCTAAGGTCCAACTCTAACTAAGTTTCTTTCGAAACAAACTCCATTAATTCTATCTTTACAATCAAACTATCTCCAAATCTTCTTTTGATTTCTTGTTCCCTATTTTCCACAATACTCTATAAATTTCGAAAGTAAATCCTAAATTCACCAAAATTTACAAATACAATATTTCCTTTAATCAATAATATTTATAAATAAATTCCAAATTCACAAATTTCCCAAAAATCCCAATTCAATACAATTCTACCCGGAATCATTCATGAATGCATGTACAATTATTTTCATGTGCAAAACTTTCACTATTCACGTGTATGAGCATGCTATATTATGCATGAACATGAGATGTATTTTCTAATCTTTGAGTAATCTCTCACATTTACTCCTTTAGCCTTAACATGGGTAACAGGATGTTACAATAATGATGGTTTATCTTATAAAGAATGTATTAATGCCTAGAAATGTTGACTTCCAAATGGAAGCAATTTTCTTTAAAGTATAAAGAGGTATAAAAACTATTAGGTATATGCATGAATGAGAATGATAAATTAAAACATAATTTGTATGACATGATAGAATCTAAGATTATAATTGTTATTAATAATAATGAACACGATTTATTGTACGAGAATGAGACATTAAAAAAGGAGATAAATATTCTTAAAGAGTCATTCTCTAATTTAACTTTTGGGAGTGAAAAATGATTAGCTAGCTTAGAGCCTAAAAGAGATCTAATGATAGGAATGGCCATGGGTACACTTATAGAAGTGTATCTCCTAATTCCAAGACTAATTTTGTGAAGAGAAAGCATATATATATATATATATAAACCATTGCCCAAGTCATCATATGAGCATATAATATTCAATTCTAGATATGAAACTTCAATGCTTATGCATCATCTTTTAAGCCTAAAGTTAAAAATAAATTATATGTATTTATATATAGTTCACATTCTAAACGTAAAGGGCTTAGCATTTGAATGGAAAAAGAACATGTAATTTTTTCTAATTTTTATGAAGCTCTTTATTGCAAAAAAAAAAAAGCATAACATAAGTTAACAATTATCATAGGCTACTATTTAAGCAACTAGAACATGTTAACAATTCTCATTGGCCATATTTACACTAAAAGAGCATGCTATATGCTAAACCTCTTGTTAAGCCTTATTATGGTAAAAAAAGTTCTTCATGTCTTGTATATCCAAATTAAATCTCAAAATTACCAGCATATCTAAAGAAAACCTAAAAATGCATATATGTCACATTCTTATAGATCATATATATAATTAATATATTTTCAAATCATTTTATATAAGATGAGAATTTTATGGTATTATATACATGTCTAAAAAATCTATTTGAAATAATACTTATAAAGTAAACCAAAAAATATGTAGGTTAAAGATTTAATAATTAACCCCTAAGGACCCAAGTTTGAGTAGGTACCTATAAATATTGATTTTTTTCTCCTTATAGCACAATATTAAGTAACATCAAATGAATACAAACAATTGGTACAACCTCCATTAATATCAAATTAGGACCAATAATATTTTCTCCAAAATAATTGACTTTAAAAGAAATTTCATGATAAGTGATTAATTGAGCATTTATTTATTCTCTAATGCTTAGTGATTAATGTTTTTTGAGTGCCTAAGATACATATTTTGGTTTATATTTTGGTTTAGTTGAGTGTCTAAGGTACAAGTTGGAAGAAAAATAACCAAAACAAGCTAGATTTGCAGCTTTATATGATTTTACAGATGTTTGATCTTATTTGTCTTCGTAGATCAAAACGAGATGACTCAGGATGAAATGAGGACAAAGAATGGAAGAAGTCATTTTGGAGCCACACACCCATATGAAAAGTATACGCTCATGTATGATTCAATTCATTAAATTGTTAATTAACGTACATAAAACATACAATTTACTCATTATTTTTTGTATATAAAAGGTATTAAATATAAGATTTAATATATAATTAAATCATTGAATATATGTAATTAAGTTAAGAAAATTAAATGTTTGCATTTTTATATTACTCATTGTTGTCGTTAGAAAATAATATTGCAAATATTAATCCTATCTTATAATAGCAAATACACATTCATCATCTTATCTTATAGGTAGTTAAATATATAATAAAAATAGTATGTAAATTTATGAGAGAATACTCATTACTCTACATAATGTAAAATTGTAAGTGTTTAAATTATTTTTACGATGTGTATAATTATAAAGAAAATTGTTTTTTGCAATGTGTGTTATCATAAAGAAAGATGTAAGATAGAGACTATCTAGAACATAGATATGCTTATAATTGAATATTGAATTTTTATAGTTATGTAATGATATTATATACAAAAATTGCATTTTTTTAATGTGAATTTATTAATTTAATTTTGATAGATGTCTTCATTTATTTTTTTAGATAAATGAAGGGGGTTCAGGTACTCTTGATAATTCAACTATTTTAGGAAGATTTGATGATCCAACTTAGGCACATGCTAGATTGGTTCTTAGAATGAAGAACTATGCAATTTGTGTGTATTGTAATAAGCATTTGAAATATGGGAAAATCAATAGATTAAAGAAGCATTCAGTTGGAATCAAAGGTAAACTAGAGCTTTGTAAAAAAGTAAGTCATGACGTGAAATGACAAATAAAGACTTTACTTGAAGAATATCAACATGAAAAAGATAAAAGATAAAGGCTAAACTATGAAATTGGTTGTAGAATTTTTTTTTCCTATGGTCAGGATGATATTAGGGATATTGAAGTTGGTGGTATTCCTACCCAACAAGAAGGGAATGTTACATGGCAATAGTTATATAGTAGTATGATTCATGTGTATCATTTAATAATGCCTAGTATTATTATTTCTAACCTATAGTGGATGTTATTGCCTTTTATGAAGCAAGATATAAGGCTCCTTTAATTGATGACTATAGAGGGAAACTTCTAAGCAGCTCTATTTATGAACTAAAGAGTTATTTGGATGAAAGAAAAATGAGTTGGGTAAGTTATAGATGTTCAATCACGAGTGATGGTTGGACAAATTGAAGACATGAACCCATTATCAAATTTTGATTTTATTATGCTAAAGGGACAATATTTTTGAAGCCTATTAGTCATCTAGCCTTACTATAAATGCTGATAATCCATTTTAGATAGTTGATGAAGTTGTGAATGAAGTTGGGCTAGAAAAATTGTTCAATTAATTACTGGCAATGATTCTGCATATAAAGCAACTAAGAAAAGATTGCAAGGCAGATATAATTATTTTTATTGGACTCCTTATGTTACACATTAATTTGACCTAATGTTGGAAAATATAGAAGATACTAGATATTTTCCTATCATTGATGAGACTATGCAAAAAGCAGAGAAAGCGAATAAGTTTATTTATAATCGTGCATGGGCCATAAATTTGATGGGGAAGGATTTCACCAATGGTAGGAATTTGTGTCGCTTTGATATAACGAAGGAGGAGTTGAGGCAAATGTTTACAAGTGATAAGTGAGTTGCATCATAATATGCTAGGTCTAATGCTAAAGTTGAGGTTTCTATAATTATACTTGAAATCATGAATTTTGGTCCTAGCGTCAATTTGTAATCCAATTTTATGAGTCTTTAGTGAGAGTACCTCGTCTAGCTGATAGTGATGAGAAGGCAACTATGGGTTATTTTTATGATGTCGTAGAGAGGGCAAGGAAGCAACGAAGGCTAATTTGAAAAATATACCTTCTTTGTACACACATTATCTTGTAATCATCAATGAGCAATGGGAAAGACATATTTACTCTCCATTGTAAATGGGGCATTTTTTAATCCTAGTGTTTATTTTAGACCAAATTTTACAAAAGAAAAGTTGAATTTCATAGGTTGATGTTACTAACTATTACAAGTAACAACAACTGTTGCACATGAGATGATGTAAGCACTTCTAAGCTCACAAATGGAGGTTTATAAGGACGCTTCTAGTGTTTTTAAGATGGTCGTTGCTATGTGCCAAAGAGAAAATTTTAATCTAGATATATATTTTTTCACCTTTGTTACTTGTTGGAAATTAATCATCATTTTATTTTTCTATAATATTACTTTTGTTGTCTTATAGTTGCTTGATGAGAGTAATCAGGACTAATGTGGAAATCAAATTCTGAGTCAACGTGTGAGTACAACGAGGTGTGAAAAGAATTTGAGCACATTTAAATTCATCCATTCCAATAAAAGGAATATATTAGAATACAAAAGATTAAATGACTTGATCTTTGCTCGATATAACTTAAAGCTTCGATAAAGGTATACTATTATCATTGTTAAGTTGAATGTAATTTTTTAATAAATTTTTTTATTTATTTACTAGGACCTTTAATAGAACAAGTAGTCTTGTACATCGAATTTACCTTGACCATATCGATCTTTTGGTGAATTGAGTTTATGAGGAATCAATTTTGATAGATGAGAGTGACTTGAAAGATAATCTTGGATGAAAAAATATTAACATGTCATTTGGTGCAATGAATTTGAATGCTAGTAATGATGAGACTCTTCTTAATGATAAAGATTTTGTACCAAATAAGAATTATGGTCAATGCAATTTGAGCACATATTTGATTAAAGAAAGTTCCAGATTTTTATTTATCTTATTCTTTTAATTTTACTTATATTTAATGTATATGTTAAATTATATACGTACAATATAATTATAACTTCAAATGTTTTTATTTAAGGCTTTACTTTTAGTTGGTAGTTTTCTCGATACGAACTCTCGTTGTAACTTGTAATATGTAGAGAGATATGGATATTTATTACTCTTTTTTATTTGATATTTTGATGTAATAATATTTATTATATGATAAAATTGTAATATTTTAAATACTTTATATTGTTCTTAATTTCATATTTGTATGATATTTTTTATATTAATTGTGGTTATTATTTATATGTCAAATATGTGAAATATAATATTAATAGAGATTAATAGATTATTATTATTATTATTTTTGGAGACATGATTATGTAAATTAAAGGCTATTTTATAAATTTAAAAATTACTTAAAATAGTAACTAGTATTGACAAATACTAATAGGGTTGTTTTGTTACGTTCATAACATTGCACTAAAGGCTACAACTGTGGTTGATTGGCCTAGATTATAATATAAAAAGAAATGCTGAAATTGGATGTGCCTTCAGAAAGTGTTTATATTAAATATAATTAAAATAAAACATAACAAATGACTGCTTTCTGCTATCACTATGGGAAAGAATGGGACGAAAAGATAACGGCAGGGAGACAGGCAGACAGGGAGTATGGGAATGGGACCCATAGGGAGTAAATCTATGTGTGTACTTAGCTCTTTCTGTATTGAGCTCCATAGATTTTGCTGTTGCTTGATGGGTTGCCATATCATCATCATGTTCTTAAGAAGACGACGGAGGATATCGTATCGTATCGGACCTTCCGGTTCTCTGACTTTGACCCACTCTTTTGGTTGGGTACTTATACAATTATTTGTTACCAAATTCCAACCCATGACTGGGTAAATCTTTATTGAATCCCTTTCCTACACGACATCCTTTGTTAGACTTAGATTCCACTTTTAACCTTTTCGTTGGCAACTAACTTTTATCTGCTAAAATTAGAACCTTGGGTTGAACACTTAAAGTGCAGACGGTGTGCTTAATAAAATATAATTAGGAGAACACGAGAGTGAGTGAAGAATAAGATAGTATTGATGGCAACTGTTATCCACATGGGAACCAACAAAAAAAGAGTTCCCATTTACAATCTCTGTGAATTTTGCTGCAGCTACGAGTACGACTCTGTTTACCTATGATTTATACATAACATATATATAATGAATTGGAATACTAATATGGTGGTCCCTGCTCTGTCTCGGGACAGAAATAGGGCCAGAACACACTCACTTGGGATTCTCATTTCCAAGCTTTTCTTCTTCTCCTTCCACTTCTTCTTGTTGATGAGTAGCCTTCCCAATTCAAAAGGACTGGATTTGAAGCAGTGATTTGGCTTTCGTCTTCTTCTTCTTCTTCTTCTTCAACTCCACCAGGTTGGACGCCTGTTCCTTATCTTTCATCTTTCTTAAAATGCTCTTTGTTGTTTAATACTTCTGCTCTCTCTTCGGTTATTATCCTTAATTATTCAATTAATGATTTCTCTTCTATTTATTTTATTCCACAGCTGAGCTTGTTGAATCAAGCAAATTAAAGATAGAATAATTCGTGGGACTTCACTAATTATTTCTTTTCTTGATTCTATTTTTTCCAACCAAGAAAATTGTTCGCACTTGTCTTGTGTACTTGGATCAACCTTTGCCATTTTTGGATAATAGTCATGCTATAGTTATTACCTCCACAGCCAACAACCTAGTATGTTTTTTATGGCGATGATAGAAACTTCTAACTTAAAAAGAGGTTAAGTAATGTTTAATTCGTAGCCCCAAAAGAACATTAACAGAAAAGAAAAAGGAAGAGCGAAAGCAAAGGGATTGTTGTTGATTAAGTAATTTCTGACAATTCCTTGTTTTAATTTCCCCAGTCTGCAGGCAAATGTCTTCTTCAAGGCCTAGCCATTCGTCTAGCAATTCTGGGAGATCAAGACACAGTACTAGAATTATTGCTCAGACCACCGTGGATGCAAAGCTTCATGCAGATTTTGAAGAGTCAGGCAGTTCGTTTGATTACTCAAGCTCACTACGCTTCGATGGTTCCCTTGCAGGAGGTGATCAACAACGTAAGTCTGACAAAGTGACCACAGCTTATCTTCATCACATCCAGAAAGGCAAGTTCATCCAGCCTTTTGGATGCTTGCTGGCCTTGGATGAGAAAACTTTCAAGGTCATTGCTTACAGTGAAAATGCCCCTGAAATGTTAACCATGGTTAGTCATGCAGTCCCAAGTGTTGGAGATTTCCCTGTTCTTGGCATTGGAACTGACATCAGAACTATCTTCACGGGCCCCACTGCTTCTGCCTTGCAAAAAGCCTTGGGTTTTGGGGACATTGCACTTTTGAATCCTATCTTAGTTCATTGCAAGACATCTGGGAAGCCTTTTTATGCAATCATTCATCGCGTAACTGGTAGCTTGATTGTTGACTTTGAGCCTGTGAAGCCTTATGAGGTCCCCATGACAGCAGCTGGGGCACTCCAGTCCTACAAGCTTGCTGCCAAAGCAATTACCAGGTTGCAGTCCTTACCTAGTGGAAGCATGAAAAGGCTTTGTGACATTATGGTCCAGGAGGTTTTTGAATTGACTGGCTATGACAGGGTGATGGCTTATAAGTTTCATGATGATGACCATGGGGAAGTTGTTTCCGAAATAACTAAGCCTGGTCTGGAGCTGGAGCCTTATCTGGGCTTGCATTATCCAGCTACTGATATTCCTCAGGCTGCACGCTTTTTATTTATGAAGAATAAGGTCCGGATGATTGTTGATTGTTGTGCAAAACATGTCAAGGTGCTTCAAGATGAGAAACTTCAGTTTGATCTGACTTTATGTGGTTCAACCCTAAGAGCTCCGCACAACTGCCACTTACAGTACATGGAGAACATGAATTCAATTGCTTCACTGGTTATGGCGGTTGTAATTAATGAGGGGAATGAAGATCTTGATGGCCCTGATTCGACACATCCACATAAAAGAAAGAGACTCTGGGGTTTAATTGTATGCCATAACACTAGTCCAAGGTTTGTTCCTTTCCCTTTAAGGTATGCTTGTGAATTTCTTGCTCAAGTATTTGCTATTCATGTGAACAAGGAATTGGAATTAGAAAATCAGATTGTTGAGAAGAACATCTTGCGCACCCAGGCACTATTATGTGATATGCTAATGCGTGATGCACCATTGGGTATTGTGACTCAGAGCCCAAACATAATGAATCTCGTGAAATGTGATGGTGCTGCACTATTATACAATAACAAGATATGGAGGTTGGGAGTAACTCCAAGTGATCTCCAGATTCACGACATAGTTGCATGGCTTTCTGAATGCCATATGGATTCTACAGGGTTGAGTACGGATAGCCTATGTGATGCAGGGTACCCAGGTGCACTGGCTCTTGGTGATGTGGTCTGTGGCATGGCAGTTGTAAGAATAAGTTCCAAGGATGCACTGTTTTGGTTTCGATCTCAAACTGCAGCAAAAATTCGATGGGCTGGTGCAAAACATGAACCAGGTGAGAAGGACGATGGTAGGAAAATGCATCCAAGGTCATCCTTCAAGGCCTTTCTTGATGTTGTCAAAACAAGATGTCTGCCTTGGAAGGACTATGAAATGGATGCAATTCACTCTCTGCAATTAATATTGAGAAGTGCATTTAAAGACATGGAAACTTTGGATTTAGATACCAAAAGAATTCATTCCCAGCTCAGTGACTTAAAGATTGTAGGAATGCAGGAACTTGAAGCAGTGACAAGCGAGATAGTCCGATTAATTGAAACAGCTACAGTACCAATATTGGCAGTTGATGTTGATGGCCTTGTAAATGGGTGGAATACAAAAGTTGCTGAGTTGACAGGGCTAGCTGTTGAGAAAGCTATTGGGAAGCATTTGCTAACTCTTGTTGAAGATTCTTCTGTTGACAGAGTTAAAAAAATGTTACTCTTGGCATTGCAGGGTATGCCCTCAAATTTCCTTATGCTATGAAATCTAATGGGTAAGGAACATTTTTATAGGATGAGAGGAGAGTGATCTGACAGTAAATTCTCTAATCAACCCATGAGAGGTTAGATTCAAGTCACCATCTCTCCTCTTAAAAGCCGATGCCCTCAGATGCATCAAAAATTCAAACAAGAATATGTACATTGATAGAACTAGGAATTATTCATAGGAAAACTAGAGCAATTTTGGTTCTCTAGCCTAACCAACCCCACAATTCCAGGTTGGGGAATTTGAAAACCAACAATGGCCTTTAGTTACGTCAGATGAGAAATTGCATGTTCTTCTATATTTCAAATTTTAACTATTTGAAGCTTTAATAGATAGAATCCTGAAACAGTAAAATTTAGATTTACTATTTCTTGAGTATGGTTTCACAGATCAAATGGGAAGTCAACTTTTTAGTTTGACAATTAAGGTCTTGACAAAGTAGGTCGAGAATAGGTTGGCGCTTCAATTTTCCACTAACCTATAATAAATCCATCTATTCACTTCTTTCAAAATAATATCTAGAACCAACTTGATAATTTCATGACCACTGTTTTGCAGATTATGTGTATATTTGAACTGTTTCTGTGGGTTGTCCAGGTTTGTACTCACCCCTAAGAAAACTGTAGGTGTGTTGTATTGCCCTAATAAAACATAAGTTGTGTGTCAGTAGTTCTTTGATTCTTTCTCATCATTTGTGACCATCATTAACAAAAATGAAAAAGAGAAAGGATTATCTAACGGTGATTTTTTCCAAAAAACTTCCCTGGCAAGGATAGGAGACATGATTACATTATATCTCTCTATTGTTTGCATGATTATCGGTAAGATATGTTTGTGTTTCATTTTCATTGCCTGAAATAAGGAACAAAATCTAGTTCACATTGCTGCTATCTATATGTGCATGTATCTCCAAACATTCCAGTGATATTCTAAGATCAATTAGTTTTCTTTCTAATCAGGTAAAGAGGAACAGAATATCGAATTTGAGATTAAAACACACGGTTACAGGATTGACAGTGGCCCCATCAGTTTAGTTGTTAATGCATGTGCAAGCAGGGACCTTAAGGAAAATGTGGTGGGTGTGTGTTTTGTTGCTCAAGACATCACTGGCCAGAAGACAGTGATGGACAAGTTCACCCGTATAGAAGGTGATTACAAAGCAATTGTACAAAACCCAAACCCTTTGATTCCCCCAATTTTTGGGACTGATGAATTTGGCTGGTGCTCGGAGTGGAATCCAGCCATGACAAAGTTGACTGGTTGGAGAAGAGAAGAAGTAATAAATAAAATGCTCTTGGGAGAGATTTTTGGGACTAATAAGCCATGTTGTCGCCTTAAGAATCAAGATGCATTTATAAATGTTGGGATTATGCTTAATAATGCCATGACTAGCGAGGAACCTGAAAAAATCTCTTTTGGATTCTTTGCTAGGAACAGCAAATATGTAGAATGCCTCTTATGTGCTAGTAAGAAATTGGACAGAGAGGGAGCAGTCACTGGGGTTTTCTGCTTTCTACAGCTAGCAAGCCAAGAACTGCAACGAGCTCTTCATGTACAGCGATTATCAGAGCAAACAGCTGCAAAAAGATTAAGAGCATTAGCTTATATAAAAAGGCAGGTCCGAAATCCTCTTGCTGGGATTATATTTTCTAGAAAAATGATGGAAAGTATGGAATTGGGAGCAGAACAAAAACAGCTTTTGCATACTAGTGCCCAATGCCAGCGACAACTTAGTAAGATTCTTGATGATTCCAACCTTGACAGTATCGTTGAGGGGTATGATAAACCTAAATTCATTGAGTGTTATCTTTCTTTTCTTCCAAATTGTTCAATCCGAATTCGCATTGGTTCAACTTAAATTCTGTTATGATGCATTTTATTTCCTGATTATAAATGAGAGAAATCCTCTGAAGGTTCGATGGGCATTTCCTTCTCATAGAATATACATTTTACCCTTTTGTTTTATCTTGATATTTAAGATTGCCATTATGATGATGATGGCATTTGAAATCTTTTATAACCATGTGTTTTAGGATTATGATTGAAATCTTTCTGAGGATTAATTGCATGCAAAATATATGCCAACTCCAAAATTTTTTCCACTGAAATAGACTGGTTTTGGAATTTGAAGTGCATTGCACAAACAGATACGTATTTTGCATCCCCTTTTGTAAACTTTGGATTGCATTTGCCTTATATTTGTGCTTACTTCATGAAAGTTTTGGCTTTATCCATTTGAATTTTTCCCTGAGCAAACTGCATTAATGTTGACATAGTTACCTAATTGAGATTGAGTTGGCTTTCCATCCTGCATATCTAGCATTAAGCTCCTTCTAGTTGATGTTGACTATGCTATGCTATTGAAGTTGAGAACTTGTGTTTTATCCATCCTTCCTATTCCTGATTGTTTCTGCAGCTTCACGTGGAATGTTTTTGAAATCTTTCAAATTCTGGAACGAATAAAATACGCAAATCCTTGAGCTTTTAATGATAGAACTTGAACAAGATAGATGTGGTTTAAATTCTGGTAGAAGTGTTTCCATGAAATTCAGTATATAACGTGGACAAGATAAATATGGTTTAGATATAGCAACCTGAGCATTAGGGAGATTGAACAGAACAAATTGAGGTTCTGTCTCTGAGTTGGTTGGCGCTTATTCACATATGATGTGTCTATCTTGGATATAATATATTTTCCATCTTCTTTTAACTTTTGCATCTCTTTTTGATTAACAGCTATTTGGATTTGGAGATGGTGGACTTTACACTAGACGAAATCCTAGTTGCCTCCATTAGTCAAGTGATGATGAAGAGCAAGGGCAAGGGTGTTCAGATAATCAATAATGGAGCAGAGGAGATGATGAATGAAACATTGTATGGTGATAGCATTAGATTTCAACAGATAATCGCAGACTTCCTGTCGGTGTCTGTAAATTATACGCCAAATGCAAGCCTGGTTACTATTACCGCTAGGTTGACCAAGGATCAATTAGGACATTCAGTACATCTTGTGCATCTGGAAGTCAGGTACTACCTTAGACACAGTGTGAATCAGTCATTTTCCTGTGTAAGTAGAGATAGAGGAGTAGGAACAGTAACAAGATGCAAAGTACCTTCTTCACTCTATAAATTAGTTTTATGCTCAATGAAAACATCCACTGAAAATAGCATACTGCCAGTCATGAAATTACTCTTTTAAGGAACTTCTCTTCTAGGATTATTTGAATGTCAGAATCTTGCACTCTAAATAGGGAACTGAGAACAATTACCTCGCATCTTTTCACATCAATGTTGAAAGAAGACAATTTCAAATAATCTAAGAATTCACAGTTTGTAAACCAAGTCACATTTATGAAAAATCATGACGCATAACATGGAAAGCGTGTTTTGTTGATACAGGAGATAATGAATCTGTAAAACACATCCACGTTTGATATATATTCAGGTCTTCTATAACTAATAACACGGTTGCATTCATTTGTGGTCAGCATAACACATGCAGGTAGTGGGTTACCTGAAGCATTACTGAATGAAATGTATGGAAGTGGTGAAGATGCTTCAGAGGAGGGCACCAGCCTGCTTATCAGCAGAAAACTGGTGAGGCTTATGAATGGAGATGTGCAGTATCTAAGGGAAGGAGGAAAGGCTACATTCATCATCTCTGTTGAACTAGCTGCTGCGCATGGCAAGGGACATGCCTGATAATATATTTTGAAAAACTGTCGTTGTAGAACTTGTACAGGGAAGGAAAGATCAATTCTGTGCTGAGTGCTGCCATTTGCCAGTCATGCACGCTGCTACCTGTTCTGAAGTGATGCTCTTTTCTTGCTGCGGTTTTTAAAATAAATTAAACGGAACCCCGAAACACGTTTGTTGGCTAATGAAAGTATGAAACCACAACAAATTTTTTTAAAAAATACAGGTTTTTAGTTTTCATCATTCCACAACACAACTTTCAAGATGGACACTTTTTTTTGTCCTCTCTTTGCTTCATCTTTTTTTTTAATTCATCCTCTCTAGTTTGGTGTGCCAAATGAAATGATCGTATACAAATATTATGCAGAATATTATAGTTGACTAACAATCCTCTCTCAAATTCAAGATGGTATCATGCGAATTTGAATTTGTTAATTATTTCATTGAATCCAGTTAATAGTTGAGTTTTAGAGACTTCAGTTGTCTAGTCACGAGATGATACAAAGACGAGAAATAGTTCCTTGCAGGACATGCTAATGAGTAAAGTCATAACCAGTCTTCGTATATTTTCCGTGCTTATGAATTACATCATTATGAGTAATTTAAATAACAGTACGGTTGTCACAATGGATGGTAGTAGGTGATGAATGTTCAATTCTCATATTTTGTAATAGCTAATATAACCACATCAGTTCAAAAGTAGTGTTAGCAAAGGCTTGATATTCTGCTTCGATGGTGGAATATGCTACAACTATTTGTTTCTTGCTCCTTCATGAGATAAAGAGAATCACTAAAAAAGAAAAAAAAATCTAATTATAGAATACAATCAATAGGATCTCCCATTATCAGCGTATGTGTGGAGCACTAAAGAAGAGGATGATGAGAGTTGGATATCACAAAACATGGTGCCTTTAACTGTTGTTATTATGTATAATTAGTAATTAAGGACAATAGTGTCTTTTCTATTAGGTTAAGTGCATAGGTTATCTGTATATAACCATTTGTAATCTTATGTTTAAAGTAAGTGAGTAATAAGAAATTCATCGATTCCTTAAAAATCTTCATAGCATCAGAGTCACTGCCAATTGAAGGTTGAGTTTACTCCCTTCTGCAGTAGGTTAGTTTGGAAGAATAGGTTCCGGTATACTGTTTTTGTGGTAGTGTGAAGATGTCGCGTTTCGCTCCTCTACTTTTGACACAGCCGTCACCAGAGCATAGCCCAAGAGAAGTTAAGCAGGTACCCAAGTTTCCGGTGCTTTCTGACCTCTCGCGTGAGCACACGCGCCGCTATTTCATTTCGGCAGCTTCCTCCACTTGTCGGCGCATGTAACGCGTGACGCCATCTCTAGCCACCGTCTATCTTGGTTTTTTGACAACTCTATTTGTCGGGCCTCTATGATTTCAGCCAGCTATGATATGGTCACTTTGGATGTTGTTGATTTTTTTGTACCTCTCATGAACAGATTTGTTGTCGTTTCGGGGTCGTTTTTCTGTAATTCCTTCTTCACTTATGTCGTGCCATTATGTCAAATACTAAGGAAGCTTCTAAGGAGGTAGAGAAACACTATCCAATTAATGATAGTCCCTATTCGCTGATTAGTCCAATTAAAATAGATGATAGTAGCACTTATTTAGCCTAGTTTAAATGATGTTTGTTGTCTATTAAGGCTAGAAGGCTACAAGGTTATAATAATGGGAATAAGAAACACCACCTGTTATTGATCCTACCTTTAGTCAATGGGAGTCTAATAATTCATTAGTTATGTCTTGTCTTCTTAATTCCATGCACCCTAAGATCTCCCACCAATATTTACTACTTGACACTGCTGAGAAGATATGGAAAGTTGTAAAAACCACTTATTCTCGTATAGGAAATGATGCTTGGATCTTTGAACTCTAGAATAAAATTCATGGCACAAGACAAGGTGAGCTTACTATTTCAGATTACTTTTCTGAGCTGGTTAGTTTATGATAGGAACTGGATTATCATCAAGATTTTCAAGCCAAGTGTGTTGATGGTGCGATACTGATTCAAAACATGCTTGAAAAGGAGCGAGTCTATGACTTTTTGGCTGGTTTGAATCCAGAATTTGATCAGTTGAGAGTTTAAGTTATTGGCAGATCTCCTTTTCCCTCTCTTGAGGAGGCCCACTCTTTAATCCAGCAGGAAGAGACCAGAAGAAATGTCATGCTTTATACTGCGCCAGTTGAGAAGTCGGGCTTAATAGCCCATATTACTCATGAGCAGCCAAAGGATGTTACTTCTGATAAAGATCATTTGCACTGTGATTATTGTGGAAAGGCAAGGCATACAAAAGAGACTTACTAAGGGTCGAGGGAGAAAACAAGCTAACTCCACAAGGGCTCAAGAAAATTTGCTAGAAACTGTAGAATCATCCAAGGAGTCCACTTCAATTGATAGTCTCTCTTTTGATAAAATTCAGCATTTTAGACGTCTCCTGTCACAACTCAACTCTCTTCTAGTGCTACCTCCAATTTTGTCAAGTCAGGTAACACTTTTGGTCAACTTAACTCATGGATTATTGATTCTGGTGCGAATAGACATATGATAGGCATTTCTAAAGGCTTTCTTAACTACTCTCCTTGTCTAAAAGGGGATAGTATCAAGGTGGTTGATGGGTCTTTAACTCCTATTTTTGGGACAAGTTCTATTGTTTGTTCTCCTAATATTAAGATGTCTTATATTCTTCATGTTCCTCAATTCCTTGTCAATATTTTATATGTCAATGCTATCACTAAAGCTCTAAATTATAAGGTTGATTTTTTTTCCTGATTATTGTATCTTTCAGGATTTTCAAACAGGGAAGAGGATTGGTAGTGGTAAAGAGCATGCTGGCTTATACATGATGGAAGACAGTCCAGGCTTGGCCGTTTTTGGGGAACATCAGGATGTTAACCAGGAAATAATACAGTGGCATAAGTAGTTAAGGCATCCATCATTTTTTGTTTTAGAAAAACCTATATCCTAGTTTATTTTCTAAAACTCAATTTGATTCTTTATCTTGTGATGCTTGTGACTATGCTAAGCATATTAAAAAATCTTACCATTCAAGTGATAATAAAGCCATTATTCCTTTAATGCTTGTTCATTCTGATTTTTAGGGGTTTACATAGGCTGCTTCTTTATCTAGAAATCGATGGTTCTTACTTTCATTCATTGTTGCACTAGAATGACACTTGGGTGTATTTGATTAAAGCAAAAAGTGATGTTTTCTCCTACTTTCAATGGGGCACTCATCTAGTCTGCTAAGTGGAAAGTAATGTAGTTGAGAACCAGTGTTTGAATCGCCTACAACCTATGTCCATATGCATTTAGGGACATCCAAAGCCACTACTTCAGATGTTTGAGGAAGGTTTAAATAGGGAGGTTGAGGGTTAGTGTTTGGAACACTAGGTGAATAACTATAGTTTACAGGGGGCAAAATGAAGAGGAAATGAGATTCAAGAAAATGTCATGGCTACTTGCCATATTACTGAAAGTGAAAAGGAGGTAGGTGGCTAGAATAGAAGTGGAGGTAATAGATGAAGAAGGAATATGAAAGCTAGGATTGAAGAAACGAAAGCAACTTAAACAATAACAACAAATTATGGAAGAAGATTGAAACATCCATCTTGTAGACTAGAGAAAAGGATGTTTCTTATCTTCTTATATTATTGTTAGTTCCAAAATTAAGAACTTTCTTTATTAATTGGATGTCGAGAAAAGGAAAAAGTTAGCCTACACGATAGCTCTATGATAGTACCAAACAAACAACCACATTTTTTGTATTAAAAATGTCAAAGTTATTGCCCATAAATTTACAAGGTCATAAGACATAGTGTTATTGTTTACTTCACAACCCATTTGAGAGCCAAAATTAATAATATTCAACATATAAGAAGCGCTTTATTCCTATACTTCTTATAATAAATTCTTATTATTGACAAGCTTCACAGGTAAAAGGTGACCAAGAAATTCCAAAGTGATCACAATATAAAATCCTACTAAGGAAATAGTAAACATAAACCTAAAAACAATAATATTACCATTAGTATTATCACTACCTAAGCAAGAATAATCAAATAAACAACCCTTCCTAATGCCATATAAACTTAGAAATAACCTAGAAACTACATACGCATGCCACGCATCAGTCATAAGTATAATGCCTTTTTAATATACCAAATAGAAAAATAAAGGAGATGTAAGTTAAAGTTGCAAATATGATCTACATTACGAAAAATAAAGGAGATGTAACTTAAAGTTGCAAATATGATCTATAGTAACTCATTCAAACTAGATATTTGAGGAAAAAGATTTATATGACCTAAGTAAAAATCTAACAGATGCTAGACTCAGTGTACACTAGCATTTGATGACTATGATAGTAGATGTTGGACTCAGTTTACACCAACTACCTCTCACTTATTTGGGTGTCCCCATTTCTACAAAGAAGCTTAAGGAAGCTGAATGCAAAACTCTTATTGAAAAAGTTAGCAGGAGACTCTCTCAATGAAATAACATATTCTTATCATATGGAGATAGAGTACAGTTGGCCATCACCATTCTTAATAATTTGCTTATATCTAATAGTTATCACATCTAGTTATTCCAAAAGGAGTTCTAAATAAAATTAACAGAAGTATTAGAGACCTCATCTGGAATGGACAGAATTCAAGAGGGAGAAACTTATCCAAAGTTAAATGGAGTGTCTTATGTCTTCCTAAGCAATATAGAGGGTTGGGAATCAACTCAGCTAGTAGAATGAGAAAAATTTTGTTGGTAAAAAGCTTATGGAGGTTATTTTGGGACAAAGACAGCCGTTAGGTAAGTTAGGTTCACATGTTTCACATCAAACAAAAAAGCATTTGGTCTATTTTTCAAACTGCTTTACAATCTTACACTTTTCAACAGATTTTACAAATGAGATCCTTCATACATCCTCATATCAAGCATCACGTTGGCAATGGGAAGAACACTTCTTTTTTGTTTGATAATTGGTATGCCTTAGGGCCTTTATACAACACTAACCTCTTTATAGCCTTAAGAGGATCTATCTCTGGAGCTACTAAAGTCCAAACTATGATTTGAAATAATAGGTGGCACTAGTCGTTCCATATGTGTAGAGGAGCCAGTCCTATTGTTGAGAAATGGCTTCTTACATTCTAAGTCAAATACATCATATGGGAACTAAACAAGTCTAAAAAATTTACACCTCAATCATGCAAAGATTTGTTGCTATGACCTATGGTCAAGTTTCTACTTTACAGATTGATATGGGGATCAAATATTGCTCCATCTCGGTCTTTCATCTTATGGTTAGCTACTTTACGAAAATTGGGAACTAGAGATAGAATTGAGTTCCAAATATTGGACAACTATGCTTTGGAGAAATCAAAACCTTAGGCCATATTTTCTTTAAATGTTCTCAAACCAAACTACTATGGAGTGCTTTTCTCAATATCTTTGGCTTGCAAGACAATCATCTTAGTTGGATGAATACTTTAACTTGGGCTGACAAACTGAGATGGACTAATAGAGAAGATCAAAGGTTATTCAAATTTGGTTTTGCTATGTTAGTACACTACATTTGGAGGATGAGAAATACCAAAATCTTCGTTAAGGCTGAGGAGTTCAAAGAATATGGATGGAACCATTTGTTGCTCAAGCTAAGGATGACGACCATGATCAATACTAATCATCTACTCTTATCCAATGCTATTAGATTTCAACTGAACTTTGAGAATACAATGCTCTTGGATATGCAATGTGCACTTTCTTCATTAGTATGAGCTCCATTCTTTGGAGATGTAACCTCATGCATTCTGTAATTTCCACCTTTTGAAATGAAATTTTACTTACATTCTAAAAAAAATCTAACAGATACTAAAGTGTTTGTCGATTAAATAGTGGACGAGATGACGGAGGATAAAAACAAATAAAGAACCTAGAAGGAACTAATAAAAAGAAGAAGGAAAAAAGAAAGATCATTAGAATGTTGTTATTGGTTTTGAAAATCAATTGTCTCAATTGGAAAAAGTACAAAATTTGTGTTTCATTGAAATTGCTATGATTTATTAATTTTTTGCTATGATTTATTAATTTTTTAGAAACAGGAAATGATAATAATGGTAAGAAAAACATGTTTTTATAATTTGTTCCTTTTTTAAAACCACTGTAAGAAACCTAGGGGGGAAAAAGGAAACCAACACTATAATGAAAATTTGATGTTACTTTGTAACAACTATTTGCAAATCTAGATGAAGCAGGTCAAATGTAATTGATGTAAAAAGGAATTTTCAACTATTAAAAATATGAAAAGAAGAAAATACTTTGATCAAATTATAGTAATGCAAAATTATATCAGGCCTTCAAACTTAGTAGGAACTTGATTATATTATATGAAACTTATATACAAATTTAAAAGAACAAAGTTAAACTTAATTATGGAGGAAACGAATCATCAACTATTCAAAATTATCAGTGAGTTAAAGAGTTTGATATTACATTAAAATAAGAAATGAAGAAATTAAAAACTAGAAATGGATACAAAACATTACCTTTTTTAATTGTAAAGATTAAACAATTAAACCAACTATTTTATAGTTCAACTGTAAAAATTTTACTTGCAGACGTAAAGGTTTTACAAATATAAAGTATGAGATATGTCTCCATGCTTCACTTGTTTAGAATATCAGATAATATTAAGGCAGCCTCTTAAGCCTAATTCTTGAAAGAATGTAATTGTATTCACTAACCTTTTAAGGGCATTAATGAATTCATATGATATTATTACTTTAATGCCATATGATCATATTACACTACAACATATGACATATCTAAAAACTAAGAAATCTTTGTTTAGAAAGATAAATGGATGTAAGTCGTTGATTTTAGAAATAAGATGATGAAGGGTTTAAGGAGAAGCCCATTTAAAAGACTCATAAAGAAGCACTAATTGGAGGTAACCTATTCTTTAGGAGCTTTTGTTTTAATTTGATAGCTTTTAGGATCATTAAAATTAGTTTAGTTTGTTTTGTAGTTTTAAACTCATGATTTTAAGTTTATTTTCACATTTTTTCAACATTAGTGCATGATTATCATACTTGTGTTAAGACTTGATGGAGTTTTGAAGGTTATAAAGGCAACATTACTCCTACGTGCTAAATAGAGATCAAATTTCATCAGCTCAAGATGGATGTTGATGGCATTGGACAAGGGTGATGATTTTTATTTTTAGGAGGTTATCAGTTATCCTTACCTCCTTTCTATTATTTTCCTTGTTTTCATTATTCTTCTATTTTGTACATATTGAGGACAATGTATAGCCTAAGTGTCAAGGAGAGACTTAATGATTATGCTTATCAACTTTGTTGTAATTAACTTATTAAGAACAACTCAAAAAAAATTAACTTTCAAATGATTAATTTTGATCGAGATGAATCATCATAAGGTTGATACTGTGATTTGATTTATTTAGGTAAATAGTTATGAATTTCAATCATTAAGTTTAATTTAATTTGCTTCATTAATTTTAAGAATAGATACTTAATTTTTATTATGATACTTCTTATATAATTTGTATATACAATTGAGTTACATGTAAAATTTAAATTTTCATTATCCCACATGAAAAATGGAAGAATAAAAATATATATAAAGTGAATAGGTGAGCATTGAATAAATTCATTCTACTAGTTTCAAACTAAATAAAAAGGTTAAAGTTAAAAAGTGGTACTAGTAGCTACTTGAAATAATGACCTAATTGAGTAATTGAGAGTATTCATGATAAAGTGTTTACTCTCGTTTTAAAAGATTAGGTAACTTTTCAAACAAACTTCTAAATGTGCTTGAGTTATTTAAAGTTATGTTTTGTTTTCTTTAAACAAGGGGTATGAAAATATTTAAAAGTTTTAGCATCTTTCTTATGTACGTTTTCTTTATGCACTAGGTTGAATTATATGAATTGAAATGAAGTTTGAACAATTGTGGAGCAAATTACTTTTTGGAAAAAACTATTGTGGATTAAATTGAATGGATTAACAACTTGATGCAAGTAGTTAAATGCCTAACAATTTGATAAACTTTATAGTTAAATGAACAATGGAGAGTCTTAATTGATGTGTTTAATTTGTTACATGTTTTTCCAAACTTGTTTCCTATTTAAGCTAAAAGTAATAAATTTGATTTACTTAAAGAAAAACAAATGCTTAAGTGTGGGAAAATTTGATATTTGTTTTTAGGATGATTGTGATATCGTTTAGCTTGTGTTTTGAGAAGTTTATATGAATTAGCACTTCATTTAGCTAAAATTGTATTTACATGCCCTATTTTAGTTATAAAATGAAGAATGAATGAAGCCAGGTAAGTTTGAGTGGAGTTAGAATAGTTTTGGCATGATTTTAGAGGAAAGACTTAGAAATTGTACCAATAAGGACATATGTTGCAAAACATAGGGTAACAGGGACCTATATTATTAAGCATGAGGCAGTGTGACACATGTTTAGGAACACAAGACCAAAAGGGAATCGTGTTTAACTTGTGTTATATGTTGGTTTATTATATTTCTTCCCTTTTTGTTTAACAAAAATATGGGACCAATTTGAGGCTACATTGGACCCTTGTTTGTGATAATTGTTATGGAACAGAAGTTAAAAGGGATGTAAAGTAACATGAAGAACTACATGATCCCATATTTGACCTAAGTTTGATGGAATTTTTAGGAATTTGTGATAAAAAGGAGGAAAACATAATGGAGAAGGGAGAGAGACTTTTTTGATGACCAAAAATCAATCACAAGGCATATGAGACTCAAGAGGACATTAAAAAGGAATAATTTTGGAAAAGAGGCAAGATTCCATCAAGTGTAATCTAGAACAACAAAATATAAGAGCCATGAGAATTTATCCCTTCATCTTGTTTTCTTTATTATTCTTTGTTGGTTTTCTTCATCTTTTCATAAATTAAACTAAGATATAGATTTAGGCAGATGAACTATTGGACCCCGTTTCTGGAGTCTAACCCCTGAACCATAACAAGTGTGCGTACTATTGCTCGTCATACAAACGTGAGCGTCATCCTCATCTTAAAGTCTCATACCATTCCAATTTTTTTTCAATAGATAAACGACAATCCATTCTTATGATTATGTCCTCAATCATATTGTACCTGCCAAAATTCTCCGAGAAAAACCCCACTAACCCCTTCAGGAAAAGTTCGCTGCGGCGATAAATATAACTTCGCCGCAACAACCTTGAAAGACTGACTTCGTTGCGGTAAAGCCAAGGAGTTTTGCCACAGTGAACGGACGGGAACCTGCTGAGATCCTTCGGAAAAAGTTCACCGTGGCGAAACCCCTAAAATCTCAACCCCTAAACCTAAAATTTCCAATAGTTTCTACAATTACTCTTATCTTAACTCTTGCGAAACATCATAAGACTATCAAATCCTTATTTTCACTCTAAGTTTTCCCGAATTCACTCCCTCTAAGGTAACATCATTTCATGACAATTCAACTACCAATGTTATTTCATTCAACTCTCTAATCTCTACTCATTTAATTCATTTCTTACGACTAATTCTCATTATTCATAATTCCTATCTTTCACTCACAACATCTCACTTATGTATCAACAATTCATGATCAAAATTCATCATTTCAACCTTATCCATACGCAAATTCATATTTTCACTCAACATCATCCATACATAATTCATAATTCATTAATATCAAAAGATAAGAGTTTTTTACAAAGTCGTAATGGCATTTCAAACCACAATACATCAATGTATCAAAATCTCAAAATACATAAGATACTTGAACTAATAATACTTGAAATTCGACTAAAACCTCATGATTACAAAATCTAGCTTAAAATACAAAAATATGCAACTTTGAGTTATGCCTTGCCTCTTTTTCACTCCATCTTTTGCTCATCACCTGGAGATGGGGAGGAAAATGGGGGGTGAACTTAAAGCTCATGGGTAACAAGTTTATAATCAAGAAACAAGCAAAAATCCTTTATAAAACTCATTGTCATTGAACTTTTCATAACCATAGTAATTCCGCATTAAAAAAAATCATAAAACACTTATTTCATGAAATTCTTAATTTGTCAAACAATTCACAGTAGCACAAATCATGTATGCATCAATCTTGTTAAACATATCATGAGCACATACGCATTTCAGAATGGTTTAGGAGGTCCATAAACAAAACAAGTTAGTGCATTTCCCAAAAAGCGTCTTGTGTAGTTGTGAACAGAACGAGCTAACACAATCTCACATAGTGGTTTTGTGTAGTCGTGAACATGAGGGAGTCCTTGAAGGAGCTCTATGCCACTAGCGGGCAGGCGGGAGAAGCCTTTAGTCGAAGTGCAGTTGACATATAGAATGGACCAAACCAAACCCACATAACATGTAATTCATGACTTGAAAATAGATTGCCCAAATGGCAACATTTCGAAAACTTGTTTTCCATGAACATGAAATGTTTCAATTGCATTTCCATTTCCTAAATCATTCACAAAATTCATGCACCAAACATATGAAGATTTCTTAAATCATTCAAGTAACAATAATGCAACATAAAATGAAATCATTTAATTTTATCACTTTTGAAAACATAGTCATGGCTTATTAACTCTATTATAAACATGAAACCCACCTTGATTTTCTTGCTTAAAGACTTGCTCAATGGTGCCTCACCCCTTGCTCCTCTTGCCTTCTTTGATTTCCTTTAACAATAGCCAAAAATTCCATTCAATAGGAATTTCAATTTATGATTAGGTAAATGAAGAAATTTGATAATAATTTCTTCTAGAACAATGTTTCCCATTGTCTTAAGTTTCTAATGACTCCAAAATCATTCAATTTGGTTCAGTACTCTAAAAGTTATGCCCCAATCATTTTTTATTTGTTCCAATCTAACACAGCATTCTATGTTCAACTTCCCTTAAAAAATTGAGATCTTTAGAGACTGAATTGGAACTTGATTCCTTCAGACAACTTGTAGCCCTATGTCTCTAGTATACTCCAAATAAAAAATCACTCAATTTGGACATCTAAAAAAAAGTTATGTTCAAAGTACCAAAATATGTTCAGTGCTGGAAAGTTCGCCACGACGATCCAGAAAAGTTTGCGGCAGCGAACTTTTCCAGAGAGGAAAAGTTCGCGTAAAAATTTACACGTTGCTGCGGTGAACTTGACCAGAAACTCGCTCTGAGAACGTGTTTTACTCCATTTTCAACCTTTTAACCTCCCCTCTTTAAAATATAACCCATCTTAAACCTAAACCATCTCTTTTACTTCATTTTCAACTTCATTTTAACCATATCATTTACAAATACATCATAATCTATCTTTGATTATTAACCATAAACGAAAACACTTGCCTATTTCATTCATCAACAACTTCACATACATATTCAACTTCACTTAAGTTTCATTTAACCAAACCTATGAAATTTAAAGCATAACTTACTTGTTGAAGCTTCAAACTCTTCAAGATCTTCACAAACCCTAACTTTCCTCTTTTTCTCTTCTTCTTCTCCCTTCATCCACGTTTTCTTCTTCTCCCAATTACAAGACAACAATTCTTTTTTTCCTTCCTTTAATACCCTTAATGAGTGTGCAAATGTCCGTTTTGCCACTTGCCTAATGCCTTATGTCTTATGCCCTTAAGTGTCATGCCTAATTTGCCCTTATAACATCTTACTACTTTAATCCTTTAATCAAATTAACCTATGTCATAAAAATCCTACTAACCTTG
>JAOSBL010000006.1:18471247-18483508 GCA_027568915.1 Erythroxylum roraimae | reverse complement strand
TGATGTTAGATTGGATGTAGGAAGCATTGGAGGGGCTTTGGAGGGGTTTGGGGAACCCCTATGTCCGTTTAACGGACTTTAGGTCTGTTTAACGGACCTTTACGGGTCAAAAAGACCCCTAGCATCGCCCATGTCTATTTAACAAACTTTATGTCCGTTTAACGGACCTTCTCAGGTGAAAAAGTGCTCCTAAGCCAGTCTATGTCCGTTAAACGGACATTCACGGGACAACATGCATGTCCGTTAACCCTTTTAGAAGCAGAATCTCACTTTGTGGTCTTCATGAAAGTTTTAGATCTCAAAGTCTTCTTTCCAATGGTCCAAGAACGAAATCAATCCAACAAATGTAGTGAAAGTTATGACAATTGCGCCAAGACATGTTACTGCATGATTGAGGGTATAAACATGTTTGATTATTTTGGTCATAACTTCCTCATCCGACCTCTAAATGAAGTGATTCTTGAAGCAATGGATCCTAACACCTTTACCTATCCCTCCATAAAAATTTGTATCTTTTGAAGTTGATTTGAAAAATTTTGATGGAAAGAAAATGAGGGATCGGTTAGGAGAGCATGATTGGGGTATAAACACATTGTGGCTTTTTGAGCATATCTTATTCTATAGAGCTACGATTGAGATGATTCTTGCTTCAAAGCAATCAAGAGACTTAGAGCTACAATTTATTTGAGAAGTCAAATTGAGACTCTAGTTTCAAGATTTCCAAATCTTGTTTGCAAATAGGAAAAATGAGTTCAAGTATGGTGACTGATTTGTATGGGCACGCCATTGAACAAATTGTGAGGAAATTTTTGGGGACGTTATGAGAATGAAGATGAACCGATGATGGCTAATGAGGGTTCAATGCAATAATCCTTCAAGGTAATATACACGCTCACGCGTTTCATGTTTTCGCAAGAGTTGGATTCCGAAATTAAGCAGGATCCAACAAAGGTGGTATCAGAGCAAGCGTTGGACTCTGGAAACAAGTGGGGTCCAACAGATGTATTAATCCACAAGAGTTGGACTTCGGAACCAAGCGGGGTCTAACAGTAGTGGTATCAGAGCAAGAAGATAAATCGATGATGGTGAAAGAGATTACAAGGAACCACGCTCAAGTATTATGGTATTTTGAAGAGTTGGGTTCCGGAAACAAACGGGATCCAACAATGATTGGTATCAGAGCAAGAGTTGGATTCCAAAAACGGGGTCCAACAGTTACCTTTTCATATCCAATAAGAGTTGTTCTTGGATAATTATATTTTCAACAATTTAAATTTAGAATTGTTGTTCTCTATTAGCAATATGTCTCCATATACTCCTACTGAAGAGGACAACTATACTCCTACTAACTTTCTTATAGACATGATAAATTCACAATCATGTACAAAACAAACATTTTGAATTCATCATGAAAGTGAATCTTTCAATGTCTCGTAGCTTTTTAACTATACATTAAATGTATCAATAAAGGCAATAGTTCCACTGGATGTATTTTCAAATTTCATCTTACTCCTACTACTTATCTTGAGAATCATTCTCTTATAATTATACATTGAAGCAAACAATTTGTTCAATATGTCTGTAAGATTATATCCAATCTTTTAGATATCTCATAACCTTTTATTACTCATTTTAGTTCTAAACTTAATGAATAATATATGCTTCCACCAAGCATCATATCCCTAAACCAATATATTTTACTCTTTCAAAGGCTAAGAATTCCATATCTAATATAAAATCTTGGTAATTGATTCAATTGGAATTATTAAAGGTAAGTCATTGTACATGACATCGCTATAGAAGAAATAATATTTCATCATACAATATCTCATATTGTATTTTCCTTCTTACATAAATCTATACTGTTATGAATTTAATTGTGACGGTATTCACTAAAGAATCTTTTTTCCGATAGACAACCAAAAATTTAAAACTTAATAAATCGATCTCATCGAAATGTTTCAGCATTCTCAATGCTAAATTTCTATTTAGATTTAAACAATTTGAACTTTTCAAAATTTTATATCATTATTTCATTTAATAAATATGATATATCACATAAAGTTATAAGTAATCTAATGAAATATAAGTATTATCCTTTTATGAATTGTTACACCATTCAATACATAATATATATAGAATTAACAATTCAATACAATCATCATCCTTTCAACAAAGGTTGATTTAGTTATTCTTCAACATGACAAGTTTAATATGATTCATAATCAAAAGGATATAACATGGCATAAAAGAATAGTATCAGTTATTCAACTTTTCATTCTTACCACTTAAGCATAAGTCTCCTTTAATCCAACACATACAAACTATTTGTATAAAATTGGATTAACTACTTTTACTTAACAATCTATTTCTTATAATGTTTCAAACATTAAAGTAAAGTTGAATCTAAATTTACTATCAAATACTCATAAGCATGAACTAGAAACAGATACGATCTTTATTATATCTCATATAGGCAAGAAAAGTCATACAATCATTTTTCTTCTTATGATAACTATCATCATACTATAACAAAGCCATTAATTGTTGTCCATATTTATGCTTTTGGTAGGCTAAAGTAAGTAGAACAATGTCAATAAGGTACTATACCTTTCAACTCTACTTTATGCAACCTCTTGCAGCTTATTATCATGGTATTGACATACATCTTACGTATTGTCATCAAAGTATATGATATATTAGCTAACTTAACATGTTAATACATTTTGTCTTCTATATGATTTTAACATATCTCTAAAACTTTGTTGTCGAATCCCCAAAGGGATTATAGTAAAACAATATAATGGGCATATAATTTTCTTTTCTAACTTTGAGAACCCTTCCAAAAAATAACCTATGATCAAGAAATTTGGTTCACCAATTTAGTATCGACTACACTAAACAAGATAAATTTCACTCAAAACAAAAGATTAGGATTTTAATCATGTATTTGGTTACTTCAACTATTTTATTGGAAATAATAGCCTTACTACTATTCGGAAAGATTACTTTAATTTTTCTAGTGGGTTAGGATCATATTCAACTATAGTTGATCTTGAGTTTGCTCAACAAACTAACTAAACTTAAATTAAGTAGATAACAACTTTATCAATCACATCACATATGACTTTAGATCCGTTAGGTGACAACTGTTGCCAAAGCAAATCTTATATGTTATTTTTAACCTTACCGCTAGATTTGTGTGATCATGAGTTTGCTCATTTAAATCACATTAATTTAGTTAAATAGAACACTCTATCATAAGACTAAACATATTTGGGTTAAAGTGGCCTTGAGTTTGCTCAACAAGGGTAATAATAAACAGAATTCTAGTTTATTCTTATAACAATGAAAGGCAACAATCACGTTCTCAATGTGTACTTAATATTTTAATGAGGAATTTATTTTGTTTGTCTCATCAAATACAAAATTACATGTAAAATATCACACATATAAAACATACATTTTAACTTGCATCTAATATATATATATCAACATATATATAAAGTTTCAACTTATACACTCATAATCAAATTATATGCATGAAACATCAAGTTTTGTTTGATTCTAATTATTGATATTTGTAATCTAAAATAATATTTCCAACTCTTTGAAAAAATTAAAATAAATTAAACTCATTGATTACTAAATAAACTAAATTTCTGTTCCAAATAGAATTTTTTTTATTTGAAAACAATTTTCAAATCTAATTGGAAACTATTTCCAATTATATTAAGAACTTAAATTAATTTAATCTCCATTAAACTAATTTAATTAAATTTAAGGCTTTAAAAACCTAAAAATATCAAAAAGATTATGGGAGGCTATCTAGCATATGCACTGCACGCACCATAACCCATTCAATAACGTGCCACACTCTACGAAGAACGTTGACTGGCGCGTGCATCACACGCATCATCAACTTCTGATACACACGCGCTCCTAAATGTTGGGGGTGCATGCATCATTTTTCATAAGTAATGTTTCTGTATTGTTTCTCGCTGTCATCACCACTCTTGCACCATTGACATCTGCCATGCTTCCTCGTGCCTCCGGTTGCTCCGTGTTGTTGCATGAAGCTAGCACAGATGCCAGTTTCTGGCATTTATCGCGTTACACTACTATCTAGAAATTGCTCCCAATGGGAGCCGCTAGACGAAGCCACAATCTCAGACAACACTATTGCTTGACATTGCTCGTTATTCCGACATAGCCACATCAATAAGAAATCCCAGCTGCCTTCTTCGACAACGAAATGTAGCATAGCAAACAAATACATTAAAAAAACAACCCAAATCGTCAGTGGCTTATAACTTATTTAACGTAACTGGCATCTGTTGCGTTACACTGTTATCTAGAAATTGCTCCCATATGGGAGCCACTAGACGAAGCCACAATCTCAGGCAACACTATTGCTTGACATTGCTCCTTGTTCCGATAGCCACATCAATAAGAAATCCCAGCTGCCTTATTCGACAATGAAACGCAGCATAGCAAACAAATGCACAAAACACAACCCAAATCGTCAGTGGCTCATAACTTATTTAACGTAAAAGCTCAACAACAATTCAAGCCAACCACACAAAAAAAATCACATAAAACCATAAAAAAAAACAACCACATTGTTCTCAAACCTAATTTCAAAATTCTAGAATAATTATGGTCTTCAAGGTTTTTCTAGATAATCATTCCAGGTCATGAGTGTTTTGATTTTTATGGGTTTCCAAAACCGAAAAGCTTATTTATCATATTATGAATTTTGGCTGTGTTTTAAAAAAATAGTTTTTCAATTTTAAATTAAACAAAAGAGCTTTAAAATACTCAATCTAAACTTTTCATATTGTTTACTCATGCAACAATTACGATTTCGATTCCAAAATTAATCAACAACAATCAAATAGATTTTAATCAAATCATATAATTAAACTCGGCTCTGATACCACTATTGGAAAATCAAGATGGGAATCGATCCCGATCGTAGCGAAATAATTACAATTTTTTTTTTCATATTTTGATTTCTCAGTAACCAAAATCACTTTAATTCTATAAAATAATTAACACATAAATTACAAGAAAACATAAATTATAATTTATACTTTATTCAAAAGCTTGATCCTTATGTTGTCGCATCCTTAGAATCATTTTCGAAACTGATTTATCTCAACCACTGTAGTTGCACAAGTGTCCAGTCTCTAAAGTATCCATAAAATAGGCTGAGAAAACTCTGTAACTCTTATAGAGAAGGTTAAGCAACAAGAGCTAGCTCCATTAAAGCTTAAGCTTATTTATAATAAGTTTAGGAGGTTGTAGTAATTTAATTGAAATTAAATTATAATTTCAATTAAACTTTAATTAGAATTATAAATAATTATAATTAAATATCAATTATGGCCAAATAAGATCAAATATCTCATATTGATCCTTATTTATTAAATATCTCATATTTAATTATAAAGTTTCTCAAACTTTGTAATCAAATCCAACTTTACTGAAAATATCTTTGCTCTTTTCAACTTGTTCTTTATGTGTAACCCATTACGTTCCCAAATATATTGATAATGATTATAAATCATAATTCTAATTCATAATTAGAATTAGAAATAGAATTATAATTAGATAAATTAAAATTCCTCTTAATTTATTTTTAATTCTCCAGTTAAACAATTTATAATCATAAACCAAGATTGGCATCTAGTAACGCATTATGACCACCCAAATATTTAGGAATGTTAAAGTGATTTTGACTAACCTTTTTGTGCATGATTTCTTCGTATAATTTAATCCTTTCATCATATAATGTTCTAATTAGACACAATATGAAATTAATATCTACTCTTTTTTAGTCCAATCATATTAGTTCTTTGCTATTAGTTATTCATTCAATTAATGACATTTGTAAACTATTTATAAAGTGTCATTCCACCTTGACTAAGGATTTTTCGAATTAATACTAATCGAGAACAACGAAACATTCTCCCTAATTACTTTAGGGTTATGAATCTTATCTTGATAACTCAACTACCTCTATATAAGTCAAATGATCACTTATATAATCATCACAATGAGAATTTCCGTAGACATAGAAGTAACGTTCCAGATAGATTTATCATATCGAGTCAGTTTAGTGAACTTTTTCTTTAACAAGCACCCACACATTTATTTAAGTATCTCTATACTTTAACCTATGAGATTAACTACTTCATTCATAAGGAAAAATATAACGTGTTTTAGTCTTGTTACGCTCTATTAATGTTCAGTCTTAATAGAACATTGGCTAGGAATAATTTAGGGATAATAAATAAATATAATATGAATCTCATAATTATAATCTAATTATAATTTCATTTGCAATATATAATTATCCCATGAACTTTATCATATACATCTAAACATGCACAAGATAAAAAATGTCTTTAAATAATTGTCACTAAATCACAACCAAACCAATTGGCTATAGGGCATAAACCAAAATATAGGTTTTTGATGGGTAGTTCAGGTGAGCCATGACTTAAATGGAAGAAAAAATGTAATAAATGGAAAGATTAATTTTTATTATTAGAAAAGATATTAAATTTTTTATTGTGATTTGAGGTCTTGAAAAAATGCAATTATGAAGACGATTTCAAGACAATGGCATGATAAATACACTCATAAAAAGAGATACAAGAGCATGAACAAAAATTGACTAAAATACTTAGACCTCACCTCAAAATTGTTTCTACTCTTTATTTGTTATCTCGAAAAAAAATTCCTTATTATATTTTTAAATATATAAATTACTTGAACAAATGAAGTAGATTATATTTAGAAAATAGACATAAATAGAGTAAGTAATTATGTCGATTTTTTTAATATATAAGCTGAAAGTTTGTTACTAAACTAATAATTATGTTATTAGAGCTTAAGTATATTGATAATAAGTTTTGGACATTTTAGTAATTTAAATGAAATTAACAAGTTAATTTCAATTAAACTTTAATTAGAATTTCATATAATTTTAATTAAATACCAATTATGCCAAAATAAAATCCAATATCTCATATTGATCTTTATTTATTAAATATCTCATATTTAATATTAAAATTTCTCAGACTTTACAATCATGTCCAACTTGATTAAAATATCTTTGCTCTTTCAACTCATTCTTTATGTAAGACTTATTAGGTTCCCAAATATGTTGGCAATGATTATACATTATAATTCTAATACATAATTATAATTAGATAAATTAAACTCCTTTTAATTTATCTTTAATTCTCCAATTAAACAATTTATAATCATAGATAAAGATTGACATCTAGCAACACATCATGATCGCCTAAATATTTAGAAATGTCAAAATGATTTTGACTAACCTTTATATACATAATTTTTTTATATAATTGAATTCTTTTATCATACAATATTCCGATTAGACAGAGCTTGTAATTAATATTTACTCTATGTTGAATCCAATCACATTAGCTCTATATCATTAGTTATTAATTCAATTAATGATATTTCACAACTATTTACAAAACGACATTTCACCTTGGCGAAGGATTTCTCGAATCAATACTAGTTGAGAACAATAAAATATTTTTGCTAATTACTTTAAGGTAATGAATCCTATCTTGATCATTTAACTATCTCCATATAGTTCATGCTACATCCAATGACTACCGACTTAACGACCTTTGATTAAATAGGTCATAAGTAGTATCAAAACGTAGCAATCTCTATATATGATAACTTTGAACACCTCAAGTCAAAAAAATCACTTCTACAATCATCACAATGAAAATTTCCATAGAAATACAAGTAATATTTCAAATGAATTTCTCATATCAGGTTAGTTCAATGAACTTGTTCTCTAACAAGCAGTCACACATTTACTGTTTTAAACAATGCAAGGAATTATATCAAGTTCACTAAAGAACTTGTTGATCTAAATAATCATTTCCACTAAATGAAAAATGTATTATAGCTTAATTAGCAACCATTGCTACATTGGAACCTTTCCAATCTTTAATGATATTGCTCTAAGCAAATAGACCTTAATTAGGATTTACTTCTAAATATATATCCTTATCATCTTGAACTCAAATATTTACTTATTCTTATAATAATGGATATCTTTAGTACTTCACAAGTATATGATATCTTAAATAATAAACAGCTTTAGTACAATATCTATGTTCTCGAACTTCGAATAGGTGAACAATATCTCTATAAATCTAATTCCCAGAATTAAGTTGTTACTTTTTCATATCCAACAAGAGTTGTCCTTGGATAAGTATACTTTCAACAATTGAAAATTATAATTGTTGTTCTCTATAAGCAATATGTTTTCACATCCTCCTACTAAATATGACAAGTATACTTCCACTAACCTTCTTATAGAAATGATAAATTCACAATCATCTCAAAACAAACTATTTGAATTCATTAAGAAAGTGAATCTTTCAATATCTCTTAGCCTTTCAACTATACATCAATGTATCAATAAAGACAATAGTTATAATTGGATGTACTGTCATGAGATTTGAACTTTCAAATTTCGTCTTACTCTCACTACTTATCTTGAGAACCACTCTCCCATAAGTATACATTGAAACAAACAATTTGTTCAATAGGTCTATAAGATTATATCCAACCTTTTGGATGTCTCATAACCATTTATTATCTAGTTTATTTCTAAACTTAGTGGATAGTATATGCTTCAACTAAGCATCACATCCCTAAGTCATTAACTTTGATTTTTTCAAAGACTTAGTGTTTCATATATATTATGAGGTCTTGCTAATTGGTTTAATTGGAACTATTGAAGGTAAGCCATTGCACTAAGCATAGCTATAAAAGAAATAAATATTACACTATACAATATCTCTTATTATATTTTCCTCTTTACATAAATCCATACTTTTATGAAATTTTATTGTGAACATATTCACTAGAGAATCTCATTCCCTATAGAAAACTAAAAAATTTAAAATTCAACAAATCAATCTCATTGAAATGCGTCAACATTCTCAATCCTTAATTGTTACTTAGATTTAAACAATTTTAACTTTTCAAAATTTTAAATTATTATTTCATTTAATACACATGACTATATCACATAAACACATTAGTAATCTAATGAAATGTAAGTATTTTCCTTTCATGAATTGTTATTCCATCCAAAACATCGCATATATAAGATTTAATAATTTATTACCATCATTGTCCTTTTACCAAAGGTTGATTTGGTTATTCTTCAACTTGACAAGTTTCACAAGCTTCATACAACTCATAATCAAAAGGATACACATATCCTTATATGTAACTTTATGATTCTCGTTATATTGATTTAACCAACATAGCATAAAAGGATAGTCTCAGTTAATTCTTGCCACTTTTGTTAAGCATAGGTCTCCTTTGATCGAATACATACAAACTATTTGCATAAAAATTGATCAACTACTTTTACTCAACAATATATTTCTTATTATGCATTGAACATTATAATAATGTTGAATTTAAATTTAGTATCAAACACTTTTAAGCATGAACTAGAAATACATATGATCGCTATCATATCTCGTGTAGGCAAGAAAAGTCATGCAATCATTTTTCTTCTTATGACAACTATTATTATAATATAACAAATGCCTTTAATTGATGTCCATGTTTATGCTTTTAGTATGATAAATTAAGTAGAACAATTTTAATAAGGTACTATACCTTTTAGCTATACTCTATGCAACCATTTGCATCTTGTTATCATGGTGTTGACATACATCTTACATGTTATCACCAAAGTTTATGAGACATTAGTCAACTCAAAATGTCATTACATTTTATCATTTATATGATTTTGACATATTTCTAAAACTTTGTCACCAAATCCTCAATAGAGATTATAACAAAATAACATAATATTGGGCATACAATTTTCTATTTAACTTTGAGAAATCTTCTCAAACATAACCTTTGTCTAAGAAATTTAGTTCACTAACTTAGTATTAATTATACTAAACATGGTAAATTCCACTCAAAAAAATAAATGTAAGAAAAACAAGTAATTAATTATATGTGATGACTACCAAATGAGATTAGGACTTTAATCATGTATTTGGTTACTCTCACTATTTTATTTGAAATTATAGCCCTCACCACTATTCGGAAAGATTACTCTAATCTTTCTAGTAGGATATGATCCTATTCAAATTAATCTTGAGTTTACTCAACAAACCAACTAAACTTAAATTAGGTAGATAATAACTTTATCAATCACATCTCATATGACTCCTAGATCCGTTAGGTGACAACTATTGTCAAAACATATCTTTTATGTTATTTCTAACTCTGCCTCTAAATTTATGTGATCATGTGTTTGCTCATCTAAATCACACAAATTTAGTTAAGTAGAACTCACTACCATAAGACTAAACATATTCTGTTTAAAGTGACCTTGAGTTTGCTCAATAGGCTTAACAATAAATAAAACTCTAGTTTATTCGTATAACAGTGGAAGCCAACAATTACGTTCTCAATGTGTACTTAATATTTTAACAAGAGATTTGACTTCATTCATCTCATCAAACACAAAATTGCATGTAAAATATCACATACATAAAAACATACAATTTAACATGCATACAATATATATTAAACATATAAACAAAGTATGCAACATATGCACTCATAATCAAATTATATACATAAAACTTCAAGCTTCATTTGAGTCTAGTTATTGATCTTTATAATCTAAAATAATATTTCCATCTCATTGGAAAATTAAATTAGATTAAACAAATTGATTCCTTAATAAACTAAATTCCTATACCAAATAAAAAATTTTATTTGATTTGAAAGCAATTTTCAAATCTAATTGGAAACTATTTCCAATTATCTTGACTCATATAGAGAAAATTTAATTGAAAATAATTTTCAATAAGTTATAATTATACTTATTATAATTTAGAAAATCTCATTTTTAAAAAATATATAAGTAAACATTTTAATCCAATTAGAAAACTATTTCTAATCTAATTAAAAATTACTATTTCTAATCTTATTAGAAATCACTTTTCCTTAATTAGAAAACTATTTTCTAATCTTAAAAGCAAATTAATTTCAAAATTAAAGAAAACATTTTTAAATATATTTTAGAATTTTTTATATCATTTATTTAGAGATTGATCTTAATTAATTAGAAAATCTTTATTTAATAAATTAGAAAAGTATTTTCAAAATATTAAAAAGGCACATTTTTATTAGTTAATAAATAAAATCACTTTTCAAAATTTAATCAAGAAAAAAACCTAACTAAATTCCAAAGTATTCCTAATAACAATTACTCCTTTAAAACAATTTTCAAACATTTAGAGAAAAAAACACCATTTCAATTTTATTAGGAATATAAATCAATCGAAACTCCATTAAATTAGTTTAGTTGAAATTAAGGCCCTTAAAACGAAAAAATCTAATGAAAAGGATTGGGGAACAATCTGGCTCGTGTTGTAGAGCATGCACCTGGGTCAACTGGGATCGTTAACTGGCGTGTGCTCTCCAGATGTTGCTCCCCAACGTGGGCCGGGTGTTTTTCTCAGAACCAGGGTTTCTGTTGTTTTTTTACATGATCCTTGCTCTTTTCACCGTTTCCTGCACTTTCTATTTCTCCGCTGTTGATCTCCATCACCAACATCATTGTGCTGGTCCAAGGCGAAAACTGCGCTTCTTCACTAATGGTGGTTCGCCACTAGTTTCAAGCCTTTGTCGTTGGTGACTTTCCAAAACTCACCCAACCTACAAACACACAAGCAAAAGCAACCAATTTCCAATACCTTTCATAGCAAACGCAGATTCAATTTTCAGAACAAAAAGACATGCATTCTGATATTGTTTTTAAAGTATTTGTACGGCATTCCAAAGCAGAAAATAAAGAAAGAGCATCGATGTGTTTTGTAATTTAATAAAACAATTTTCAGAACCACAAATTCCAAAATACGCCCAAGTTGTTCCAGCCTTAATTTCCTTTTGTCTAATCAAATTGGCAGCAATCAAGTAAATTTAATCAAATTATAAAATTAAAAATTGTATATGATATTACTGTTGAAAAATCAGGACGGGATGCAATCCTAACCTTAGCGAAATAATTACGAAACTTTTTTTATTTTAATATCTCAAAAATCAAGATCACTTTAATTATATAAGATGGTGGTTGGGTCGGCTGTGCTAGGCCCAGGCCCATTTCCACACGACCACGGCCTGACTGACCCATCAGGTGTTAGACTC
>JAOSBL010000006.1:18447744-18462279 GCA_027568915.1 Erythroxylum roraimae | reverse complement strand
GATGCCATGTTATGTACAATGAAGGTGAGTTAGTTAACATGTCATTTCTGTCAGGCATGTACACGTGTATCCGATGGGCGCACGTGCATATGCCAGTTGGGAATGGGATGTTACACTAGGTCATGATAAAACTGAAAAATACAGCGGTCAGTACCCAATTCGTAGATTGTAACTCCTTTGACAGGCATCCATACGGAAGCAAGGGTATTTTTCATCGCTTGGAAATTAATAGGCTTTGTCGTGAGAAATCTGCCCACGAGACACCACTTTAAAGCCACCTGGTTGCCATCAGTAGCCAACCCATCCCCATCATATGATAAACCTTTTTGCTCCTCCTCCTGTATAGCCAAGTTGCTACACAAGCCAGAGAGATCGTCCACTATCTGACTAGACGAAGCCATGAGATAACCTGAATAGATGTGGAGAAAAAAAAACCCTAATCTCCAAATGAAATCAGAACACAATGGAAGCTGATGACAAGACTAACACAAGCTATAGGGACTGTGCGACCCAAGATGCGAAAATCAGGGGAGAGCAGAAGCTGAAAGCAGCTAAGTTGCATGGGTCATGAGCAATTGATGGTGGAGAGGAGAGAACTACTGCCACAAAAACATAGATGAAACTCTCAAGATGAGAGACCCAAACTCTCAGAATGAGAGACCCAACAAAACTCTCATAGGGAGAGACAAGACAAATCGGCGGTAGTAACCTCACAAAAAAGACGGCAGACGTATGGTAGGGATTCGGACCGAGCCCGGGCAATGACAAAATGACTAAGTGATGAAAAAGATTGGGGGGAGTGGTTAGGACTTAGGACAGGACCACTATTACCTTACTTAGAAAAAAAGAAAAGAAAAAATAGTAGTATGTTAATAAATGAGCATAAATAATTTCACTCCGCTGAATTTGTACTAATAAAAAAGGTCAAAGTTAAAGAGTGGTGCTAGTATTCATTTAAGATAGTGACCTAGTTGAGTAAACAAGGGTATTCATGATAAGGTGTTTACTCTTACGACAAAAGACTAGGTGACTTTTAAAATAAGCTTTAAAATACTCTTAAAATGTTTAAATTTAGTGTTTTGTTTTTAATAAGAAGTATGAAATTGTTTAAAAGTTTTAGCATTGTTCTTATATAAGTCACTTTATACATTAAGTGGAATAGTGTGAATTGAGTTAAATTTGAAAAATTAGGGATTGAATTGGATTGATTTATAATTTGATACAGGAAACTAAGTGCTTAACATTTTAATGAACTTTGTAATTAAATAAATAATGAAGAATCTTGATGGATGTCATCTTTTTGTCTAATGTTTTCCCAAAGTTGTTTCTTATTAAGTTGAAAGTAATGAAATTGATTTGCTTGAAGACAAGCATATGGTTAAGTGCAGAAAAGTTTGATAAATGCTAAATAGACTATATTTCTAATCCCATATTTAATGCATTTTGCTTGTTTATTTGATAGTTTCTTATTATTTGTAGTGCTTATCTTGTTTCTATGTTTTTTTAGGTCTTATTACCTTTTATGGATAAAAATGAGAAGAATTAGGGCAAAATTAAGATAAAAATGAAAGAATTAAAGTTATTTTGGGTAAGATTTTGTGTAAATCTACAAGTCCATGTTAGTTCCTCTGTAAGTATACACAACCATGTGGTTAGCCATATAGAGACGGTATTTTTTCATAAATTTTGAAGATTAAAGTAATATTGAGGGACATGGTCATACACGCGACCGTGTGAGTAATCGTATCCACTCCAAAAACCCTAAATTCAAGCTATAAATGAATAAAACCAAGAGAAAACAAGGGTAAGTTGGCAAGAGGTTTGTAAGAGGCTCAAGGCTTGAGAAAATACTTATTGACGACCTAAAATAATAAAGAGAATGAAGAAAAAGTAAGGAAACACATTTGGAGTGAGTTTTCATCAATTTAAAGTGGATTTTATAAAGATTTAAAGGGATCTCATCATAGTTCTTTTAGTTTTTTGTTTTTTCTTTAGCCTTAATGTTATTATGAACTAAGCTTTTTTTGGTACTTGGATTAGATAAACCCTATGATAGACCTTTGTAAAAATTTTATTTTAACTTAATTAATTCTTTAGTTTCGTTGAGATTCAATTATGTATTCTTAATTATTCTTAAATTAATATTGCTCGCGTATTATTTTATACATTATTTTATGCAATTAAGATTGAGAAATCCTTTATTAGTTAACAGTCTTAAGAAAGATATTAACATAAGATGGGAATTTTCACAGTCTGATAAATTATAGATTAAATTGAGTAGTAAAATCATGATTGCATAAGAAATGTTAGAGGGATTTAAAGTCCAGGTACCACTATTTTCCTTGATTATTTCGTAGTTTAATCTTTGTTCAAGTTAGCTAATTGTATTGAACTATTTTAGTTTATCATTTTAATTTCACATTTGACTTATCTTAAACACTATAATTTGTTAGGCTAGATAATAAAAAGACGGTAAATACTATTAATTTTATTCCTCGTGGGATCGATCTGTACTTGTTAGTGCTAGCTACAACTATACAATGTACTTACAATTTAAAACATAAGATTATATATCAGACCTTGACATATGTAACAAAGACTGTAAGCTCATTTACTATTAAAACATGTTTTAAACATATTTGGACTTGGTTCTGAAACCTCATACATGCATATATGTGTTAACTAGCTTTACTAAAGTAAGTGTCATATGGTGTTCTAAGGCTAGATAAATGTCATCTTTTAAGGCTAGATAAATGTCATCCCTTGTGTCACAACTTAGTCCCTTAACTAAGTTTTCAATGAAATTCCACCAAACAACTTAAGTGCATTTAACCTAGTAATTTTTTAAAACAACTACTAGACACTCCTTTGAAGCATTTCATCAAACTTGTGTTAAGTCCTTTGGTTATAGGATTAGCTAAATGTATTTAAATGGTTTAAAATGGAAGAATAGTTGCTAGAAACTCACAAACATAAGAACAACCAAATTTAGACAAAAGAATTAGTAGAAGTCTCACTTCATTGTTTAAGATATTTCAACAAACAGGATTCAAATATTCAATTTTGTGACATTTTTAAGCAGTAAATAATATTGAATTAAATCATGTAAAGCAAGGAACATTTATTGATGTCACACAAAGATATAGACACACACGCACATATGCGTAGGCATACACACACACATGTATAGATGCACATGTGTACATATGCACGCGCACACAAGCACGCATATACACAAAGATACACACACATACATGCACTAATGCACGCAAACACACACATACGCACACACTGACACATGTGTTGCACAAGCCTGCATGTGCATGCAAACACACACATACGCACACACTGACACATGTGTTGCACAAGCTCGTATGTGCACGCACACACACACACACACACACACTCATGCATGTATGCACGCATGCTCACATGCACATGCACACGCATGTAAAACACACACACATACACATATAGACTCATGCATGCAGGGACGGATCTAGAAATTTTTTTACTGGGGGTAAAAATTTATTTTTAACGGGAGCAAAATTTTTTTTTTTTATGGGATCAAAACTTAAAATAATATTTTTATATGAAATTTTTTGGAGGCAATGGGGGCAAGTGGCCGTTCATGCATGCACGCATGCACACATACACACGCATGCACACAGGCATACATGCACACACAAGCGTGCACATGCACACACATAAAAGCAGACAAACACATGTAGACGCGCGAACATACACACATGCACGTAAGTATACGCACGCACGCACACATGCAAGCACGGGCACACATGCACGCACACACGCGCACACACATGCACATGCACACACACATATGCACAGAAACACACACACACACACACACATACGCACACACTAATGCACATGCACACGTATACGGTATGCACGCACACATGCATATAAATACACATGCGCACATACACACACAAACATATAAGCATGCATGCACTCGCGCACACGCGCGTACACACGCAAACACACACACACACACACACACACAAACACACATAAACTTGCATCACATGCATAGACACACACACACACACGTACGCACGCACGTACGAGAGTTCACACACACACAAAAGAAAAGGTATTTTTTTGAAAAGTTTTAGTAGTTTTTCCTGCAGCTTATCCTAATTCATTTATGAAGTTTTTGTAGCAACATGACTGCTACAAACATTCAAATTAGGAAAAATAACTAAAATTAACATAACCAACAATAGTGAACATAACTGAATATAACAGTCAACTAATAATTGCCATTTGTCACTATCATAACTAGGTGCTGAAGTGAACTTAACTTATGTTAAATATGAAATTTTAAAAATCACAATACCATGATCATTATGATTTTGAATGTTGTTGCATTTCATTCAAATGGACAACTTATATACTTTTGGTGACTTAGCTAATTTTTTGGACAATTTTGTTGCACCAATTTCTTGCCAAAATATGCAACCATCATATTGTCAAAGTTGTGCAACATGTATATATATCGAAAACCAAAAAGAAGGTCTCACAATTCTCCCCCACCAAAAGAAGGTCAACATCCTCGTTTGCAGTAATTGTGTCAAATTTGTCCAACATATTTATCCTTTGACAACTTGCTTCCATAGTTGGTCAATTCATCACTTTTTGCGATGCAAAAATTTAACAAAACATGTTAGGTAAGCTCTTACTAAAATGAAACTCCCATGGCCGTTTCGTCAAAATTTTATGATGGAAGCCCTCATTACTTGTTTTAATTCCTACAAAAAGCGACCACCTTTACCCCTAATAGAACAACCACAAACGAGACTACAAGTTTGTTTGCATCCCCTCATCACCATCAAAGGAAGTGTGTACAATCGTCATCACCATGAAGTTTTTTCATCAAAGGTCATAGAAGTTCCACAACTAGGTGCCCCTTTCACCCTTAATGGATTGGCAATCAATACTTCACCATTATCCTCGTCCTCAGCTAGCAATGCATTCAACTTTGTTTTCCTTAGACACTCCCAAGCATATGATTCGTTGCATATAAAGCAAGTATTCTTTCATTGAACAATTTTGAATAAGTTATAACAATTTTTTACCCAACCACTATGATGACTTTTCATGTTAAAACTTATCTTAGTTTATTTCTGTAGTTGTTTGAAGCAACATGACTACTCCAAACAATAAGATTATGACAAATAACTAATAATTAACATACCCAATAAGTCGACAATAACCAATATACTTGAAAATAACCGCCAACCAATAACTATCATTTTGTAACTGTCACAACCAAGAGCTGAAGTGAACTTTAACTTGTCTCGAACATAAAACTTTCAGCTGCCACAATGCTGCGATAATTTTGATTCCGAATGTGGCTACATTTTACCGAAATGGATAACTTATACACTTTCCAACTCTTTGGAGTCTTAGTTAATTTTCACTGGACAACATTGTTGCAGTAATTCCTTGCCAAAATATACCACCAACATGTTACAAAAGTTATGCAACGCGTTTATCTACTGAACACCGAAAAGGTCTCATACTAAGCCACTCCCCAGTAACAATTATTTTGGCTAACTCACCCGTGGGGTTTGACATGTTTGGACTGAGAATATGTTTGGCGTTAGTTAACCTAAACATATTCTTTCTGTTTAAATTTCTCCAATTAACCCAAAAGAAATGGAGGCAAGGCATAGACCAATATACGTGTTTTCTCTATCAAAATTTACCATAAAAACAGGTCACCAGTAATCTCCGCAAGAACAGAAAGCCCCAGAGAAGTGGTGAAATCGGTTGATATCTCTCACAACAATATCTCTATTGAAAATGTCAGAAGCAAATTTCATAACTGTGTGACAATCACCACAAGTTCTTAGATTCTTTTTTATAAGGATCGGTTGGCCAGCAGGAAGTGCAAGAAGCGCATAGGCAAGAGCTAGCTTCTCGCTGTGATACCACAAGTCTTTCTCCTTGGACCCATCACAACTGTTAACTGCATATTCAGCTTCAGGCACATATCCTTTCTGCTTTACTAAATCCTCTAACTTTCTCAACATTTCGTCAATCTTGTTTTTCAAGGGATGTGATGTATCATGGGCAGTAAACACAAATGTAGAGTTCCTTATATCAATCCAGCTACATCCAAGATCCTTTCTAATGCCTTTGTCCCTCATTATTCTTCTAACTTCAGCGACATCCTTTAATTTTCCATGCCGCGCATACATGTTAGACAGCATCACATAATTACCAGCATTATCAGGTTCCAACTCAAATAGTCTCTCTGCAATCACTCTACCCATGTCAAGATTCCCATGATTTGTGCAAGCGCCAAGCAAAGCTCCCCAAGTAGTAGAATCAGGTTGAAGTGGCATTGACCCAATGAAATTTTTGGCCTCCTCTAATCGACCAGCACGACCTAGCAGGTCAACCATACAAGCATAATGTTCATGTTGAGGGCTCATATCATAAACTTTTTTCATAGAATTAAAATAAGTATAGCCTTCTTCCACACGACCTGTATGGCTACAAGCTGATATAACACAAATAAATGTAACATAATCAGGTTTTAACCCTTCTCCTAACATTTCTTCGAATAGTTGGATAACCTGGTTTGCACGGCCATGTTGCTGACAAGCTGAAATCATAGCAGTCCAACAAATTGCATTGTGCTTCTCAATATCTCCAAACACACGAGAAGCATAAGCAAAGCTTCCACATTTTGCGTACATTGTAATCAGTGAACTTGAAACCCAAGCATTCATTGAAAATCCAGATTTTATTACCTGATTGTGAATTGAAGAACCTTGGTTTAAGGTTGCAAAATTAGCAGACACATGTAGAACAGAAGAGTACGATGCTTCATCCGGCATTACACCTTCCCTTTTCATTGAGAGAAAATGCTTGTACCCTTCTTCGAAGTAACCATTATGAGAACACCCCATTATCATGACATTCCATGCGACCACATCTCTGGATACCATGGTTTGAAAAAGTGCAGCAGCTTCCGGGAACAAACAACACTTACAATACAAGTCCAAAAGGGAATTTCTCACGTAAGGTAGCATGATCAAACCATGTTTAATGGTGACTCCATGAACTTGTTTCCCAGCCCGCACAGCTCCCATATTGGCACAAGAGCTTAGCACGCTCGAAAAACTCACCTGATCGGGAATAATAGATTCATCTCGAAGAATCTCTTTGAAGAATAGGAAAGAGGAGTCATAGAGTGTATTATGTAAGAATCCAACAATCATAGAATTCCACGAAACAAGGTTTCTCTGAGGCATATTATCAAACACCTTGATCGCTGAGGGCATATCATCGCACTTGGCATACATATCTAGCAATGAGCTACCCACAAACAACTCGGTTTCATACCCATGTTTACAAATGAGAGAATGCATCTGTTGACCGTGGCAAAGAATCATAGTAAGCGAACAAACAGGCAACATGGCGGAGAAGGTAAAGTGGTTAGGGTGGATACCAGTACGCCTCATTCGGTTGAAAAAGTTAAAAGCTAAGAAGGGTTTGTTAAAATGGGAAAGCTGAGTGATGAGGGTGGTCCAAGTAACAATGTTGTTGGAGACGCAATGGGAGGAGGAGGAGAATAATAGAAGGGCTTGGTTGATGTGTCGACACTTGGAGTAGAGGGTGAGGAGGGTGTTGAAAAGAGAAGGGACAGGGATGAAATTGTTAGTGATGATTTGGGAGTGAAGTTGGGTTGCATGTTTGAGAACTGTGGTTGGGTTGTGGATGGTTAAGTTTAAAAGGTCGTGGAGATGAAGGGGGGTGTAGTAATGGTATGTGTTGTGAAGCAACAGTTGACAAAAGAGAGGAGTTGGAAGATGTGGAGGGCATAAGGCAATTTTCATACTATAAACGAAAGTGTGAAGGAGGGATTGGGAAATTGGGAATTGGACTGGGACTGGGATTAGATAAAACTGCACGTACGCATGCCTTCATTCAATTGTTTCGTCCTTGTGTGTTTGTTGCGCTGAAGTCAACACACTCAAAGCCCATTCCCAAACTCTTTTTTTCAGTTTGTTCTGAAATACCACAGGTGATTGCGTTGGCCCAACGACATATGGACGTAAGAAGTGGATCCGTCCAATTGCCCGAAAGATCGGAAATCATATGACGTGGTCCCTTCCATCCCTCATCCCTCTCTTCTCGCTAATAAGACCCTTTTGATTAAAGAATAATTCTTAAAAAAAGTGATCATATCATCGTCATGGAGGCCTGTAAAGTGTGATGCCGTGGTCATTGGTGGACGCAACTGCGATTCTTCTTTTATTTGATTGTGGGGATTGAGTTCAGAAGTTGCGTTCTTTTCAAGAGACAAAATGATTCCAATTCCAAACCCAGCTAGCAGCTGGAATAGAATTCTTCTTTGTTTCCTTTTGCATGTGATGTCCCTTTTCCTACATCGAAGATTTTAACAAAAACCAAAAAAAAAAACTATAATTTGGCTGTAGTAAAATTGTTTATACATGAGTTGAGAAATGGAAATCTCAAGAAGGTCCGTTACTATACACGTGATTCCTGAATCTCTCTCTACCAAAAAAAACGGAGTCCGTTAAAACTCGCATGTAACGCCCTTGTTGAAGAATTATATATTAGTAGCAGTAGTAGAGCACATGCGAATAAAAATAAAAGGCGTTCCCAGATCAACCAAGTTATTGGGTTATTATTAGACGACACACTCTATTGCATATTTGTATATATATTGAAAGAAAGAGGATGGTATGGTCATTCATTAAGAGTAGAGCAGTTGTACAGACAGAGGAAAGGAAAGTATAGGAAGAGACTCTTTGTTGGCTCGCCTTTCGAAGAAGAAGATCTAAATTAGCAAAGAAGATGCCGAGTGAAGGAACAGCAACATGCATAGATATTCTCCTGGCCATCATATTGCCTCCTCTTGGTGTTTTCCTTAAATATGGCTGTGAGGTACTTACCGTGCCTCTTTTTCCTTTCTATCCTCTTAAACATATTTACTCATCTCATACTTCCCTTCTTTGCTCAAGTTATTCAACTTTGCTTGTTAGTTTTCTTCAAGTATAATTGAATTCTGCACTACAGGATAGGATAGGTCAAGGACAGATTTTATTTTAAAATGTTGAACTACACATGATATGCAGGTAGAGTTTTGGATCTGTTTAATTCTGACCCTCTTCGGCTACCTTCCTGGGATAATTTATGCTGTCTATGCCATTACCAAGTGATCAAACTCTGGAATCCATGATCTCCCAATGCGACCGTAACTGTATGATTACTCTCCTTGCTTTTACTGCAATTTAGTTCCCTCTATAATATAATAAAAGATAAAATGAATGATCCTCTAGTGCCTGCGTAAAAGAGGCGTTAATCACGAAGTCCATATTTGAAGACAATTTGACGGTTTCTTAAAACTTCTCAAGTTGTCTTGTATTCCGCTTCACATGCAGGTTTTTGACTGCAGATTGAATTCGCCCCGGACGGGTTCATATGTCATAGTTTTCATGTTGTCGGTGAGGTGTCCCTAAGTTTGCTTTGCTTTCTTTTGCGTGTTAGAACATTTGAGAAGATTGGGCTTGAATGTGTGTCCGTGGCTTATGGGGGACGAATAATGGGTTCTGTTATTTGTTATTATGTGTTGATAAGGCCTTCCAGTTTGTATTCTTATCGTATTTCCTTTTATAAAAAATTACGAAGATAACTCATAAGTTCAAGATGAAAATTACAATAAGATCTTATTTGGTAACGGTAACGAAGAAGTAGGAATGAGAATACAACTTACATTCTCAATTTTTAGTTATTTAGTTAAGATAGGGAATGATAAAATTATAATAAATCTTAAATAATTCTGAATTTTTATTTTCAAAGTGAGCAAAAAATTGGAAATAAGAGACGAAGATATTATTAAAATATTATTAATTTGGTATTAAAATATTATCAAGATTCTTATCAAAATTTATTTTATATTAATTTTTTAATAATTATTTTATTTTGTTTTATTGATAATTTTATTCTTATCTTAAAAATTATTTAAAATTATTTAAAAATTAATAAATTATTAAAATTGTAATTAATTATTTACAAAATTAATCACATAATAATTAAACGTAATACTAAACATTGATATAATTAAAATCAAAAAAAAAAACATTGATATAATTATTAATTTCTATAATTACTAAACATACGTAATCATTAATTCTATTCTGTTCCGATTCGACTTTTCATTCTGATTCTCAACTTTGATTACGATTCTCAGTTTTTTGATTCGGATATTTTCATTATGGAGGCTTAAAGGTAGACTTTTTAGTAGGAGCGGAACAAAGCAGCGAAGGCAGGCAAAAGCTGTCAGATGTGACCACATTCTCTGTATTTCCGTTACAAATTTATGATTTAACAGCTTTACATCAATCTTTATAATTCTTACATATCTCGTTAACCCAGCCAAAATATATGTTCAATCAATCAAACGGACTGCAGATACTGTTGGCGGTTTCTGTATAGCATGGTCATGCAACTTGTAGAAGCATGTCTTGTATTGCCTTTCTTTCCTAATCTCAAATTAAAGGTGCTTTGTTACAATTCGTCATTGAAACTCTACATAATAATTCATAATAACAGAACTGCATCCTTTGTAAGAACATAGTTTAGCTTGTCCAAATATGGTGGAGTGGTTGGGGCTCCTCCTCCCTTAACTAAGGTCTCGGTTTCGAGTTTTAGGCATAGAGCTGCACTTGTAAGGAAGAGCTTTGTCGCCTATATGGTCCAACCTGGCTCGAATCCGGATTAGTCGATTGCTCGTGTGGCGTCGGATACCAAATGGTTTAACAAACAAAAAAAAAACAGAGCTCAACACCAGATTTAAAAAAAAAGATTTATGATTCCTGGACGTAATTGTGCATCTTTTAAGTTTTAGCCACAATATCCGATATAAAAGAATAACAACCATTTTTGTCAACACTCAAAACGATAATAAATTATAGAATATCAGTTTAGATTCATTAAATTTTCGATTATACTTTATCTAAAATGCCCAAATTGTTGGTTTATAGCATCGGTTGTAATTTAGTGATAAAATAATTTAAAAACATTTTTATCTTATATATTTTTAGATGTACATGAGAAAGTCTGTGAGATAATTATATATTACAAATAAAATTATAATAAGATTATAATTATGAGATATATATTACATTTATGTATTATCCTCATAATAATTATTTTATTAAAACTAGACATTAATAGAATAAAAAAGACTAGCACACATTATTCTTAAATGGAAATATGCAAAATAAGCTTAACATACTTGTATTACAAGAGAAAATGAAAGAAAATAATGGTTTAAATAGAAATATGCATCTCACCTATTTTTCAAATACAGCTTCACTAGGAATACACAAATGTGCTATCCGTAACCCCCAGATGATTGTCAATAAATTGTCAGTTGGCATGTGACCAAAAAAAAAAATTGTCACTTGGAGCTTGGATTTGCAGCATATCAAAAGAGAAATTAAATGGTTTTTCTGTATTGCTTTATCTTACCTTGTGCTTAAAATATGTGATGAAAGAAAAAGGTGAATTTTTAGTAACACAGAAAGGAGTTTTGAGTTATTCACAAAGGAGTTGTTAGATGCTATTAGACTACACATAAACCTATTTTATAAGAATCGTTCTTTATATTCAAATTATATTGATATTTGAGGGTAATAAGAGGTTGTTTGTAACAATTATTGGTATTTTTAGTAGCGTATCTTTCTAACTTGGTTATGGAACTCTCATCCTCTTGGAGAGATTGTAATTCATCTTATTTGTCTCTTTTGGCTTAATTCAATTACTTTTTTAAAAAATTAGGTTATTACAATATTTGAAGGAAAGATTCTTACTCATTTATGATTATTTTATATATTAGGTAGATTTATGTATATTATGTTGATGTTTGAAAAAATGTTTTTTGAATTAATTTAATTTATGATTAATACAAGAATTGAATTCCTTAATTATTAATAAATAATACAAATGAGCATATGATGAATACTCTTAATTTGTTTTTCTTTATAATTGCTACCCATTTATGTTAAGGGAGATTGAAGTTGATTTGATTAAGAATAAACAAAAGCTTAAAGGCGGGGACGTTTAATGTGCTTGATCTATGCACATATTTTCTTAAGTATTTTACTTAGTTTTTATGTCAAATTACCTTTTTTCCTTGCACTTAATCAAGTAAATGAGCACTTAATTTATATTAGACACGAATTAGCATATGTGTATATTTATCAATAACTAGATGTTATTTAAGGCAAAAATATGGACAAAATTATAATTTCTAGAGAAGCATGGTCTGACTTGTGCTCATGTGCTAATTCGTGTCTAATATAGATTAAGTGCAAGAAGAGACATGACCTATAACACCATTCAGTAAGAGATCATATGGCATTTGATATGTGTTTACATTTTGATTTATTTGATATGCTACACTTAGTGATTAATGTCTTAGAAATGCTTAAGATACTCACTTTGACTCATTTGTGATTTTAGGCACAATTTGGAAGCAAAGAAGTTAAAGTGGGTCGAAAGCACGATGTATGGGCTATTTTTCAAAGATTAATTTTCACTTGTCTTAATGGAGTAAGAAGAAGAAAATTAAAAGATAAGAGGAAGACAAGAAAAATAGAAAACAAAGAAGAAGAATCATAGAAAGCAATGCACATGCACGTTTCTGCCACGCAAAAATGTCAATTTAATGGAGCAGAAAACGATAACAAATTAAGCATGAAACGACAGTAGCTGGTGAGGGGCAAAAGGGCCAAAACAACGTTGCACATGCAAGGTAGATGTCTGTGTACACATACATTGTACATTCCTACGTTAAACACAGGTGTTGCACAACGCAAGCGTTTTGTGTTAAACGCAGGCGTACAGTGTTCCTGCGTTAAACGCACAACACGTCTGCATTCAATGCATAAACGCATGGTCTTCATTTTACTCAAAACGCACAGTAAAAGGAGGGGGCATGAATAGTAAATTGGACCAACATATTAATTTGTCACATCAGTGAGCAGAGGGAAGATAGAGGAGCACGTGAAATATAACAGAGGTGGAAGTGCTAGGTTTTCCTTCTTCATTCTTTCACCACCGAAGCATGGAGAAAGCTTAGAGCATAAAAATGGAGATGGAAGGCTAGCTTTCCGATGCCAGTTTAATGGGAATATCGACACTAAGTCACGGTTAAGCTATTTTTATCATTTTAAGGTTGTAATTTTTTTTGGATTGTTGTGTTGTTGGTGTTGATTTGATTGAGTTTTGGGATGAATGATCTTAATACATCATTTTGATTGTTTTATTTCAAACCTTTTGCTAAAACATTGAATGTAATTCGTAATCGTTACTTTTGATGTTTTTGAGTAGCATATAATGATCCCGTATCATTAGGAACAACATAACTTAGGTTAGATAACCCGAATGTGTGAGGTTGCTACTTATATTGATCGTTTTCCACTTTGTAATGCAGTTGCCAAATTAAACCTAGAGATTGTATCCTAGGTTTTTCGGTAGTTAGGTTTAATTAATGATCGTTTCTTGATTAAACAAAACCTAAGAGAAAACCGAGATTAAGAGAGCATTCTATTAGTCTCATATCGATAATCCGAAGAAAGTTGTAAAGACGTTAGGATGATGAAATATGCTTAACCGTGTTTAGGCCGAGATTGAACCTAGAACCGAACCTTACGTATATTCGATAGTTTAATCATTTTCGATCGCTTGTTTTAATTTGTTTTCGATAGTTTACTTTTATTTTATTTTCTAAATTGATAAAAATCAAACCCCCCATTTATATTTTCCTTATATCAATTAATTTTGGTTATGGAAATTAACCGAACATTCCCTGTGGATTCAATCCCGACTCACCCCAACTACAAATTTTAGTGTGCAGAGTTAGGTAATTTTTTCAGTGCACTCGATACGTGTTGTCAGCATTGAAGGACATCAAAAGAGTAACACGACCTAAGTCACATTTGTGCTATGGACTATGTGCAATTCATTAGAGAGATGAATATCAACAATCTAGGGAAACGACATGTTAGAGATTACATCTTTCACTTAGAGAAAATACGAAGATCCATGTATTGGGCTAAGGATATGGCCTAAAATTTGTCCTAAGGTGTTAAAACTTATTTAAAGTACTAAATCCTAATTTTTGAAAGGCTTTTGGAGACTTGAGACATATAGAACACTTTTTCTCTCCAGAGGTTAGGAATAGTTGTTAGGAGGTTTAATGGAAGGACAAATCTAAAGCTATTTTCTATTGGAGAATCAAGATCTAAATTTATCTCAATGGATCAAGCAATAAACAACATTGATATTTTCGTCTAAAACTAGTTCTATTATGATTTCTTTAGTTTTGTTTATTGTTTTATTGTTTTAGGCATGATTGATGACTAAATATAGTTTAATCATTTTCGATCGCTTGTTTTAATTTGTTTTCGATAGTTTACTTTTTATTTTATTTTCTAAATTGATAAAAATCCAACCCCCCCC
>JAOSBL010000006.1:18429900-18447357 GCA_027568915.1 Erythroxylum roraimae | reverse complement strand
AGTATTTAATATTATTTGTCGGGTATATTTGTAGTATTGTGTTCAATTTATTTGAGTGTATGTTTCTATTCGTGTGTATACACGGGTTAGGTTGTGATAAATACACCGTGCACGTAATTTCTGTCTAAGAGGTAGGGTTTTAAGTGGGACCGTTTGTGACCTCTGTGTCCTTTGCTAGAATTTTACGTGGAATGGTAATACTGTCTTAGGAGTCTGTTTGACGGTCTTTCTTGAGTATTATTGAATTGGTTCACTTCACTAGCTGTTTACCTTAAAAGAAAAATTACCCGATTTTTGCAATAGACATTTTTGATTCAGGTACAAGTTAATCAAGGAAGTTGGTGATGGAACATTTGGGAGTGTACGGCAAGCGATTAATAAACAGACCGGTGAAGTTGTAAGTTCGGTCAAGATTGATGATATCTTATGGACTGTTTATCATGATCTTTTGTTGTAATAAGTTTTATTTGTACAATGATGAACAGGTTGCAGTAAAAAAGATGAAGTGATAGTCCCTCAAAAAAAAAAAGGATGAAGTGATAATGTTCGTGGGAAGAGTGCATAAATCTTCGAAAAGTGAAGTCATTGCGAAAAATGAATCATCCGTCTATTGTGAAGCTCAAGGAAGTAATTGGGGAAAATGATGTCTTGTACTTTGTGTTTGAATACACGGTAAGTTCTTTTTCTCGAGAAACTGAATTATCTTAAAGAATTGCTTTTGACTTTGGAATATGGAATTTGACTATTGTTACCATGGTATGCATCTTCATTGATGGTCTTGTTTTTGATGTTTCTGTAGATGAAGAGAGCAAATAAAAATGAGAAATCAATGAATACATGGCAACCAATACCAATCATAATTTTAAACAAAACCGAAATGAAAATAAGTTAAGAAGTTGTGGCGGTGTTTAAGTCCGTCTGTTTCATTTAATCGACTACGTACGATTGGGTTATTATCATATATGCTTTCCACCTGATGATGGCGTGGATTTTGCTTGTCTATTTGGAAAGGGGTAGGGGTAGCTTTCAAATCACTCATTTCAAAATATATTTTAAAAATACGTTTAGAAATTAGAATATTGCAAGCAGACAGCAATTAAGAACATTTAAAAGCAAACAGCAGATGCATCACAAACGCAAGCCAACGGCATCGGCAGGCATCATATGAAATGCAATTTTTGTAATCACACTGGCTGGCCGCTTCAAAAGATTAAATACTAGATGTTGTTTTCAAGGTAAATGACCTCAAAAGATAGATTCTTTAAGCCCATTTGCACAAAAACTTCATAAACTCATGCTAATTTAAAGAAACACCTTCGTGATTTCAAACTCAAGCCAAGCGTGTTAGTTAACTTAACAATTTTGAAAATAAATTAAAAAAAACAATTAACGCTATAACTTAGGCGGTCACTATAACATAGACTATTCGGAAGAGTATACAACCAAAAAATGAGAAATCAGATTCTCTGTTTAGTTTTACTCTGTCTTATTCTGTCTCATGAAATCTCAGCCATTTATTTTATGGGATCTACGCAGACCTCGCATAAATAAATGACTGAGATTTATTGGACATAATAATACACCATAATATTAGACAGAAGATCTGAACTCAAAAAATGAGGAGACACAAGTGGAGATCGGTTTCCCTATAAAATGGATATACGCGAGGATGAGACAAATTTAACTAGGAGAAGGAGAATACGGGAGGTGATTAATATCTCAACACCATCATAACTCTTATTGTTGTTAATTAAACAAAATTAATAAATAATATATTATTATAGTTAATATTTATTTTCAAAATATTCTAATTATTAAGCAAAATTTTATTTAAAATTTTGAAGATATTTTAAATATCATTTTATTTATTAATAAGTATTGAATTTATAAAATAAAGTTATTTATAATTTTAAGTAATAATGATTTTAATCAATTTAAGATATAAAATTAAACTAAATTATTTATAAATTTTAATAATTAAATAATAAATATTTAATTGATTTAAGAAGAAAACAAAAAACCATTTTTATGGTTTCACAAATTTCCAAAAATTAAAATTGAAAACAGAAATAAAAACTCAAATAATAATATTTTTTACTAAACTTAAAAACAAAAAATAAAATTTAATTTGGTTTTAATTAAAAAAAGTATGCTGAAAACAAAACAAAGTACGATACCTAAATTTCAGCGATTTACGCAGCAGGACTCATGTTAATAATGCTCTCGTCAAATCAACATTTTGTTTTGCTGACACTTCCCACTTCCTCCACCATCTTATGCGCTCTCCCTCACCAACGACACTAACACTAACAAAAGCCAATCTCATGGCCTCCCGATCTCATACTCACGCCATGAATGGCGACACCGCCACGGTAACCATCCCCAAAAGACCCAAACTTGGTCCTTCCTCCATCACAGCTTCCCAAATTGCTGTCGAGTTCTCGCACCATGACCCTTCCGTGGCTCGCATCAATAACGGCAGTTTCGGGAGCTGCCCACAATCAGTTCTCGCCGCCCAACACCATTGGCAGCTCCAGTTCCTCCGGCAACCAGACGACTTCTACTTCAACCACCTCCGGCCTTCAATCCTAGCTTCTCGCTCCATCATTAAAGACCTCGTTAACGCCGATCACGTCGACGAGATCTCCCTCGTTGACAACGCCACCACCGCCGCTGCCATCGTCCTGCAGCACTGCGCGTGGTCCTTTGCTGAGGGCAGGTTCCACAAAGGAGACGTCGCCGTTATGCTTCACTATGCTTACGGCGCCGTCAAGAAGTCCATTGAGGCTTATGTTACTCGTGCTGGCGGTCACGTTATCGAGGTTCCGTTACCATTCCCCGTTACTTCTAATGATGAGATTATAGTGGAGTTCCGAAAGGCTCTTGAGAGAGGGAAGGCTGATGGTAGAAAGGTTAGGTTGGCTGTGATTGACCATGTTACTTCTATGCCAAGTGTGGTGATTCCAGTGAAGGACTTGGTCAAAATTTGTAGAGAGGAAGGCGTTGACCAAGTGTTTGTTGATGCTGCTCATGGGATCGGTTGTGTTGATGTTGACATGAAGGACATTGGGGCTGATTTTTACACTAGTAATTTACACAAATGGTTCTTTTGCCCTCCTTCTGTTGCTTTTTTGTATTGTAGGAGCAAAGGTGACAACTTTAGCGATGAATTGCATCATCCTGTTGTTTCTCATGAGTACGGAAGTGGGTTGGCTGTAGAGAGTGCTTGGATTGGGACTAGGGACTATAGTGCCCAGTTGGTTGTTCCTTGTGTTTTGGAGTTCATTAATAGGTTTCCTGGTGGGATTGAAGGTATTAAGAGAACGAATCATGACGCTGTGGTGCAGATGGGTTCTATGTTGGTGTCAGCTTGGGGTACTCATCTTGGATGCCCACGCCACATGTGTGGGAGTATGATTATGGTTGGATTACCTGCTTGTTTGGGAATTTCTTCCGATTCTGATGCTTTAAAGTTGAGGACTCATTTGAGGCAATTTTTTCGGGTGGAAGTGCCCATTTACTTCAACCCTCGAAAACATGGGGATGTTGATTCCATTACTGCCTATGCTCGGATTTCTCATCAAGTTTATAACAAGGTTGAGGATTATTACAAGTTCAGAGATGCCATTAACCAACTTGTCACTGATGGCTTCACTTGTGCGTCCCTCTTCTAATTCTAGAGGTTAGTCTATCAAAATACGTGAATGGTGGATAATCAAGAATGCCGTAAGGTAATCAGTTAACTGTTGCTAATAACTGAATCCTGAGCTCTGGGGGAAAATTAATTGATTTGTACTAACGATGGAGCTAGTTTACTCTATGGTCCACAGTCCTTTCAATTATAAAATAACTTCACACCAGGCTCATAGTTGATGTTCTGTTTAAATATGAACAGAAATGCAGTCGATGATGAACATGTTCTGAGGCTGTTCCCTAACCATGACTTGAGTCGTAATTAATTCAGTCTAATGTTGCATGACGACTGTCAGGGAACTGAAATTTCATACTAATAAGCATGGCATATTTCTGATTAATTTATCTTAAATCAGACATGATGAAACTGATTATTTGTCCACTTAGGAAATGGATGCCCAAAATGAACTAGGGGTCTTAACCCTATCTCATGCATGTTGTAGTGTGGCGCCCAATTAATTATGGCATACATAATACTCTTTTCTTCTTCAAAAAAAAAAGAAAAAACAAGAACAAAAGCACACACGCATACACTCTTTGTTACCAATTTCAGATTATGTATTCAAAATCTGGGGCTAACAATCCCTTTTTCTTCTCATCTTTGGTGTGTTTCTACTTCTTTGGTTGAAAAGGATTACTTTCAAACATAACTATGGAAAAGTGTAAAATCCACAACCTCTACGCCACTATTATAACTCCACTACCTGCGTCAGCCGTGAACCTTTGTTATTTACTTTTCGATCTAGTTTCCTGTTACCGTGGATTGAATTGTTACTTAGTTCAGTGGTACTATAAAAGCATAATATATCCTAACAGTTAAATCCCAAGACAAAGTTTGTATGATCTGGAAATTAGTCTTCCTCTGTTTTATCCAAGCCCTTCAGTTGTTCAGCAAACGCAAATAATAGCTAAATGTGGAATTGGTCATCCATGGTTACTGAAAATCTGATGTGAATGCTCTTAGCTACCGGCAAGTGCTGCATATATACTGGACAAATGAATGATCCTAATTCAGAGTTATGAATTATTTGTAAATGGAGATTGTCTTTCTTATCTGTTGTTCTTGACCTAGAGTTGTCTCCTTTTTTTTTGATAGAGAAATGAAAGCATGTTGGGGTGTCTCCTAGTCAATAATAATAAGCATTATGCATGGCCAGTGATCATGGTTTCGGTACCATGAACCCCCCTGGGCTGAAGTACACGGACTGGCATATCAAAGTTGATGAAATTTCTCACTCATGATTTTATTTCCCTTTCGGAGATGCTATTTTCACTTTTGGTGTTCTCAGCTAAGGGATACTATTTGCAGTCAAATTTTGTAATATTGCGTGCTTTAAAGTTTAAACCATTGTCAGCATGAAGAAGCATGATCCTCCACAACAAGCAAAGCTTACCTGTAATTATGCTAGTAGTGGGGTTTTAGTATGTGATGTACAAACAATTACCAAGGATAAAAAGGATGTCGTTAGTTCCAATACCCAGCCTTTTCCTAAAATGAGAGTTAGTTGTGAATGATAGATAAAGTTTGTTACAAAATTTGAATATTTTGTACATTTGTATGTTAATTTTTAATCTTAATATCCATTTTAAAAACAACCCTTTTTAAACAAATTTTAATGAATTAATATTTTATCAGAATGTATTTATATTAAATAAACCTTATATATTTATATTAAATAAAAAAGATTTGTTATTAAATTCTAATTTTTTAAAAATTGAATTTTGTTAAAGGTTAACTTTTGACTATTAATGAAAAATAAAGGTTAAGACAAAAAACAGAAGCATACCTTTTGAGGAGGACGCAATAAGCGAAAAGAAGAAATTTTATGGGGGAACATGTGGCAGGCAATTTAGGAGTTGTTTTGGTAGTGAACTTTATGGAGTTTGCCACAGTCCAAAATAATATAAGAAAGCTTGCTAAATGGTTTTGGCCAAAAATATAAGTTAAACCATAACGTTTATATTAGAATTTAAGTTAAACCATAAAGTTTTTGAACCTTTAAGTTGAAACGAGGATGAAAAATTTGACAAAAATTACCCTCCATCAATTAAATTTCACATGGGCTACGATGCCTCTCATGGTGAAATCGTGGGTGTACATAGATGATGAATACTATGCTACAACTACTCCACCTGGCTCTGTCTAGGGCAGTGCTCATAGTGATCCGAAGGTGGGAAAGGAAGTTGCTATTGTGGTAATGGGTTTTTGGTTTTTTTTTCATGGGTTGATGATGTTCTTTTTTTCTTTGAGGTCTTTGTGTCAGATAATGTTGTTGTTTGGTAGTTGGTTACTAATGGATAATTGAGTTGCTTTTTGGTTATTGAGGGTAACAACAAAAGTGTAAGAAAGAAGAAAAAGGAGAAGTATTTAAAGGAACCAAAGGATTTCCAGCACCAACCTGTTGGTGCAAGTGCTGGAAATTGAGCAAACAAAACTATCGAGACAGAGGATGTACATACTATTGATGTGAAAGAGCACTTGAAGAAAGTGGTTTCTACAAAGAAGAAGAAATCAAGTAAAGACATGGATGTTGTAGTTTGAGTTGTCACAAGGGAGGTTGCTGCTAGGAATGCTAAGCTTGTTACTGCCAAGAAAAAGGAAAAGAGTCATTATAATCAGTAGCCAATTCCGTGAGCTTGGACAGATCATTGTTTTCTTGTTCTTTACCTCTTCCCACATCAGAGGAAAACATGCATTTGTTTCCTCAATAAGAATAAGGCATGAGAATATGATCTTACGAGAATGACATTATATAACTGTAGGACCTACTTTTATTTTAAATTAAGAATGACACATCAGTAAGAGTGGATCTTATTAATATGTAAAATTTAAAGAAACTACCTCATAAAAAAGTCACGCAACATTTAACTAATAAAGGGTATCCTCCGTTAGATCTTTTGTCCTTGTAGGGTCTAGTATGAATGTTTTGTAAATGTTGAGGTTCAACTTGAACGTCCCGAATGTTAGGAATCAACTTAGATTCTAGTGTAAACATTAGGGTTTAAAATACATTTTTGATCAACTGTTTTAGAAAACTGAGATAAAAGAATAATTTTTAGGGCATTCTTTTTCATAATGACTTGGTTGTTCACATAAATAACATATGTTTGACTTTTTAGTACCAAAAGCACGCTGCTTGAAGAATCAGGTGGCAGCCAAGTCACTGTATCAATTTGATGTTTGGATGAAAACACATTATTTTAGCCAATATCTTCCTTGGGATGTACCACTACCATATCTATGAATATTGTACCATTATTGGTGTTTTAGTACGATACATTATTGGCACCAGTTAATATCAAGTATTGCTTTGGATAATTTTTTAAACTTATAAAATAATTCTTAATTTTTTTAAAATTACAAAATACTCTCAATATAATGTTGTGCTATATAATTTTCAATTTTATATCAATCTTGATTTAAAAAATCACAATAATATAAACTCAAAATAACAACTATCTATTTATTTCTTTAATATTACTTTTCACATATTTCATATATAAACAATATCTATTATTAATATAAGAAAGATATTGTTTAATTATCATACATATATACAACTAAGAATAATATAAAATAATTAAAATATTACAATTTACATCATATACTAAAGAATAATTATATCAAAAATAGTATATAATAACAATAATATAGGTCTTTGACTTCATAAGTATTATAATAAGAGTTCATGCCACAAATAGTTCAAAATTAGGAAGTAAAATAATTGAACAATTCAAGATTTGAGAGAAGCTCCCATTTTCTTCTTTTCCTTTGTTACCCAACCTTTTTTGTTGATACAAACCACTTTTGTAGTGGTTTGGTTTTCACTTTAAGTAACCCTCCTTTCTTTTAAAACTGTCATCTTACCTTTTCATTAACAGTTTATTAATATTGGTAAAAAGTTTGAATATAACTAGTTTGGTCCTCAATTGCCCTACTTGCTCCTTCACCAACCCTCCATTTTGACATTGCCTTCCATCTACACCCATCATCGAAGACTCTGGTAGCTCCTATAGCAAGTGACAAGTACATGTTGAAGCAAACTTAAGAGAAAGATGGTAGGAGATCCTGAATCATTTGGGAAGCTCCATTTGTACCCCGACTAGGCAGTGAAGCACTAATTTTCCCACCACCTAAGGTAATATAGAAAGGTACAAAGAAATGGAGTGTAGTGTTGATAGGATATTTCTTGGACAAGTGATTATCTTTCCCACTTGTCCACCAAGGGCGATACAAATTAGAGGAACCTTGGTCTAGAAATCACTTTAATGAGTGAAGATGAGTTCTTCATCTTCGGGTTTAGAAGAAATGGCTTAGAAGGTCATCGATCTTGAACCTTGGCATGTGCAAGGTAAGGCTATGTTGCTCAAGAAATGGAACTCAAGGGTGAAGTTAGATAGGATATAGCTAAAGATTATCCCGATATGGTTAAACTTCCATTATGTCCCTTTGGAATATTAGTCCTCAAGTGGTTTAATTACTTGTCTAGCTCTCTATGTAACCTAATAGCCCTGGACGATAACACCGCAAACTTGAAGAGAATAGATTTTGAGAAGGTGTGCATGGAATTTGAACTAGATAAATATCTATTTAACTCCATGCAAATCATAAGCTTTTATGGGAATATTGACTTGTTAGGACTCAGTAAAGGTGTCCTATCCCTGAAAACCCTTAAAAGGGACTAGTGAAAGTTTGGAGGCCTAGGAAACAAGTATATTAGGATACCATAAACACTGAATGTGTGAATACAAAAGTAATAAAAACTACTTAATTCACAGGAACAATTGATACCTTGCAAAACCATGAATCCTTTAGTTTAGCTGTGATCAGGAAAACTAAAGATCAGCCCAAATAAGGAGCAAAGGGGAACTTTGATGTACCTTTTCAACTAAAGGAACTTGTAGGCAACCCTTTAAAAGTGAAGGACAAAATGTAAGTAGTACAAACACCCCCTACCATTCTAAGTAAAGGGAAAGACCTAGTGATGAATGTAGAGGAGGATGAGATCCAAAGAAAAACAAGCTCCCCTAATATAACAACCTTGACTGAGAATTGGCTCAACCAAAGTTATAGTAATCACAAGACTAGAAGAAGGAAAGCCAAATCCAAACAAGGATAATAGGATTACGAATATGGAATTTGAGGGGCTTAAACTACCCATATAAATAGCTAGCTCTTAAGGACTTCCTTGGCCTCAAGAAGCCTTATCTTATTAGTCTTATTGAGACCAAAATAAAGAAGGAACAACTCCAAAAGGGGCTTGTTTTTTTTTTTAAAATATGGATGGACTACTCTCATCAATCACTTAGCTCACCTTAATGATGGAGTAATGGTGTCTTTTGATCTCTCTTCTTTTTTAAAACTTTGTAACTAGTACTGCACAAGCTAGTTTATACATTGTGAGTTAATTATGAAAACCTCCAATGTACATTTAAAAATTATTATGATATATGCTGCCAATTGGGAATCTTATAGAAATGGTCTTTGGTCTTATCTAAGAACAATGAATCTAATATCAATTTTGTTTGGATGTTAATTGGAGATTATAACTATACACTATCTCCTTTTGAATTACAAGGTAATAGGAAGTGTTTGCACTCAAGATTCCATGCATTTTCTAACCTAACATCAAACTTGGGTCTAATGGATCTTAGATACTTTGAGCATTTATTCACTTTGAGCAATCGTTAAAATGGAGACATATTTCTCCAAAGAAAGCTTGATAGATGCTTAGTTAATAGCACATGGTTTATTACTTTCCCTGATAGTTATGCCACCTTTGGTAACTCTCTCTCTTTTGATTACACACCTGTACTTACTGGTGTTTAGAAAAACCTAAAGGTAATTAAAGTTGAATACATCTTTTTGTTGAAAGATAATGATGATCTAATGTTACAAGATTAGAGAATGGCTTTTGATGGACTTATTAAGGCTCAAGAGGCCTTACCAAGCACCCCAATGATCCTATATTGAAAGACCTTAAAGTATCTGAACTAAAGAAATACTTTAAAGTCTTATAACTCTTATATAGGGAAAAATTCTAGAATTCACTGGTTACAAGAGGGGGACAGGAACTTAAGATGTTTTTACAGTATGATCAAATGTAGAAGGAACAAAGAGAGAATTATTTCACTTAAGGACTCAAGTAGGAATCTAGCCAATGAGTAGCATAAGTTAAACAACTAATAAGGGATCATCTCATAAATATCTTGGGGAGGAGTAGAGGTATAACTGAACTTCCTAAGGAGATGGTAAGCAATCTTTGAGGCTCATTACTTCCTCACCATACCCCTGCAATGATCAAGGAAGTCTCCATTGAGGAATTAGGTCAGTCATGTTCTCCTTTCATCCTGCAAGGCACCTGGGTTAGGTGGTTTCAATGCAATGTTTTTCTAGGTAACATAGGAATAAATTGGTCCAATGATTGTTGATGTTGTCTTGGAGTTCTTCAGGAATGATAGGCTGCTCACTGAACTGAATAAAACTTATCTATGCTTGGTCCCTAAAGTTCCCAACCCATTTAGTCTTAATGACTATAGGCCTATTACATATTGCTATGCAATTTGTACGTGTATCTCGAAGATATTGGAAAATAGATTGAAGAAACCACTTCCTAATTTTATAAATCCTTATCAAGATGCATATGTGTATGAAGGAAGCGTAGGGGACAATATTATCCTTATATAGAAACTCTTTAGGTACAACTCCAAAAAACATATCAACAATTGTGCATCATAAAAAGACCACCAAAGCCTTTGATACTATTAATTGGGAATTTCTACTAAGCACATTTTAAGCCATTGGCTATCCCAATAGGTTTATTACATGGATCCAAGCTTATATCACCTCAATCTCCTTTTCTGTTTTGGTCAATGAAGAGACCTTAAGCCTTTTTATGGCTATACAAGGTCTGAGATAAGGAGATCCCTTGTCTCCTTATCTATTTGCAATCACTATAAAATTCTTGTATACGATCATCTCCTTAAATATAATAAGGTCACTTTGCTTTAAGTTTCATCGCATATGTGGGAAACTAAAAATATCATAACTATCTTCTGATGATGATCTACTAATGCTTTGTGGGTCAAATAATACATTAAAAACTTTATGATAAATTCTTTGTAAACTTTTAAACTAGTCTCAATTTTGAGTTTCAATCTAATGTAAAGCTCCATATATTTTTCTACTTGCCCTAAAACTAATGTGAGCTCAACTTTTTCTTCACTAGGACTAAAATGTCAACATCTTCCTTTTAAATATCTTGGGGGTTCCTATCTTTACCAAAAAACTTAGTGGATCAAATTTTGCTCCTTTGATCTCCACTATAGAAAAGAAATTGCTTTCCTGGTGTAGCAAGTTCTTATCTTATTGTGTAAGGTTATAGTTAGCAATATCTATACTTAATAACCTTTACATATATTAGTGCTCATACCTTGCTTTACCAAATAGTATGTTGATGAAAATTGAAAGGTTGATCAAGGAGTTTGTATTGAGTGGCTCAAGTAACAATAATAGAAAAACCCTATGTGTCAAATGGAGTACAATATGCCTCCCAAAACAATTTGGAGGTGAGAGCATATGGACTGTGAAGCCTAAACGAACTCAATCCTGCACCTTTCAACAGATCTTACACACTAGACATTTCATACAGGCACAAATCAAACACCAAATTGTTAATAAGGTGAACACTGACTTTTGGTTTGATATTTGGCACTCATATGGTCCATTATATCTACTTAGGGACTATCATATGTTAAAAGCTATAGTTCTTGTTATGAAAGTGTAATCACTTATAATGAATGAGAACTGATGCTACCCATTCCTCAAAAAGGCTTCTGTGATATAATTCATAATATGCCAAGGAACTTACTTGATCTCTTGACTTTTGAAAGTGTGTGATAGTGTCTAGATAGATCATAGTTTTTCCACTACTTTGTGCAAGACGATGTTGTTGGGAAACCTTGAAAGAAGTCCTTTCTAGGTACTAGTGTGGGACAGTAGCATTACTCCTTCACACTTTTTTATATATTGGCTAGCTGCTTCCTAGAGATCAGGTACCAGGAAGGCTAAAACTCCATATTGGCAACCTCAACTGTGCTCTGTACATGGATGGCCAAGAACCATATGATTAATTATTTTTTCGAATGTGTATACTCCTTAATATTATAGAACATCCTACTCACACTTTTTAGCCTCCAATGCCCTAATAGGGAATGGTTGACCACTTTTACCTAGGCTTCAAATGTTAATAAAAAAGCCAAGCATGACAAAAAGCTCTTCGTGATGATTGCTTATCTATCACATATGGAAGGAAATGAATGGCAATATTTTTAGTGATGCAAGAGTAAATGTTAATGCTAGACTAAATAGATTATATACCACGCTCAGATTGGCAGCTTTAGCTTGAGGGATTATAACTGAAATGTCCTCATAATTGAGATATAAACACCATTTGTAAAATCTTAAATTGGATTGGATATACTTAAGAATATCATAAATGAGCTGGTAGGTTTTTTTGTAAGTTAATGTACATTGTTGGAGTGTACCTAGATTTAGTTAATGAAATTTCTTTATTATTTTTTAAAAAAGAAAAACAAGAGTTCATGTCTAGAAACATAGCAAAATATAAGTAAAACCTAAAACCAAAACATTTAGAGGTTAAATTTTTATATTTATATTGTATATATATAATTTACCATATACATTATATACAAGTGAAATTAAAAGAAAAGAGGAAAAATGAAAAATGCGAAACTTCATTCAAAGGTATATCTGTTCAAATCACAGTGACCTAAATTTTCATTTGGCATAAAATTCTTATTGATGAAAAGAGTTACATCATTTTCATCATTCAAATTCATTGCACCAAATGAAATGTAAATACTTTCTTATCCAAGATTATCTTCTAAGTCACTCTCATGTATGAAAATATGGTTAAGGCAAACTGGATTTCTAAAACTACTTGATCTATTAAGAGTCATAGTAAATAATAAAATTAAATTATTAAAAAATTACAAGAAATTATATTCAGCTTAATAATGATAATAACATACATTTCTTGAAGTTTAAGTTATATCGAACAAAGTCAAAAGCATTCAATCCTTTTTTTTATTATAATCTATTTTTTTCTTGGAATGGATGAATTCAAATATGTTCCAACTTATTTCACACTCAGTTACACTTAGACATTGACTCAAAACTCAAATTTGCAAACCTTTGCAATTTTAGAATGTCACTTCTGAATTAACCCTACTAAGCAACTGTAAGACAACAAAAGTAACCTTACAAAAAGTAAAGTGATAATTAATTTCAAAACAAGTAGCAAATAATAAAGAGTAAAGCTTCCTCTCATCTTTCATTGATGACTGCAATATAAGGTGTATATAAGGAAGATCTACTTTTAAGATTAGCCTTGATTGCTTCCTTCGCTCTTTCTATGCATTATAAAAATAATCTATTGTTACCTTCCCATCATTATTGGCTAGACAAAGTAATCTCACCAAAGGCTCATAAACTTGGATAACAAATTAACATTAGGGACAAAATTTATAATCTTTAAGTATAATTCTAGAATTCTCCATTCCAATATCAAACCTAACATCTTGAGAAGTAACTTACTTATTACTTGTAAATATTTTTCTCAACACCTTCTTCACTAAAATAAAATAATAAAGTGATAAAAAATTAGTAACAAATCTTGTACTAGTAGGATGATAAAAATTCCTACCATGAGTTAAACCCTTTCTTATCAAATTCAAAACTTATTCAAGATTATAGATGAACTTTTGGACACTTTTTTTACTTTTTGTACAATTTCAAAAATGATAAGAAAGTATCTAACATCTGTTGTATTTTTCATCATTAGGTCAACGTAATAAGCAACATAAGTCGTCTAATAAAAAGAATTATACCTACTTTGGAATCTTTTTCTAGTTGCTTTATAATTAAAATCATTATCAATGATGAACTGTACAATGTTTTTAAACCCAAATTTATTCACAATTTCATCAAATACCTTAAATAAAGTATCAAATTTTCTTACAAGGCTAGATACACTAATGGACTTTACAAGCATCATCCCCTTAGTATAATAAACCAAAAATAATAATAATAGGTTCATGTCTTTTATTTGTCTGACTATTATATATGATTGAACACCCATAAGCTGCTAAAGTTATTTTTTATCATCCAAATAACTTTTTATTTTATAAAGAAAGCTACTCAGAAGATTACTTCTGTAGTCATCAATTGAAGAAGCTTTATATCCTAGACCATAAGAGGCAATAACATCAAGTTAGTAACAATAAGATTGAGCATCATTGAATGTTGCGTCATACCTCCATCCAGCTATTGTCATGTCTAAATTATGATTGCTTCTTTTAAGGCACTACTAATTAAAGGTTGAGCTCTAAGATTTGTTCGTGGAGAAAAAAAAGTTAGACACCTGTTTTCTTTTCTTCCTCACATCAAGTACATCAATCCCTTCTTGTTTGGTAGGAGTACCACCTTTAACAATATCAATATCATCCTGACCACAACAAAAAATCCTTCCACTACCATTTTTGTGGTTCAGTTTTTGCATTTCACCTTTATCATTCTAATACTCTTGAAGCAAAGTTTTCATCTAACATTTCATGTTATGGCTAATTTTATCATAAGGCTCCATATCACCTTTGATATAAGCAACATGCTTCTTTAATCTAGTGATTGTTCCACCTTTCAAATATTTATTTTAATACAAACAAATAGTATGGTTCTTTATGCCAGGAGCCAGTCTAGATTTCACTCAAATTGGATCATTGAATCTTCATAAAGAGATTGAATTATTAAGAGTACTTGAAATTTCCTCTATTTAATTATAAAAATAAATGTAGTTGAATAAGTATAATTAACTAAACCAACAACACATTCACCTATTAACTGTAAACAAGCAAATAAATATAAGTCATTAAGTGAATGATTAACATACAATAACAATAAGAAATAGTGTTTCAAAATGAATCTATCAATTTTAAATTTTTTGATGAAAAAGATATTATGGAATTATTAAAAGAGAACATATAAATTTGTATTTCTTTCTTCTCTTTTTATTATTTAATTATTATTTAAAATAATATAATTAATATAAATTGATTTTATAGTAGAACTTGAAATCGAAGCTTAAAGCTTTTTATTATTTAATTAAACTTTTGGTTTCAATTATTACTTAAAGCATATTCATCCAATCCGTGAATGTGCAATTGTGTATTGCAATTACATTTGAAAATATTAATGCTTGGATTTGGTTACTCTCAATTTTAACTACTTTAGCTTTGACTTGAATGTTAAACAAATGACATGATCCAAGTTGTAATCTTCATCTAATTGATAATTTATAAACCAATGTGAATCCTTAAACCAAATATCAAAATTAGATTACAAAAAACCATACTTATAACAACAATTAAGATGAACCCACAATTAAAATCAGATGTATTTTAATCTAATTTATAAAACTAGATATACCCATAATATACTCTAGTCTAATTTCTCATAGTAATAAAAATGTAATAAACCAAAGTCATAAAAGACAACATTTCATTTCTCCAACTATCAATAATTGATGGAAAGAATAAGCAGTAAGGCAAAGGACTATTCAACTTCGGTACAATCACAGTGGCAACATGATGATAAGGGAGTGACAGAAATGAATGAATGACTGTAAGAGGGTAGTATTCGAAACTTGTGGTTTTTGAGAAAGAAGTAGAAGAATGAAAATGAAGAAGGAGGGTTGAGAGACTCAGGAGGCTTAAAGAACTAGGGTTAGAAACTTTAAAATTTTTTAATTCAATCATAGATTTTCTAATTTTACAAGTTATATAGGTATTTAATTGTTATTATAATTTTTAGTTGGTGCCATAAGTCAGTACGATACTATTAGTTTCATTAATATTTTCCAATCAGTATGGACCAATATGGTACAAAACAAAAGTCCTTGATCTCCACAGATTATTTATATAGTATTCGAGAAAAGAAACAAATAAATTTGACATTTTAGTTTTAAGTTCTAATATTTTAAGAATTAGAAAAAGACTAAATACTACATAATTTAATTATTTTTTTCCAAACAATTATTTTTAAAATTCAATAATGTTTTAATTCTTGAACTTGATTGAACTGAATAACTTTTTTAGTATAGTAGTAAATAACCCAGTGGGTTGGCGTAGGTGGTACATGCCTTCGTCGCTTAACTAAGTGGTTGGGGGTTCGATTCTCACCTTTGGGAATGCAGCAAATTCTTGGGCCAGCTGTAGCCCTCCCGTGTTGGAGATGTTCCCGTAGTGAAGGGATTAGTCACTGATTTCGTCGGTGAATGTCCTGGGTGCACCCAAAAAAAGTAAGTAAGTCGACTGGGTATTAGATTAATTACTATTGATTAATTTATTCCTTGGAATGGGATTGATTTAAGTCATTTGGATGGATAATATTAAAAGAGTAGAGGGTAAATTATAGAAAAAAATTTCAAAATTATCTCAGTTTTGAAATATTAATTGGGAGTTTAAAAAGTAATACTAAAGGACTCAAACTTTTAATTTATTAAGAAAATATTTCAACATTAAGTTTCTCGTTAATGGTGCTAATGAGTCATGCTACTTTAGATTTTTGGTCCTTTCCACGTGCACACTAATTTTCAACTAATTATTTTTTTTGTTAAACATAAAAAGTTAAATCAAATTCATTTTATTCTCACCTTAATCCATTGGGTTTGATTTTTCTTTGTATTGTCTACTTTCTTGTATGTGTACATGTCCTCACTATATAGTCTAAAGTGAAACAACTAACTCATCTATCAAAATAACACTGTACAATCATCTCTTTACATCTCTTACACCAACACACAATCATGGAGTTCCCTCGTAACCACCACTCCTATACCCATCATCATCATCACCACAAGGGAGACGACGATTACAATGAGGAACATAAAAAGGAGTATTACGCACCTTTAGGCAACTTCTATCCTTTTTTTTTTTTTTTCAGAATTTAGGCAACTTCCAACCCGATCAACCATCACCCTATTGCTAGCAGATTGAGTTTAGTCCCCTCCCCCATCTAGATGCTATCAAGATGAGAACTTTACGCCATCACCACCATCAATACCAACTATGTATGTTGAAGAGGTTGAGTATGGTGCCCTACTAAAAGATCGCAATACGCAGCGGAATAAAAATTGCAATCATGTATTGATCTATTGCATTTAAGAATCATACTCATAATCAGAACAGGCAGAATAAATACCTGGAAAGTGACGATTACTCGATACGAAACTTCGAAAACACGAAGCCTCTATGTACTTCACACCGAAAAATATGTCCCGCTTTCAACACTTGAAATGACTATGGATAAATTTGAAGAACTCTTTCTTCAAGAGTAGAGAAAACAATTTTCTCAAACTTTTCCTCTTGTTTATATTTCGGTACAAAGAACAAAGAAAAACAAAGAATATTTCTATATCTTTGTTTTCGTTTTTACCGTACAAAACAATGAATATCTCTATATTCAAACTCTTCTCTTTGTTTTACTCTCAACCCACAAAAACGAAAGCCTCACTGTTTTCATATATCTTCACGCAGTACTTTTTCAGTTAGTTACGTTTATATTTGTTTTTCAAACTTGAAAAACACCTTATCTTTTAAAACCAACCAACGCATCCTTTAGTTTTATAAAAGCAAAACAAAAGGACCCACGTTTACAACTTTTGCTTTCTTTTCCATTTTGATTTT
>JAOSBL010000006.1:18388857-18403159 GCA_027568915.1 Erythroxylum roraimae | reverse complement strand
CTTAACCAATTCTATACATTTTATTATTATCAAAACATAAGTAGGATTTAATTTGTCAACCACCATTGGTCCAACACAAGATTTAAGGTACCTTCTTATTATGAGATGTGTGTGCCTTTTCTTCAAGATTTTAAAAAGGAATGTCAGTTAATTATGGATACATAAAAGTCTATTTGGGAATCAACATGATGCACTATTATGACAGATGAGTGGACTAACCAAAGATAAAGAACTTTGATTAATTTCTTAGTTTATTGTAATATTGTAACAACTTTTATCAAGTTTGTTGATGCTTCTGATATGGTAAAAGTGCTAATGCTTTATCTAGATTATTTTTGAAATTGTCGAGTGGGTTGGATCAAAGAATGTTGTGCATTTAGTTACAGATAATGCTGCTAATTATGTATTAGCTGAGTACTTATTATAATTAAAGTATGGTCATATTTATTAGTCTCTATACACTGCTCATTGTATAAAGTTTACCTTAAAAGATATTGGTGGTATGGCCCGTATTTATAGTCTTACTTCACATGCATCAAAGATCACAAATTTTGTGTGTAACCATATCACATTTTTGTCTTGGTTAGCAAAAAAATTAGGTTGAGATCATTTGTCCTGTTGCTATAAGGTCTACATTTATTACTTTAAAAAGTGCTTATGAACATAAGCAACTACTTCAAAATTTAGTGGCAAGTAAACATTTTCCAAGTCATAAGTTATCAAAGATTGAAAAAGGAAAAGAAGTTTTTGCTATTATTCTAGATAATAAATTTTGAGATGTTTGCTTGATCATTGTGAAGATTGTGGCTCAACTTATAAGATTGTTGACTTAGATGAGAAGCCATCTTTGGGTTATAGTTATGATGGTGTGAATAGAGTTCATAAAACAACTATAAATATTTTTGAAGGAAAGGAGATATTGTACAAGCCTTATATAGATATTCTTGACCGATGATGGGATAAGCATCTTACTCAAAGAATCCACTTAGCAGCTTATTTTCTTAATCCTTATTGATTATATATTGGAAATGCATGTATGTATAATATTATAGGTGGTATGTTTAATGTGATTGAATATACAGGTATTTTTATTATTGAAGAGCAATCATAGGTGACAAATGAAATTAAATTGTATCGTGAATGTTTTAAGAGTTTTGTTAGATCATAAGCAAAGAGAGAACTTATAATGAAAAAAATGCAGCCTACTAAGTTGTTGCACTTTTAGTTCATTCTTAATTATTAATAATATATATTTTATTTTTATAACTATTAATTTAAAATACAGATGAGTTGTGGAGAATATTCGGTGAAAGTTCTCCAACATTTAAAAAACTTGCTATTAGATTATTCAATCAAACATCTTTTGCATTAGGTTGTTAACATAATTAAACTATTTTTGAACATATTCATACAAAGAAACGAAATTGTTTAGAACATCAAAGGCTTAATGGCCTTGTTTACATTACTTATAATTTGAGAATGAAGAACAAGTATTTTTATAGTTTTTTTTCATTAAGTTTATAATTTCTATATTATGCATTCAGAGTACTTTGTAAGAAGAGAATGCATGATCTAGTTGATATTGATTTTATTGATCATACTGATTTTTGGATTGAAGAAGAAGCACCATCGCTTGATCTTAAAAAGACGATTTATAAAAAAAATGCATTTTCACAACGAATTACTTAAGAACATTTACTAATGATCAGTTCATATCTTATTTTGATCATATTTAAGTTAAAAATATAATGTATTATAAATTTACAATTAAGAATAATTTCATACATTATTATTTTGTAATTTGTTTGAATGTAGTAGACGAAGTTAATGCAAATTCTTTGGATGAAATCATAGTTTAAGAGTCTTTAGATAGGGTTAGATAATTTGAAACTTTTGACGCTGATGAGATACAGCCTTCTTCAGAAATATAATTTTGATTTTTATTATTATTTTAATTTTAAGTTTTATGTTAGATTCAGATTTAATCTCAATTATTATAATTGATTTATGATTGGTGCATTATATAATAATAGATATTGACATACTTTTATTTAAATAAAATATTTTATTTGTACTTATTTTTATAATTTTTACTTCTTTCTTATTATAAATTAGTTTTATAACGGTTCAATATTAATTGAAAATTTAAATCTCAAACCTTTCCTTGACTAGTTCAATATTTGATTCAATTTTTATGAAATTGATTCTTTCTAGTATTGTCTCTCATTCTCAACGGTGAAAATAAAATGAAAATAAAATAAGATCTATATTAAATAATAGGAAGGAAAATATTCTAATGCTGCCCAGTTCCAACACAACCCTTGAGACCGTCCAGTTTACTCAGGTCAGGCTCAGCCCTCTCCACTCCACCAACACATTGCTGGCTTGCTATCTTAATTTAATTTTCCTTACTACGTACGTGCCTCTCTCTCAACTGTTCTCACTACACCCTCTTTTACTCATTAATTCACGCACCACTCTCGCTTAAACAACTGTATCTGTAAAAACCAAGTTTTCTGTCCAGTTTTATTCTGTTTTATTCTGTCTCATAAAATCTCAGCCATTTATTTTGCGGGACTCACGTGAACTTTATACGGACCCTGCATAAATAAATGGCTGAAATTTATTAGACACAATAAGACACAATAATATTAGACAGAGGATCTGATCTCGTGTCTGTCTCACTACACCCTCTTCGAGTCATTAATTCCCAGAAAGTGATAGACCTTTCCGTGTTCCACTGCCTCCTCTCTCTCTCTCTCTCTCTCTCCATAATGCTTGAGTATGAATTATCAACACGTCCTTTCTGCCTTGCCATATAATCCAAGTAACTTTCTTTTTCAATTCCTTTATTATTATTCTTTTTTCTTTCAGATTCTCCATGCCAGGACATAGGACTACTTCTTAAAGTTATCTTCTTTTTGTCTTTTTAAAATTGGGCTTTGCCATTTAATAGTTTATGGAGCTCACATCCGTGTTTGATGTCATCCAAAATTAAATGCACACTTACCATTTTCACATGCAGATGTATCGCACCGTGTATGCTTTCCCTGCAACTACTGCATAGGCCTATCAAAAGGCTTTCAACTTTTTCACTTCTAGATCTTCAAGTTTGGTGGTCGTCTCTGTATCAAGAAGTAGCAACTCTAGTTCTAATGTCTGTTGCGGAACAATCATCAACAGATTCATCGAATTTACCTTCACTGCTGCTTCCTGTTAGAGATGTTGATCCTTTGTTGAAGGATTTGAATGAGAAAAAACTGAGTTTTAGACGAAACGTTGTTTCTTTAGCTGCAGAGTTAAAGGAAGTCCGCAGTAGCCTTGCTTCACAAGAGCAGTCTTTTTCCAGAGAAACATTATGCAGACGTGTAAGAGATTTGTTTGTACCTTTATTCTCTTTTTACTGCATGGAATTTGATCATTGTCTTTCTCGTTCATCGTTTTTGTTTTCTGATTGTGGGGTCAAATCTTTTTATAGGTAGATGTTTCTTCCATAAAGAAGTTCGTGTTAATCCAAAAGAATGTTTTGTGCCAAGTTTCGTGTGCTTTTAATTTGTCAGGAAGCAGAGACGAAGGCTCAAGTTTTGGAGGAGGCTGTTCATAGGTTGCAAAAGACGTTGGAGGAGAGGAATTGCCAACCGCAGACTCCAGCTTCAACTACGGACGAGGTCCTTTACATATCCCTGTTTTTCTCTTTATTTTTAGATAGGAATGACAACGAAATTAAGAATCGAAGTGGAAATGAAATCAAGCGTGTTTGGTACATAATTAAGAAAAGTTAATCGGTATGTTAATATATGGTATTAAATATTTAAAATGATAACAATTTAGTTATTATATAATTTATTTTATACATAATTAATTAAATTATTTTATAAATAATTAATCAAAATTTTTTAATAATTATTAATTTTTAAATAATTTTAAATAATTTTATGATTAGAATAAATGTATTAATGAAACAAAATAAAATAATTATTAAAAAATTAATATAAAAATAATTTCGAAGATAATTTTAATAAGAATCAATATATTAATAATAACTTGATAATATTATAATAATATCTTTTAATTCTATTTCCCAATTTTTTATTACAACATTTATCTATTACCCCTTTAGAGATAAAAGTTAAGAATTATTTAACATTCATTTTAGTTTTGTTATTATTTATTTTATTTATTATTAGTTACTAAACAAGTAAAAGTTAAGAATGCGAGTGGAATTCTCATTCCCACGGTTAACAAACAATAAGGTTTAGGCAAAATGCAAATGATATGCGGGTTTTAAATAATAATTTTTTTTATACCTTATTACATGACTTTTAATAGGAATGTTAATTTTGACAGGATCTAATTCCGTTAAAATTGTTTGGCTCTTTTTTTTTTAAGAGCAAAATACTTAAATTCTCATTCATGGTGATAAAACTTACTCAGAAACCGAGGAGTAGAAACCTAAATTCTTAGATGCGCAAAGCGAATAGATGCTCGAGCTAAAGAATAAGCATGTCTATTGGCTTGCCTACGAATCCACCTATAAGAAATATTTGGTAGCAATAAAAACAAAGTCTTACAATCATAAATAATAGTACCCAACTCGGAAAGATCAATGTCTGGTGTGCTAAGTGCGAAAAATAAAATTTGAAAATCCATAAAAATAGTGCCGCCGCCTTCAATGTGTTGCTGTCTTAGAATTTGCAAGGATTGTCGAAGTGCTAGTGCTTCCGCAATCAAGGAAAAAACGCTGCAATAAAAAATGACGTTATTTTTTAATTTTTTTAAAAAATATATACATAATTAAGCCGAATTGTATCACAGGCCAATCAGTCCCGACGTATCGGGCCACATCGCTAACTCCTGGTTTTTTAGGCTGCCTCTAAACCTCTATCCTGTTTGTTTCTCGTTTCGGCGGAGGCCGTGAGAGGAACGGGTCACGAAGGCATTTTAACTTGTATAGTTGTCCCCTTACCAAAGCCTCAAACAATTTAAGAACCATTGTTCGCTGACGACTCCTACAAATTATGGCTTTGCCTTTGCTAGATTTTACTTGAGGTGTGCCTCAAGAACGGTGCTTTCTAACAGATCTTCTATTGTCGAAGATCTGTTCGATCTGTTTCCTCTGTTCGTCTTTATTCTTAACTGTCCACTATATTGCATTGGATGGTTGATCAAAAGGGAGATTGGGTAGGGGAACAGAAAATCTGTTCCGCTTTTTCCTAGCTGACCCCAATTTAGATTTTTAATGTTGCATGAGACCATTGTAGGCCTACAAAAAAAGGTGTTGAAAACGTATTTTCTCCAATCTATTGAATTAATTTGCTGCTTTGATATAAGATGTTTTACAAGTCAAAATTTATTTATTAAATTTAATGAAACCTTTTGACTCCAAAATTGATATGGTTTGAGCATTAGAGTTCTAAGAATGTCAAACGGTCCTAAATTTTTTAGATTGAATGTCTGGATGAGCATTTCTCCTTACCAAAATTTACACTCTTGATAATGTGCTGTCACTCGATTCCAATTGATTACCCTTTAATTTCTTATAAACTAGAGTATATAAAATAGCTTCCCCTTTGTCCTCACTAGTCACTACACACCCCTTTCGTAATTAGGATGGTCCATTAAACAGAATTTACTTTTTTCCTGGTTTGTGAATATATTGGCACATAATTATAGACATGGGCTTCAATACTTTTTGGTAACACATAGTTGAGGTGAACCAAAAAATGAAAAACTTTTTAGACAGGGCTGGATGTGTCCGTGATTAGATTTGCTCCTTGTCATGGAAAGTATACATGAATGACAGGTAGCCGGAGGATTGTGCTTCTCATTTTCATGTCTGCTCATTCTGTTTTTTTTTTTCATGCGTCACAGTACCTAAATGAGTTGGATGGACTTACGTCACAGCTTGCAGCAACAAAAGTGACCGTTGATGCCAGTGCTGTGTCAGCTCAATCAGCACAGCTTCAGTGTTTGGCACTGTCAAAGGAACTACATGAGAAGACTAATTCACTAAAGGAGCATGAGGATCGTGTAACCATGCTAGGGGAGCAACTGGATAAATTGCAAAATGATCTTCAAGCGAGGGAATCCTCTCAAGTGCAATTGAAAGATGAAGTTATTAGGATTGAGCATGACATTATGCAGGCTATAACCAGAACTGGAAGTAACAAAGATTGTGAATTAAGAAAATTATTGGATGAGGTTTCTCCAAAAAACTATGAGAAGATTAATAAGGTCTTAGTTACCAAGGATGATGAAATAGCCAAAGTGAAAGATGAAATAAAAATTATGTCTGCCCACTGGAAGCCCAAGACTAAGGAATTTGAATCACAGGTTCACCCATCTTCAGCCTCTACCAATTGTACTTCTCTTGGTTGCATGTCTTTCAATGTTCAACTTCTCTGCAAGGTATATATGTGTGTTTTTGTCATTCACCCTGTTTCTCCACAGTTGGGGAAGCAACGACATACTGACCAGGAACTGAAAAAGAGGGTGTTGAAACTGGAATTTTGTCTTCAGGAAGCTCGCGCTCAAACACGAAAGCTTCAAAGAGTAACCTCTTAAGTCTTCGATCTTATAATACTGATGTTGTTTAGGTGAAATTTGTATCTGTTGGTTTAAATCCTTACTATGATAGGCAAGTGGAGTCACTCTCGGTGCTCAAGGATTCTGTCAATCAAATCAGTTTACTGGCTTGCAAAACATTAATTATACTGTGTGAGCCTGTTATGGTATTCATATTTGCTGAGATTCTCTTTGGGAGAAAACTCCTGGACAAATTAGAAGGCATTTGTTATATATAGAATCATTTGCTAATTTTTATCTATAACATCACTACTTGTTTATCCATTTTTTTCCCCCCTTTCTTGGCATAGATGGGGAAGCGTAGAGACAAAGCCGCGAAAGAACTTCGAGAGCAGCTAGCAGCAAAACACGAAATATCGGTTGTCAATAATGAGAAGCAAAACTTCTGGGAAAGCTCGAGCTTCACGGCTGTAGTTTCTATGTCGTTGATGATTATAGTGTTGTTTTCGAAGCGGTAATGATTGTCACTGACCTCTTGCGTATATTGTCCTACTAGTTTCAGAGGCAACTTTGCATGTAGAAATGCTCATAGAGGAGGATCGTATCGAGTAGCCTAGGTAGAAAATACCAATTTGCTCTCTCTCTATGAGAGGTACACTGATAGGTTATGCAAATGCTTCCAAATGACATTGTGGTTCTAGAATATGGATTCACAAATACTTCGTGATCATATAGTGATAAGACCGGTGATAGTATAATGACAATGGTAGTGGGAAAATGCTAATGGTAGTCAATTAGATGGTTGGTCTAAAGTCCATGATTATAAGAAATATAGAAATGATTCAATAATTTTATTAACTGATGATAGTGTCACATTTTTTGGTGTTAAACTTAGGGTGGTGGAAAGTTTTTAGCGTATTAAGTTATAAAAATGATCTCATCAAGGAGATTGAAGTGGAGTGCAATAATAACTAAAAAGGATAATTTATATATATGTTTTCCGTGAATAAACAAGAGATATTCAATCTTTTGTAACCGATCTTGTATGGATATTCGTGGGCCTAAAGCAATGTAAATCTAGTGTATGGATATTCAATCTTTAGTGGTGGTTTGTTAGGTCTCTAAATTTAAGCTATGGGATTGTGTAAGTGATGATGAGCTTTTGGTAGATGTTTGACATTTGGGACATGAAACAAGGTAAAGATGTGTTAGTAGGTGAAGCAAAATGGGCATTTTCATTGAAAGTTCGAGAGTATGCAAGCATATTAGCGGAAATCTTTGACGAGATATAAGATTTGAATATGAGATTAAAAGATGAAAAGTGCAGATAAATCATGTTAAGTCTGAGGTATACAAAAGCATTTAGCTTCAACGAGAAGTTTAAAAGGTATGTGAACTTTTAAGGTTTATTGTACATTGATTTGGATTGTTATTAATTTAGGTCATTGAGTAATGAGATTGCATTATGGACGTGTTTGGATGAACGACTAAATGGAAGTCTTAATTGACTTTGAGATACAAAATGGCGACACATGGCATGAATATGTAAGTAGTGGCTTAAGAAAGTGTAAACACTATCTAACAAATGGGAGCATTTTCTCAATTAGTAGAAAATTGGTCCAGATAACGTGGCGATAGATAGATATCTTTCAAACACTTATCTCATGTGCAAAAGAGGAGTTAATGTCTTAAAAAGTAGAAAAGTCCTCACTAACTTGGTATAATTAGTGTAAAAAGTAACAATTTCATACCAATTTAGTGGGTTATTGGAGAAAGTGGGTAGCTTTTGTTTACTTGGTCCCTAATTTTTTGTAAACCTATATAAAGTTATCATTTGTGATTCATTTGGATAACATGGTACATTCCATGATCTATAAGATAGTTGAGAGTTTTCATAGAAAGTTCTTTGTGAGATTTTTGAATAAGGAATTCTTTTAAGCATTGTTCTTATAAAGTTAAGTTATAAGAAACTCAAGTTCCTTTTGTATTGATTATTATGAATATGCCAATGAAAGATTAGCTTTATTGTATCTCTCTTATTGGTTCATTTGGTTGTTTGTGGAAAAAACTTGTGTGATTGAGAGTGTGAGAAAAATATTTAAACAAAAATGGCATGAGGCATTTGAAAATAAACAAAAAAAGTTGGTAGACAATCACGAAAGGAAGGTTAAGTTAAGTTTTATGGCTTAAGCTTGATTGCTATATGAGGATTTTGGCAAATTTAGTCCAATTTTTTTTTGTACATGAAAGTCTCTGTGATACTTGGTATTAGAGCTTGGTGAGGAGTTCTTATATTATTGGTATACAATGTTCAGTGGATGTAATCTTATAAATAGAGTTGCCTTATTAAAGGTGATCTCTAGTCCTATAGTCCCAACGGAGGAGGGTGTGGTCCCTTTCTTAAAATGATTTGAAGCTTTAACAATTGAGCTTCAAGAGACAAGGAGATCATTTGAGGAACAGTTAATGGCTTATGGAGAGATGAGCTATGACTTGTTGGTGTTAAATCATATTATGTGTAGGCATAAACTAGGAGTTTGATCAAAGAACAATTTAATGGAAATGCAAGTGTTAAGCTCTCAATAGCAAATAAAGTGTTAAAAAGCTCAAAATTTTCTTATAAGACACGAAAATCATACTTTGCAATAGTAAAGTTATCCGATTGAAAAATTGTCAATCAAGATTATGAACATGGTGGATGATGCAATGCTATAGTGGATAACAAGAACTTCCAATGACATCAGTGTGCATAGACCTTTCGTTGATACTTAGGAGAAAATGAAAAAGGAGCTAATAAATCAGTTTCTCCTTAAAACCCTTTATAGTTAGTGAGGGAAGCTTTCAAGCATTTGAAGAAAGACCACTAGGTGTAAGAGTATGTGAAGAAATTCACATATTTGATATTAGTCATGTACAACATGATGGAGGAAGACAAGTTATTTAACTTCATAAGTAGCTTATAAGATTCAATACAAATAGAGTTTTGAAGGCAAAAAATAAAGGAACTTCTTATCTCTATAGCAGTTGTATATACCTTAACGAATCTCCAAATGCCACTACCCATTTGAACTAGCAATCAAGAAGAATGGTGAGATGTGGAATGACTCAGAAGAAGGAAAGGAGAAGATATGTGAATCTTTTTAATGTAAGGTGAAAAAAAACAAACAAAATAAGAAATTACCTGTTTCATTTATGAAGGGATGTACTTTGCTTGTGAATGCCTAAAATGGAAGTTAGGTTAGGAGTAAATGAATTTCATGGTTGTGAAAGATTAAGAAAAAGGAGGTAAAGACTTTACTGGAGAAGTCTACCTCAACAACTATACTATAAGGGGTGTTATTGGTTTTACGAAGGAGGGTCTAACCAAAGCAAAGAAAGACCAGACATAGAAAAAAATGGTGAGCTTTGGACAATGCTTAGCACTCAGGGTGAAAAAGGAAGGCAAAGTAAGCAAGCCAGAATAAGTATTATCAATGAAAGTTCAAGAGTATACCAATGTTGGTATATATTGATGCATATTGGTAGAAATTTTTAACCAAAAGTAAATTTTAGATGTGAGACCAAAAAGTAAAAGGAATAACTAAGTCATGCTAAGTTTGAGGGTAAGCGAAGATACTTAACTTTGACGAGGAGTTGAAGATTTGTGAACTTGCAAGGTTTATTATACATTAACTCATATTATTGCTAACTTAAGTGATGAAGCACTAAGACTGCACTATGGGTGTGTTTGGATAGACCATGCACAAAGATGGCATAGGATGGCTAAATGGAAAGCTTATTAAGGTACTTAGTGACATATGGACATGCAATGACATATGTCAATGATATGGTGACATATACCAAGAATATGCAAGTAGTGGCCTAAAAAAGTGTGAGTACTACTTAATAAAGTGGGAGTACTTCTTCTGATAATCGGAAAGTGGGTCGAATAACGTGAAGATGAGTGTACATCTTTTAAATACTTATTCCATATGTAAAAGAGGAGTTAATGGTCTGAAGTAGATAACCCCCCACTAATTTAGTGAAATTAGTGGAAGAAGTGGCAACTCCACACTAACTTAGTGAGTTAGTGGAGAAAGTGAGTAGTTTTAGATTACTTAGTCCCTAAGTTTTTGTATGCCTATATAAAGTTATCAATAGTAGTTCATTTGGATAACTTGGTACATTCAATCTTTTATGAGAGAATTGAGAGCTTTGATAAAAATTTCTTTATAAGAGTTTCGATTAAGGAATAACGGTAGTTTTATAGAGTTAATTCAACTTGTAACAAACTCAAGATTCTTTTGTATTGATTATTATGAATAGATTAATAAAAGATTCACTATGTCGTATTTTTATTGTTAGTTTATTTAATTGTTTATCCAAAACATTTATGTGATTAAGAGTGTGAGTGAACTATTTAAACATGATTAGTGTAAGGCATTCAAAAACAAACAAAATTGTTAGTTGATGATCTCAAAGGGAAGGTTGAGTTAAGCTTTACGTCTTAAGCTTGGTTAGTACATGAGAATTTTAGCAAATTTACTCCAAATTTGTTGCACATGAAAAGTCTCTATGACAATCGGTATCAGAGCTTGGTGAGGAGTTCTTATATTATTGATATACAATGGTTGGTGGATGCAATCTTATGGATGTAGTTGCTTGATTAGATGAGATCATTAGTTCTTTAGCCACAATGAAGGAGAGTATGATTCCTTTCTTAGAACAATTTAAAGCTTTAGTGATTGATCTTCAAAAGAAAAGGATAGCACTTGAGGAGCAATTAAAGACTAGTTGGGAGATGAACTATGCACGTGGTAGATGATGTAAAGAAAAGTAGAGCACTTGAGGAACAACTAAAGACTCGTTGGGAGATGAGCTATGACTTGTTGGTGCTAAAACATATTATGTGTGGGTATGAACTAGGAGTTCGATCAAAGAGGACTTTAGTAAAGATGTGAGTCCTAAGTTTTTAATGACAAATAGAGTTCCAAAGACCTCAATTTTTTTAATACTTTTTATGGCAATAAACGTGTCTAATTTGGAAAAGGTGTCAATCATAACTATGTACATGGTAGATAATGTAAAGTTGTAATGGGGAGTAAGAACTTCCAATGAACGAAAATAGATGAATGTAGCACTCAGGTTAACGAAATTAGGCAAAGACATGCGTGTAAGTGAGTCAAAATTGGTATTATCAACAAAAGTTTAAGAGTAGATGAAAGTTAGCATGCATTGATGTACATTGATGAAAATCTTCAACCAGATGTAAGATTCGAATGCAAGACTAAAAGATCAAAGACACAAATAGGCCATACTAAGTCTATGGGTAGGAAAAGACACTTAACTTCAATGAGAAGGTCCAAAGGTATGTGAATCTGTGAGGTTTATTGCACATTGACTCAGATTATTGCTTTAGGTTATGAAGTGATGAGGCTGCACCACAAGCTTGCTTAGATAGATCAAGTACAAAGATGGCTTAGGATGACTAATTAGATGGCTCATTAAAGTATTTGACTTTAAGATGCGATGATACGATGACATATGACAAGGATATGCAAGTAGTGGCTTAAGAAAATGTGAGCACTATCTAACAAAGTGGAAGCACATTTTCAAAAAGTGAGAAAGTAGATCATATGATATGACGATGAATATACATCTTTCAAATACATATTTCATGTGCAAAAGTGGAGTTAGTGGTTTAAAGTGATAAACCACTCTCTACTAACTTAGCAGGTTAGACAAGAAAATGTGAAGTTTTAGCTTACTTAACTCCTAAATTATTGTAAGATTATATAAAAGGACAATTTGTAGTTTATTTGAGTAATTTGAGACATTCAATCATCGACATGTGAGTTAAGAGTTTTAAGAGAAAATTCTTTGTGAAAGTTTTGAAGAAGGAGTTCTTTTTAGTGGCATTTTTATAGTTTTCTTCGAGTTAGAAGAAAGTTAAATTTCTTTTGTAATTATTGTGAATAAATTTTTATTTGGTCTTGTCGTATCTCTTTTATTGGTCTATTTGATTGTTCGTACAAAACATTGAGTGTGATTGAGAGTGTGAAACTCTTACACATGAATGACGTGACACGTTCAAAATTAATGAAATTGTTGGCTGATGACCATAAAGAAAATATTAAATTTTGTGACTAAATCTTAACTGCTGCACAAGGAATTTGACAAATTTATTCGAATTCCCGTCACATGGTTCATAGGTGATGGATAAATTACTTACACAATTATAGTATCTATTGACTTATTATGCTTGACTGTACTTACTGCCAGAGACATGCAATGGTCTCATTATAATTCATAAAGACTAAAATACCACTTCATTTCATAAATAAATGGCTTCTAAACATTTTCATTTTCATTAGTGGGTTATGATTAAAGTGAAATGCTCGTTTTGTCATTGTAGTAAGGTGTCCTATGTATTTTGCAAAAAATATGGTATCCTGCGCAATAATAAAGGCCAAAATAACATCAACATCAACACCCAATTGAAGTCTTGCTGAGCTGCGAAATTTAGAGAGGTCCGATAATATGCAACCTTACCCTTATCTAATAGAGAGGCTATTTCTGATAGGAACATATGCAATGCATTATGACGATACTGTAAAATTATAAAACGATGTGCATACAAATTCAAAAAAATAATTAAATACAAAAATGTAAACAATAATAAAATACAAATAAATAATAAAAAGGAAAAAGGAAAAAGGAAGGCAATACAAAATAACGTACGTACAGAATATGTCGATGATTAATAATAAATGATAAAATAAAAATACATACCAAAAAATACTTGTCCAAGAGTAACTTTAACCAAGTCTGTTATTACCTGAATTACGTTAAGTAGGAAATTAACTAGGCTAAATTAATTAGGAGATAAGTACAATTCAGTAAATGTAAAGGAGAGGGCTTAATATAGAAGCCAAAAATAACACTGACGGGGAAAACTTCAATTTCAGCCTCGTAAAGTATAGAGCCCAACTTTTTGACTAGTCTACTCGCTAGATTAGCATTTTCCATGCAGTGCATTTTCTCATGTAAATGGTTGCATGTGTTTGTTAAGATATTTGTTATATATCTCATTATTTAATTTTGACATTTTTTATTATTGGATCTTCAAGATAATGAAAGTCTTAAAATCCAAATTAAGATGAAGTGTAACCAAGTAATACTTCTTATTTGAATTGGATTTTTGGATAATGGTTCAAGTGTGAAAGAATTCTATATTGAATAGGAGTGTGTGTGGATCACGTTGTGTAGGTTATAGGGCATCGTGTGGCAACTGAAAAATGGGTGTGTGTGTGACTCCTTCTTTGCTTGGTTTTTGGTTAGTTTTATAAGATGTGCGAGCTCAGGCTGTGGGTTTTTTGGTTTAGTGATTAAAAAGTGAATGGAAGGACTAGTGCGTAGATTATTATGTTAGTATAATTCCATCTTGGGCACCAATGTTTGTTAATTGATTTCTTTGTGGGCTGCGTATACTTTGGTTGGTGGATGGATTTTGGCTATGTGCTCTATGTATGGTGTTGTTGATTAAATATGCAACTTATAATTGATCCATCTTACTGTTGTATTATGTGCGGTTCCCGCGTGATATTGGTTATGCATTGAACCATTGGCGTGTCGTGGTGGATGTGTTGGACCCCGAACTTTCGGTGGAAATTAGAAATATTAAAATAAATTTAAATGAGTGTTTTTGTATATGAATTGTGTTATAGATGAAATTGTGCTTTAAGAAAATTAATGAGAAAAGAATTGATTAGTTTTGATGGCTTTGATATTTGAGTAG
>JAOSBL010000006.1:18322353-18335841 GCA_027568915.1 Erythroxylum roraimae | reverse complement strand
TCGGGAAAGTCCCGGGAACAAAAATTTTTGTTTTCCGCTGCCCGTACATGTGATGTACGTCCCGGGATTTTCCTACAGGAGATTGTTAAGTCAAAATGACTTCACGTCTAATAATTTTGGTGACAATTAAATAATAATATTATTAAAAATTGATGAACCATTTTGATCAAAAGGAAGCAAAAGTAAGATGGAAGAAACTAAGACGGAAGCAGAAGCAAAAGTAAGACGGAAGCTAAACTAAGACAGAAGCAGAAGCAAAAGTAAGGTGGAAAAAACTAAGACAGAAGTAGAAGCAAAAGTAAGACGGAAGAAACTAAGACGGAAGCATAAGCAAAAGTAAGACGGAAGCAGAAGCAAAAGTAAGACGGAAGAAACTAAGACGGAAGCAGAAGCATAAGTAAGACGGAAGAAACTAAGACGGAAGCAGAAGCAAAAGTAAGACGGAAGAAACTAAGATCAAAGCAGAAGCAAAAGTAAGACGGAAGCGAAACTAAGACGGAAGCAAACTAAGACGAAAACCCGATACTACGTCGAATGGTGAATCAGTTTGAGTTAATTACAGAACTCAACTGAATAACGGTTTCTACAAGAATCAAGAAACAAGAAGAAATAAGCAGTTATCAAGAAGCAGTTGAAGACGAATGCTATAAATACAATTCGGAGTCGAAGACTGAAAAAGTTAGAAAATTCAAGTAGTGATTTGAGATAGTGATCTTAAGCTTTTGAACTTTAGCAAACACTGTATTTGTTATGTGAAACACTAGAGCTATCATTATTGTAACAAAGCTCGCAATATCTTTCTTGTAGGAGAGAAGAAAAGCTGAGAGCCTGAAGAGGCTAAATGAGCGGAAACAATATTTAGTGTAAAAGACCTGAAGAGGCTCTATGGAAAAAGAATACTTGTACATTTGAGAAGAATAGTGAAATCTCAGAAAGGATTCTGAGGACTAGACGTAGCCCACGGTTTGGGGTGAACCAGGATAAAATCGATGTGTCTACTCTCTAAGCTCTCTACTTTTAATTTCTATTGTTCTTAAATAAGTATATAGAAGTTATTTGCGTTTTAATCTTGAAGCTATTTTCATATAACAGTTGTGATATTCACTTAATAACTTTGAAAAAGTTAGTTTTCAAAGAAATAGAAAAAGGGGATTGCATTCACGAAAAAGAATACACAATTCAACCCCCCTTCTTGTGTATTTTGTATATTGAACGTAAAGTCTATACTAAGGTGTGATTTACTTCACCTAAGACTCAGTCCTTTATTTTTGTCTCTTTCTTCTATTTTTGTTAATTACAATTATATTTGAATACCTATGCAATTTAACCTCCGAAGGTAACAGACGAGCAAATCATGTTAAGAACTTTCCTATTTTCATTAAAGGATGCAATAAAGGACTAGTTTTTTTTTTATCTACCTGCTAGAAGTGTTAGCACGTGGATCGAAATAAAGAGGCTGCTTTTGGATAAAACTTTCTAGCATAAAAAACAGCCAACATACAAAAAGAGATATGCCAGATAAAGCAACCCAATGAAGAATCCCTTTATTAGTATTAGCAGAGCTTCAATAAGTTATATGTTAGCTACCCTTACCATAATATTTCAAAACAACTCCTTATCCAATACTTCTATAAAGGATTGTTGCCTACGGAAGAGAGCTTGGTCAATGCAATTAGTGGTAGGACACTTTGTGAAAAGACTCCTGCAAAGGCCAGAATTTTAATTGAGCATATGGCAGCTAATACTCAACAATTTGACACTTGCAATGATGTTTGTTGGGTAAATAAGGTAAACAATTCATCTATAGAATCTTGTTTAGATAAACTAACATCCTTTGTTAGGCAAATTGTTATAGGACAAGCATAAGTAAAAGCTTGTTGTATATGTGCAAATGTAAACCATCTAACAAATGGGCGTCCAACTTTGCACGAGGGAAGCATGGAGTACATTAATGCTGCAGGGGAACTTTTCCAACCAATATAACCCTTATTCCCAGACTTATAAACTAGTTGGAGAGATCACCCAAACCTAAGTTATAGGGGGAATAAGCTGCAAAATCACTCCCTGAATAGTCCACAAGGAGTGCAGTAATTCCAACCTAAGCTATAAGCCTCTACTTCCAACTTAGGTAACTCTTTAGAATTTATAGTTAAATCTCTTGCAATTAACACTTTACAATTCTAATAAGATGTCCAACAGTTTTAGCAGGAGACAAAGTCTAGCATTCAAAACCTAGAGAAAAAAATGAGTCAAATGGCAGTGGTTATCAACTGTTTTGAAGCCTAAAAAGGAGGAAAATTGCCATCATAACTTGAGATAAACATGATGAATGTTAGTGTAATCACCTTGAGGATTGGTAGGGAGCTGGAGGATCTTGAGAGGATTACACAAAGGATGGCTAGTGAAGAAAAAATTAAGAAGGAGCTTGAAGAAGAAAGGGATATATCTTCTAGCTCAAAGGTAAATGTTGAAGTCTCAATTGTTGTAAAGACTAATCCTCCACCTTTCCTTAGTAGGTTAGCAAAGTCAAACAAGGAGGATAAGGATAAAGAGATCTGGGAGATCTTTTAGAAGATTGAGGTGAATATACTATTGTTAGATGAGATCAAGCAAGTGCCAAGGCAAAATTCCTTAGGATTTTATATACCAATAAGCGAAGTTTAAGAGGTAATGAACTGATCAGGATGGGTGAAAATGTTTTTGTGGTCTTTAAAAGAAAATAACTCCTAAGTTTAAAGACTAAGGCATGTTTACTAGTCCTTACATGATTGGTAACAATAAGGTTAAACATGCCATGATAGATTTAGGAGCATCAATTAATGTCATGTCTCATTGCATGTATGTTTCTTTGAGTTTAGGCCTGTTAAAAGAAACTACCCTGTTAAAAGAAACTAGCGTTATCATATAATTGGTTGATTGTAGTAACACTTACCTAGATGGAGTGATTGAGGATGTGCTTGTGCAGGTGAATGAACTAATATTTCATGTTGATTATTATATGATTGACATAAATGATGAAAGTTCCTATAATCCAATACCTAGGGAGATCGTTTATTAACATGACCCAAACAAAGATAGATATTTGTAAGGGTATCCTCATGATGGAATTTGATAGGGAAGTTACTCTTTTCAATATTTTGATATTAATAAGCACTCCCATCATGACCATTCTATTTTTACAATTAATGTGATCAACCCTTCAGTACAGGAAGATTGTAAGTGGAAGCATACAAATAAACAAGAAGTAGTTTCAACGAAAGAGAAGACTGAAACTTTTAACGTCTCAAGAAAAAGTTTTATCACTGGTCAAAAAGTGCTTATTTATTGTGCTAGATATAAATTGTTTCTGTATAAACTTTTTCCTTATTGGGTCAATCCTTTTGTGATTACTAATGTCTCTCCCTATGGTGCAATAGAGGTTAAGAGTCTTAAAATAGGAAAGACATTGCATATAAGTGGTCATTGACTCAAGCCTTACCTAAAAGAAGGATAAGTGGAAAACATAGAAGTTGTGATGCTTGGAGATTAAAATTTTGTTACATGATGAGGAAAACATGGAGTTGAGCCAATAACAATAAACAAAAGCACTGCTTGGGAGGCTATCCAAGGGAATTTTGTTCCTTTTCATTTACATTTTCGTTGTTGATGTTTTTGTAATGCTCCATTTCTTACACTTAAGGTTACATTGGAGACAATGCAAGTTTTAAGTGTGGGGGTGGGGATCTTAGTTATCATGTGTGTTTTGAGTTTGTTTATCATGAGTGTTTAAGTTGTCTATGAAGAATCAAATCAAATTAACAAGCATTTTCTCCTTTTTTTTTTATTGCTTCTAAGACTATATAGTTATAATTAGAGAGTAGAATTAACTAAAAAAATTTATGGTAACTTGAGCATGTTTTTTACGCTTGTGATTAGTAAATGTACATTACCTTTAGAAGAGTAGTAACTAGTGGGTAGATATAAACTAGTAAGATTTTGAGCCTTTTTAGACTGACAGATCCATATTAGTCTCATTGTATTTTATTTATGTGTGACCTTCATGACATATGCACCTTGACTTTGCTTTTATTTTCTATTTGACATTACACTTTTATCACATGCATTAACATGAAAATGATATAGACATTGTTTCTGTTACAAGTTAAATTAGCCAAATAGCCTATATATCACTGATTTTTCCTTTTTATAATCCCCCTTGAACTTTATTAGCCTTTTTTTTAATTTTGTGATTACCACATTACATGCCTTTAACCTAACCAAATGTATTGCCCAGCCCTTAAAGCTAGTGGAGCATTTGTGATTGTTGATGTTTGTAGATGCACAAGAGTATAAGTATAGAGGTGTGCATATATGTGGGTTGATTATAATTGATGGAATGAGATTTTATCTCTTAATAATGAATTCCATTATTAACGTAGTTCTTTCAATTTTTGTTGAAAAATAATATTATAAACAAATAAAAAATTGAAATAAAATTATCAAGGAGGAAAATCATTTTTTTTGGTAGAGTAATTCATATTAGTTTTCCTCCTAAGGTTGTACGGAATGGGTGATTTGATTATGATGCAAATGAGGGATAAGTTGTTTTGAAGGGTCACTCCTTATGATCCCAATGTGTTTATTATTAATTTTTGTGAGTGATTCCTTCTAATTCCTTATGCTTCATATGGTTTATGGTGTGAAGGCTTAAATCTAAGCTATGAAACATAGTTTTTTGCATTCATTATAGCTGATGGTACCTAATTTTGAGTGAATGTTAATTTTTGCGCTTGATTTTCCATTGAATGTTTTTCTTGATTCACTAGCTTTAATGACTTTTGCATTAAACTATCCAAATACATCTCACCATAACCTTTGTCCACATACAACCTTAAAAAGTCCTTTGATTCATGATTATTCATGTGAATCATAGTAGTAGAGAACTGAAATGATGTCCAAAGTCTTGGATTGTCTTGATCAAGAATGGTGTTTGAGTGTACCTATAGATCTATCTTATTCTCAAACATATCTTGTCAAAGTCTACTCCTAGACTGCTCAGTTTCTAAAAGGAATGGTTGTTTTTTGATCATGAGTAAAGGCATTAAATATTTATTTCTTGCCATGATTTTGAAAGTTATTCCTATTTTCTATTGACTATCTACTCTTAGTAAATATGGAAAATGAGGAAGTGTTTGGATTGTGATTTTGATTTTGTTGTTTTTCCCGAGGAAGGTCAAATGGTAAGTGTAGGAGAACTTAATGAGTGCTTGATTGATTATGTATGAACTCCTTGATAATTAGTGATTAAGGTAGTCATTTTGGTTCAACTATGGTTTTAGGTATAAGTTGGAAGCAAAAGATGGTCAACCTTGTTTGCTTTTGTAGAACAAGAGGGAGGTGAATTAGGGTGAAGATGGGACAAGAAAATGCAAGAAATGAAGTTCTTACAACCTACACTACTGTGTATGGAACCGTAGAAATCTCTAGAAGAGTGTAAGATCATTTCAGCATTTCCTGCAACATACATGGCCGTGTAGAAACACGAAATGGAAAATTTTTGATATACATGGTTAGATACACAATCGTGTATCAAACCATGTATCTCCTAGAACCATATTAGCTATAAATAGGCATTCAAGTAGCCAAAGAAGGTATGAAGTACTTTTAGAAGCACGAAAGGGGGTAGAACTCTTTACTTTTTTTAAATCTATAAAGATCTAACTATTGAGGAAGTTTTACATAATAATAAAACTCATAATATCGTAAGTATACAAATCATATCTTGTAATATCAAGGGTATCATTTCCACGACGACTAATAGATACCAAATAACTTGAATAATAACTTTGTTTAAGGTACTAAGAATTGATTTGAATTAAAATAAATAATTGAAATTAAAAATAAAAATAAAACAAAACAAATAGGTGAATAAACAGTTGAACTGTTAATGAAATTTAAGTTTAATCAAAAGTTAAAGACTTAGGAACTATTATATCCTTATTTTGTTTCACTTAAAATTATTGATTCAATTTATGTTTGATCTAAGATATCCTAAAATTTTGATTATTCTCTTTCAAAATCTAATCAAGTGACTCTAATTGAATTAGATATTTATAGGTTTATAATCTCTTGAATTATAAAACTACTTTTAACTTGTTCAATTAAATTTGAAGTAATCCTATAAATAATTAACTTCACAATTAAGATCTCACTTCAATTGGTTATTAATATGATAATTGTAAGTCTATTAACCTACTAACTCTCGTTATGCAACTTGATGCTAATGACTTGATTCACTCTCTCAATTTATTACCAAGTATAAGCACGACAATTATCACAAACATTCAAAGATATATTGAATTCAACAAGAAATGATATTCACAAAATGATTCCAGAATAATTTAATCTAAGTTTAAAAATCCATAAACATGTTTTACATAATAGAAATCTAAATAATCATCCAAGATAATGAATGAAATAAAGGGAAAAGAAATAAAATTAGTTTGTGTCTTGATATAGAAATATGGAATTTCTCTGAAGCTCTTCTTGATGTCTCCTCTTGCTCTTCTTTGATGTAATGGCTATTGCCTCTTTTTGGTGTTTTCATATTCTTTTATAGTGCATTAGGGTTCTAAGGTAGTGTCTAAGGCTTTCCCACTTTGTTTGGTTCTAAAAATAGCCCTAAACCTTAAAAACATTAAAAAAAACAACTCACGCCTAGAAAACCTTTTGTCACGATCATGCCTTGGAGTCACGATCGTGCTATTGGGAAATCAGGATTGGATCGAATCCCGAACTCAGCGAAATAATTATGAAACATTTTTATATTTTGATTTCCCAAAAATCAAGATCACTTTAATTCTATAAAATGATAAACATATAAATTATAATAAAGCGGAATCTTAATTCGTACCTTATTCTAAAACTCGAACTTTTTCTTGTCGTATCCCTCGAACTGCTTCTAAAATCAATTTATCTTAACCACTGTAGCTGCACAAGTGTTCAATATCTAACAGTAACCACATAACAAGTTAAGAGAAATTTGTAACTCTTACATAGAAGTTTAAACAAGAAGTGCTAATTTTATTAGAGCTTAAGTCTATTTATAGTAAGTTTTGGACGTTTTAGTAATTTAATTAAAATTAAATTCTAATTTTAGTTGAATTTTATTTATAATTACAAATAATTTTAATTAAATATCAATTATACTCAAATTAGATTCAATATCTAATATTGATCCTTATTTATTAAATATCTCAGATTTAATCAGAAAGCTTCTCAAACTTTACAATCAAGTCCAACTTGATAAAATATTTTTGTTCTCTTCAAACTATTCTTTATATGAGATCCATTAGAATCTCAAATATGTTGGTAATAATTATAAATTATAATTATAATTATAATTAGATAAATTAAAACTCCTTTTAATTTAACTTTAATTATCAAATTAAACAATTTATAATCACAGATTAAGATTGATGTCCAACTTATCATGACCACTCAAATATTTAGAACGTCAAAATAGTTTCGACTAATATTTCTTTGCATAATTTTTTCGTGTAATTCAATCCTTTTATTATACAATGTTTCTATTAAACATAGAACATAAAATTAATGTCTACTATATTTTGAGTCCAATTATATTAGTATTCCATCATTAACTATTGATTCAATTAATGACATTTACAAACAATTTATAAAATGTCATTCCACCTTAACCAAATATTTCCCGAATCAATAGTAATCGATATCAATACAATATTCTGCCTAATTACTTTAAGGTGATGAATTCTATCTTGATCTTACAACTACTTCAATATAATTTATACTACATCCAATGACTATTAATTCAACAACCCATGATTAAATGTCTCAAGTCATATGAAAACATACAAATCTTTATACAAACCTTTAGAGACATCAAGTCAAAAGATCAATTATACAATCATCACAATGAGAATTTCATAAACATACAAGTAATGTAACAAATTTTGTGATGTTATTTATCATATCGATTTGATGTCTGGTCTAAATTATAATTTTTTTTGCCTAAATAGACATTTTAATGCACGACATCGTCCAAAGATCTAAAGACGAGAACAAATTGACTCCCAGTTTACAACAACAATTAAATCAAGCTTGTCTCTGCATTTGCTTGTGTTTGCCCAAGATGAACCGTCCAAAATTATTAATTATCCCAATACAATTGCTAATCGAACAATAACAAGAACACAAGATGCAAACGTTATGTTGCAGACATGATGCAATCGATTGCGCGCTTGCATATGCCTGTCATTGTAGCCTCTGGTCCGTAAACCTTAAAAGAAAAAAACCTCATAATCAGTAATTTTCGGCAATTACAGCTATACAAAGAGAAAAGGAGAAGGGTAGGATACAAGTTAGGCCTATTGCAATCCATTGGCTCCATAGCTTGAAGAAAAAAGAGAAAAAAATGAAGGAAGAAAAAATAGCCAAAGAATTGAAAGAATAAACAAATGAAAAAGAGAGAAATAGAGAGAATTGAACGAATAAACAAAGCAATTGAAGGGACAAACAAAATTGAAGAAAAAACAAATGAAGAATTGAAGGAATAAAAAAACATAAGAAAAAAGTGAACGTATAGAAAAATCAAGGAATTGAAATACCTATAAATTAAATAGAGAAAAATAAATAAGACTAATGAAGGATAATATAAAATATATGATTGAAAAACTAAACAAATTTGGGTAATTTAACTATAAAAATCTTGACGCGGTCTATTTTTTTATTCGATATTTAATTTTTAGTACGATTTACTTTAAAAATTCTTGCTATTAAAAAAAGATTAATTTATTAATTAATTGGTTTATTTTCTTAAATTAATCGATTTTTATAAACAAATTAATTTTTACTTAACATTTTTTATTTTCAATTAAAATTTAAATTAAGGAGAGTCTCCTCTTTTTCAATCTTATTTGAAAAATAAAGAATAAGAAATGTGAGGAAGATGGAATAGGAAGCTATTAAGTATTTATCAGTGTTTTAAAAAACAGACTAAAAGTTAAACTGGTAAAATAAGAAGTTTAAAATTTTAAAAACTCAATCAGTATTATATCGTTATAAAACCGGTTAAAGATTGAATAAAATTGAAGGATTTGAAATAAGGTTGAAGGACATTGTTCTTAGTTTAAAGTTTAATTGAAAAGAAAGACTATTGCATGAAAATTAATTAATTAATTTTACTTTATTAATATTGATTAGTTTATAAAATTTGACTGATTAATTAATAAACTAGTTAATTTTTAACAACAAAGGTTATTAATATAAGTCAAACAAAAAAGTTAAAAATCAAACCAAACAATCAGTTAGTTCAAAATTTTCACAGTTAAACTGTCCAAGCCAGTTCAATTTTTAATCATAGGTATTTATAGAGAGAATAAAAAATGTTCAACATAAATTGTGAAGAAAGTAAAGGTGCTAAAAAAAAGAAATCATAATTTAATGGCATTAATTGTTGATAGAGATTTAATGTAGGCAAATCACATGTAAATAATGACATAATATTTACTATTTAGGATTATCATTTTAGAATATAGTAAGTAAAAATTTTAATAATAATTTAATCATAAAAATCTTAATTTCACTTTACAAATTTATTAGTATTTGTAGTAGACTAAGTAATTATTAATAGATAATTTTATTAACTTACGAAAAGTTATATTAGTAGTCTAGTTTCTCAATAATTTTTATCCTTAATATTTTATTTTAATTTAATAATAATTAATTTCAAAATTTTAGCTTTATCATAATTTCTAACATTAACTTTAAAAAGATCGAAAAGCAGTTCAGTGTTTAAAAAGATTATGCACAATGCGACTGCAATCGCAATTTAATTAAGACCCTTGACATGAGGTATCAAGCATGCACTTTAGAAAAAGGTACTCACACTTTTGTTTTAGGTAGAGAGCCAAAAATCAGCAGAGCCTAAACTTGTAATATGCCAATGCATTTAGTAAAACCAATGTCTTTTCATACCTCAAGAGGGACACCAAGCTCCTCTCCCAAAGCACGCATCTTTTTCAAGCCAGTCTGATAGTTTGGACCACCTCTTCTTACATAAATGTGCATTCTTGCAGCCTTTACCTTGGATTCCTTTTTATGAAAAGGAAAGGAAGAGTTTTACTATGAGACAGTCCACCCGTTTAACTGAAATTTCAACTAATTAACTAAATATACCTTTTCCCTTAGAGCCCGTATAATACCATTGAATGTAGCAGCAACATCAGTGAAGTTGGCAATACCTCCTCCAATAAGGAGGGCTCTCTTACGGCCATCTGGATCGGCAGTGGCACACTGCAACATCATTTACAACACAGACAATCAACATAATAGGAAACTCTAGAAGGCATCAAGTTCAAAATTTTATTATTGCTTACATCAAGCACAACTCTTGCATACTGTAAGACCTCCTCTTCATTAGGAGCGCCACTATATTCAGCATAGTTTCCAAGCTCCGATGCATAGCCCAGATCTCCAACCTACTTGAATAAAGGCATAGTCTGCACAGCTATCTAAAGCCAGATGCAAGATGCATTAACTGAATAATGCATATAAGAACTCACAGTATCAGCATAAATGACGCTGGCTCCTCCTCCAGCCACCATAGTCCAGATACGTCCTTTTGGGTTCAAAATTGTGAATTTCAAAGACGCACTTGTCTGAAAGACAAGCACATGATTAGTATAATGTAATAATAGAAAGGCCCGGCAAGTGAATAGAAGAAATTGAAGATGCGACATGGTGATCACCTTTTCATCAAGTGAATGAACGAAGCCCTCGGCAGTACTCAAAACTCTTCCAAAAGGCAATGGAAATTCTATGTTACCCCACCTGAATGAACGACAAATGATGAAGCAAGCCATATCTTGTGAGCTATCAACCTAGCTAAAAATTCTGAAATAATCTAACGTTAAGAACTGTATACTTGTTAAAGGTTTTGAAGGAAGCAGTGTCATCCAACTCTCCTCTCATATCTAGTGGATATGGCTCCCCATTCACCAGTGTAAATGGGTTTATCTCCAAAAAACTAAAGTCTAGATCTGTGGACAGCTCAGTAAAAAGAAAGTTCCATCAACATCAAGAAGATTTTCCCTCGAGAAATAGTAAACAAGAAAGGAATCATACGAAAGCAATGAATATGTTCAACGGTCACCATAGCAAATGGATTAGATTTCATTCACCAATCATGCTATAAGCTGAGTATGCCATTCCTTAAACTATACGTACCTTGAAATACAGCAAATACACCCATTATGAACTCACCAATTTTTCCTCGAATCTAAAATAATACAAAATTAGGAAAGCAGTGCTAAGAATATAGAAGAAATAGAGATTATGGAACAGAGAACACAAAACTACAAATAGGCTGACAATAAACTTCTAAGCCTTCATACTAGAGATTTTTTTATAGACTCATGAGCATTAAGAGTGTTATCAAGCCTCTAGTTGGGGGGCTTGACTCCCCATAAGAAGTAAAACATCTATCTGCTTCTGTAAATCAAGTTAGTTTGCAGAAAATTACCTACGGGATACTTGTAACACTCTACAAGGAATGTTCTGTAACTCTCAAGGGAGAAATTAGAAGATCAAGATACAAGATACAAGATACAAATAGGGCGAGTAAAAGAGTGGCAGACCCTTTGATAAGTTTTGAATTCAAACTGAGGGTAGGTGTTCATATATTTCAGTAAATTCAAAAAGTGATTGAAAATTTTCTTTTCTTTGATTGCATTTGTACTCGGTATGATAAAGTTATATACAATATCAGACTGATTAATTCTTCTGATATAAAAAGAATGTAAATCTGGAAGCTCCAAAGAGGATTATTAGGCATCTGTTCTTTGATTGCATAGGTATCCAGTAAGATAAAGTTATACACAGTATTCAGGTGATCGCCCCTTCTGATAGAAAAACAAAGTAAATCAAGCATATGAAATTTCTTGGAAGGAAACAGGACATAAGCTTCCTCAAGAACATAGTTGTGTTTTCTTCAGTTTAATTATTTTCCTAACTTTTCGCATTCTATTTTACTCCTCTCTACAAATTCAACCAGCACAAAAATCTAGCAACCCCGTCAACAACACATAACCAGATATTGTCAAGTTGTATATATACAAGTTGTATACCATTTTAAGAAAGTCAATTTTTGATATCCCAATGATTGTGAGATACCAAGAAACTGTTTTCCTTCTTCAGAAATGTGTGAAATCTTAGGAGACTGTTTTTCATTTATAGAAGAGTGTGAAATCCTATAAGATTTATTACTTTTTTAAGAGATTGTTTCCTATTTTTCCTCCTACACGAAGATGTATATAACCATGTAATTCTTAATCAATTGCAAGAAGACAATTCATTTTCCATTCCATCGTCATGTTATTAGAACGCTAGGGTTTTTCCTTGGGAATTCTTCTTCAAGCAAACTTCATTGTTGCATTTTTCTTAGGACTAGATTTTTTTTTTTTTTTTTCCTTGTGCTCAATAAGTCTGCATCCAAGATTATCGTCTCCAGATATCCTAACCCGTCCAAAGAAGCTAATTCAATCCAAAAGACCAGAGATTTGCAAAATATTCGAGCTTCCTACAGGCTCAATAGAAAGCCACCAAGTCGAGAGTGGGAAAACCATGGAGGGTAGCAAAGGTCCCAAGCACATTTGACGGAACAACCCAAAACAGATAAGGTTTGGTTAAAGGAGGTTTTAATAGTGAGGAAAGTGGTAAACTGAGGAATTTATTAAGGCATCTTGAGAAGCCCTTTGGAGCTAGTCTTTGGCTCTCTCACGTAAACCTTTATTTTCATTTTGCATGAATGCCTCATATAAGTATTATGCCAATGCTTGGATAATTGATGCTAGTGCCACAGACCATATGTGTCATAATTCACACGGGTTAAGTTGACGCTAGATAAGTCCCTTCAATTCCATTAATTGCAACTTAATTTCTCAATCAAGCCCTCAACGAATTTCCTTCAAACAATTTGGGAGCACTTCCCTTAAGAATTTTGTCATACACTTGGTCCGCATTTCAATGGGGCATTTTATCAAACAAGTGTTGTGCAATACTCTACCAAATAGAGTATAGTGAAAAGTATTATTACAAGAAGTCCACAAACAACTTTCAATCATGTTTGTTTAACTTAACCAATGAAACATTCAAGTATGTCTCTGGGTCATTTTCAGAAACTCCTTTCATGCATTTACTTTTGAGATATACCAAAGGCTATTAGCAGGCTTATATACTTTGTTCATACTCTACCCGACATAGAATACTTGGGAAACAAAGTTAGTCAGTTCATGCAGGATTCTCGAGAGCCACATCTACAAGCTGCATATGTTTAAGAGGAATAATCATTTCACCCTAGAATCATATACTAATACTGTTACGAGTCCCATTCAAATGTACACTCGTAAGCAAAAGAAACAGCAGCCACGTTTAATGATTATAGAAGAGATGGACTAAAGAAGTGACCACGTA
>JAOSBL010000006.1:18288322-18304456 GCA_027568915.1 Erythroxylum roraimae | reverse complement strand
TATTTTGTACTCTGATATCTGTTTGATTTTGACATAAACTAAATTATGTTCTGATTCTGAAGGGTTTATACCCTCTTATGTTATACAGTTCTGTTATTTACAAAAATCTGTTCTGAAATGCATTCTGTCTGACTTACTGTTAAAGAAATCTTTGAATGAATGTTGATGCTATTACATGATTCAGTGTGATGAGTTGTTAGTTTATGTATAGATTAGTTATTACTCACTAAGCTATATAGTTAGCACGGTGGATTTGCCCTATGTAGGTTCAGAGAGAAGGACTTAAGGAATGAGACTAGTCAACCGCAATGGCCAATGAAGTTTGAGTGTTGTTTTAAATACAATGTAAATTTTTTGTTTAACTTTTGGGCTTGTATCTAATATGTATATGTGGATTAGTTTGTAAGTTTGTAACAATGATACTTCAGTTTGGTTTGGATTTTTCAGCGAATTGTGTTAAGTACTATGTAATTTAATGTATATTTGCCTGAATTGTTTACTGGTAGATTTAGTATGCTTTGATTTGTTGTAATGTTTTGTGTGGCATTCATATATCCTTCCAAGGGGTATATGGGTGTTACAGGTTTCCTTGAAGACTCCTTAGTCATTGGCACATCTCCCACATACCATTCCCTTCTCTGTCGGGTTTATCTTTGCTTTTATTTGGATGCTCCTTCACAAGGTTCATTGCGCTTAACATAGCATAATTATTGAGGTAAACTTCTTCCATTGACTCATCCTCTCCTTTTCCTTGATCCTTTGCGACTATGGAATTAAATTACTCCGTACCTTTCGTTTTGGGCAATCATGAGCAAAGTGTGACTCTTTATAAATGAAACAAGCAATATCCCATTTTGTTTGTTTCTTGGACTTACATTGAGAAGATTCATCTACCTTCTCCTTGCCTTTTTTCGAGTCATTCTGTGTCCTACCATTTTTCTTGCCCTTATTGCTATTTCGAAATGGTGGTGGCATTTGGAGATCTACCAGGGCATCCACAGCCATTATCACGTTTGGGAGGTATTCTACATTCTGCCTCCGAAGCTCCATTTGTGCCCAACCTTGCAAGTCGTTTATGAAGTTGAAAAACTTGTCATCCTCAAACATGTTTTGCACATCCAACATCAAAGATGTGAATTTTCTCACATACTCCAATACTAAGTCGTCTTGCTTTAATCTCTTTAAAGCTTCCCTTGCAAGCTATAAAGTGTTGTTGGGGAGAACTGATCCTTTATCTCCTTCTTCATCTTCTCCCAAGTGTCAATAAGAGGTTTACCCGTACTAATGTTATTGGAGGTTCTCATTCTCCACCATAACTTTGCATCTTGCACTATATACATAGCAGCGGTTGACATCTTCTCGAATCGGACACCCTTGTTGCTGCAAAGTATTGCTCCATATTCCAAAAGAAATTCTCGAGCTACTTGACACTCCATTTTCCATAAAAAAACTTGGGGCTCTCATACTTTCACCAAAGTGCTTTCGACACGCCCAACATCTTGCTTTGTAATGGCACACCTTAGGATAATGATCTTCAATCTAGAATCCTCTTGTGCCTTCATTAACTCTGCTATTTGATTTTGCAACTGTTGGTTATCTGCCTCTAAAATCTGCAACTGAGATGAGTAAGGAGTGACCTCTTCCTCCCTTTAAGGAATTGGCCCTATGAGCGTCTCCATTCTATTGACATGTTCTGTCAAATTGTTGCCTCCCACCATATTAAAATGTGGCTCTAATACTAGTTGTTACAAAGGTTTTTGAAAGCATCAAACTTGTACTGTAAGTTATGCCTACTCTTTTGCACGACAATCTCCCTTAGGTCCGTTTAAGTAAGATTTAACATTGTCATATGATCGTTGACCCATAAAACCTTGTTCTGAAATGCCTCATAACCCTTGCAGTGTTTAGCTCTCACACTCTTGTAAGAAAACTACGAAAGCACTAGAATATTAATGGAAACAATGGAAGCATAAAAGAGATACAACAAATGCTAACCTTTATTACTTCCCTCAAAGTATATAAAAGAATGCTCTCTCAATCTCTATGTGTGAGGAGCAACGCTCAAATGAGCTATTTATAGGCACCTCTAGCTTGATGACCAAGTTAGAATCCTAGCAGAACTCAAATACCTACATCATATCTTAACCTTATCAGATTATATCACATTATCTAATTAGATAACATTCACATCTAAATAGGACTCTATCTGATAGGATTTAGCTACATCACAACTAATAAGGTAAAATATTACATCTATCTAGAAATGATCCATACATATCCACAAAGATCTTCATTATCTTCAGATGATCCTCACATGATCTTTATTTTTAGAGGTGATGTCTCTGTGATCTTATCCACCACATCATATAAGTCATACTAATGAGAACCAAAGCACCCATACCACCCTCCACCAAGAAACCATCAACTCTAGAGTTAAAGCCTTTACCCACACACCTAAGGTATACCTTTCTAGGTGAGGACCAAACTCTTTCTATCATTATTTCCAATCAGCTGGATGGGGAATAAAAGAGTAAGGTAATGAAAATCACAAAGCAGCAAATGAAGGTCATAGGATGAAAGTTATGTAACACACCAAGTAAAAGCCCAAACTTAGTTATGCATAAGATAAACCTTGGAGAAGGAAGTAGAGTGGTGAGGGAATGTCAACAAAAGTTGAACCCTTATATAAAGGAAGTGGTAAAAAGGAAGTAGTGAAGTTGCTAGACACGGGTATCATCTACTCGATATCAGATAATGAATGCGTCAACCGGGTACAATGTGTACCAAAGAAAGGAGGAATGACTGTGATGGAGTGTGAAAGTGGGGAGATGATTTCATGTGAATAGTTACAAGATGGAGGGTTTGTATCAATTATCAGAAGCTCAACAAAGTGACTAAAAAGGATCAATTTCCTCTTCCATTCATAGATGAAATGATAGAAAGGGTTTCTAACCATTCATTCTACTATTTCCTGGATGGATATTCGGGTTACAATCAGATTTTCGTCTATCCAAAAGACTAGGAAAAACCACCTTCAATGCAACATCCCACAACCATAGGGTCCATACCCAAACTTTTAGGTACATAACCTATGATCGTGGTATGTTAGAGCAAAAACAAATCCAACTTACACATGGCATCATCTAACATACTCACATGACATTAAATTTTAAAACCATTGATTGCATTCATTTACAATTCTTACACTGTTTCCATCATATAGATATTTACAAAACCTCTTATAGGTTCTAACAAAAATACAAAAATAAATGCTACAACACTTCTGGTTCATAATTTACTATTCTAACCCTAACATAGGTAACAGGATGTTCCAACCTTCACATGTCCTTATGGAACATTTACTTATAGACGGATGTCTTTTAGTTTATGCAATGCTTTAGCTACATTTCAAATGTGTATGATTATCTTTTCCAATATGATAGAGGACATTATGGAAATTTTTGTGGATTATTTTTTTGTCATTGGAGACTCTTTAAGCATTGCTTGACAAATTTAAATAGAGTACTCCAAAGATGTGAAGAATCACATTTAGTTTTTAACTAAGAGAAGTGTCACTTTATGGTTCACAAAGGCGTGGTATTGGGATATAAAATTTCTTTCCAAGGAATTGAAGTGGACAAAGCCAAAACGGAGGTCATAGAGAAGCTTCCACCACCGATTAATGTTAAAAGCATGCCAGCCTTTTTAGGTCATTCAAGATTCTACTGCCACTTTATTAAGGTCTTTTCATTAATTACTAAACCTCTTATGAACCAGTTAGTCAAGGACGTATCTTTTAATTTTGATAATAGTTGTCTATCTACATTTAATCGACTAAAAGAGATGTTGATATTTAATGTCACTAGACTGGTCAATACCATTCGAAGTCATGTACGATGCGAATGACCAAGATGCGGATCGCATGTTAGGCCAATGGAAGGATAAAAGACTGCATGTGGTTTATTACGCGAGCAAGACATTAACGAGGCCTCAACTTAATTACACCACTACTGAGAAGGAGTTGCTAGAGGTGGAATTTACATGTGACAAGTTTCGGTCGTATCTCTTAGGATCTATGATGATCATTTTTACTTATCACGCTAAGCTTAAGTATCTATTCGCCAAGAAATATATGAAACCAGGACTGATCTGATGGGTGCTATTACTACAAGAATTTGATATTGAGATTAGAGATAAAAAGGGAGTGGAAAATATGGTAGCTAACCACTTATCGTGTTTGGAAGGAGGGGAATTAGAGCAAAGCGAAGATATTAAAGAGTGATTCCTTAATGAAACCCTAATGTTACTTAACTGTCTTGTGGTACCATAGTACATTGATATAGCAAACTTCATTGCAGGTGCTTTGCTCCCTTTGAATTTATCTTATCAGTAGAAAAAGAGATTCTTGTATGAGTGTACCCATTATATATGGGATGATCCGATCTTTTATCGGACATGTGCTGATGAGTTAATTAACAAGTGTGTTCCAAAGGAAGAAATGTTAGACATATTGACATAGTGTTATGGAACTAGCTATGTGGGGCATTATAGAGTGAACAAGACAATGATACGAGTATTAGTGAATTTTATTGGCCGAATTTGTTCAAGGATGCTTGGGAGTTTGTGGCAATATGTGATTGAGGCCAAAGAGGAAGGAACATTTTGAAAAGAGATGAAATGCCCTTATCTAACATTTTAGAAGTCAAAGTGTTCAACGTGTGGGAACTGGACTTCATAGAACCTTTCCCATCCTCTATAGGAAATACTTATACTTTAGTCGAAGTGGAATATGTATCATGATGGGCTAAAGCCATAGCAACTCTAATCAATGATGGAAAGGTAGTGTAAAAATTTATTAAAAGACCACAATCAATTCGGAGTGCCACGAGCTATAATAAGTGATGGAGGAGCACACTTCTATAATAAAAATTTTTATTTTGTTTAGAAAAGATGTGTAGTTCACATCATGTAGCCACTTTGTACAACCCGTAAATAAGTGGAAAAGTGGAGCTCATGAATTGTGAGCTTAAAAGAATCTTAGAGAAGATGTTAAATAGTTTAAGGAAGGATTGAGCATTGAAGATGGATGATACCCTATGAGCCTATTGAACTGCCTTTAAAACTCCAATTAGCATAACACCATTTAACCTTGTCACCTGCTCGTGGAATTAGGGCAGTGACAAAAGCCATAAATTTTGATTGGAAGCTAGCGGGTGAGCAAAGAACTTCTACAATTAAACGAACTTGATGAACTTCGCTTAAATGCATATGAGAATGCAAGCTATATGAGGAAAAAGTGAAGAAATGACATGATTCTCATATTAAGAAGAAATGGTTCAAAGTGGGAGATGCGATTTTACTTTACAATTCAATATTGAAGTTGTTTCCCGAAAAGCTCAAATCAAAATGGAGTGAGCCTTTCAAAGGGACCCAATTATTTGCACACAGAGCTTTGGAATTGGAAAATCAAAATAAGGAACCTTCAAAGTGAATGGACAAAAGGTGCAAACCATATCTCGAAGTGGTTTTTCTCAATAAAGGGAAGTAATTTCTTTCCTTTCAAATCATTAAAAAGGGTTTTGGATGATGAAAGGTCAAGCTAAAGACCTTAACTTAGCAATTTTATATAGTTATGTCTTATTTAATTCTAGTATTTAGGGTTTTACTTTTCATGTTTTGGAGTGGTTTGGATTGCTAATTTTCTTGTTATTAAAGTTATTACAAGTTAGGGAACAAGTTCCGTGGGTTGCATAAAGAAAAAAATGAAGAAACATGACAAGGTATGACCTTTTTAACAAGGCACAATTGTTATAATGGTTCTAGTATGATCGTGCTCCTTACCAGCCAAGCCAAAATTTGAAAAAACTTACATCTAACCCCATTGCCTCTCCTTCTTCAACCTTAACCCTTTATATTTGTCTTTTCTCTTACTTTTAAACCTACTTTGTCTCTCTAAAACATAGCAGCCATTCTCAAACTTTCTTACATCGCTCTTCATTTTCCTTAAGGTTTTCATTTCTTTCTTACTTCTTTCACCTAGATAACACATTTCTTCTATACATATCTCGTAATTTCCACACAAATATCACATCTCCAGAGTGGTTTTTACAAGATTTCATTGAACTTTTCTATCTTCATGTTTATTGGGTGTTTTGGTGTATTTTTGTGTGTTTTTAATTGATTTTGCAGGTGTACACTTATTCATGGCGTCAAGAATAAAAAAAAGTGCTAAACACTCACAACCGAAAGGGAAAAATCAAGTGTTGTGGAAAGGTGCACGTAATAGGGCTACGGATTTCAGAGCCCCTTTTCTAATTTATTTGAAAGAAGAATGTATTTGATATCAAATTGTTCACTTTAGGATTGTTAGCGTACCTAGATATTTTGATTTTCAAATTTTAGAAAATATAGGATTGAAAGATAAGATTGATACATTGAGTAATAAAATTTGATGAGTCAAATTTATTAATTTTAATTATGAGTCAAATTTATTAATTTTAATTATGTTATGTGTAAGGAATTAACCTTCGAATTTTATGCTACTATGTAATTTGAGTTGCAGAATTTGGATGAAATTTGGTTTTGATTGAGGGGCCACCCATATAGTTTGAATTATAACATTACGGAAGAAATTGGTGGGTTTCTTAGGTCAAACATAATTGAAAAACCTGATAACTTTTGTACTAAACAATATTGGAAGCAATTAATAGGGTTGGGTAAATATGTTGTGAGCAATGCCCATAATAACGTCATTTTTAGTCCTAAGCATCTATTACTGCATAAGTTTATGTGTCATACTATGTTTGATAAATATGAAAGTAACAAATGTTCTGTTAAAGACTTATTTATATTGTGGTGCATAGATAATAATGTTAATGTATGTACTTCAACCCATATTTTTAATACTATAGCTACTTTTCTAAAAAAGAAAAGTAGTCATCTTGGCATGAGTTATCTTGTGACCATGCTTGCTATTTATTATGGTGTATTTATTGAGGGACTAACTATTGTTTTTCCTGAGTTTCTTAATCACACTCACTTAAGGAGAGCCGAGATCTTGTTGATCCATCACATAGAACTCTGAGATATCAGCTCCAAAACTCATGTGAAAAATAGTACATGACAAGCTAGTTCGAGTTGTGCACCAGTGCAACACCGAATCTTGACAAGTGAAGAAACGTGGGATGATAAAGAGGAAGGCTGGGGGAAGGTCTTCAATTTGGTTTATGAAAACAACATGCTTATGATGAAGCGCATGAACACCATAAAGGCACACATGAAGGAGATAGCGCGAGAACAACGAAGATAGCAATGCGACACAAAGAAGATTTTGAAGTACTTTGTTGCTTAAGGTGTTCAAAGTACTTCACCCACATTGTCGCCACCTCAATCTCCATAAGTGGTTTTTGCTTTAATCCTTTCTTTCTTTTTATTGGTTTTTTTATGTGTTGTTTGGTTTCTCACATTGAGAAAAATGTGATGTCTAAGTGTGGGGAGGTTTATGCATTAACATCTCATATGTGTGTGAATTTTGCATGTCATATTTTGTTATTTTTTTAATTAGTTTGACATGGTGTGAACATTTTGTTGCATATATGTGCATTGTGTGAATGTGTCAATAGCAAGAATTTGATGGAATTAGTTTACCTTTGAACATAGTCGTTTAATTTGTAAAGGCATATTGACTTATGAATTTTACATTTTAGGTATCTTTGAATGAATATCCATGTTAATTAGAATATGATACCTACTTTGTTCACTTAGGAAATTCATTGTATACATTTATAATTATAAATCAATTGAATTGGTTAGCATCATTAGTAACCTTTCGTGAGGATAATTGGCTAAAAAGAAATGAGGTAGGCTAAGAAATTAAAGAAAAGAAAAGAAAACGTGTGTTAAATAAATTGTTATTCCGTTGGCCCTTTTTGAAAAAAATTGGATTAAAAATAGAGTTGGTAGTCAGTTGAGAATGTGATATAGTTGAGTAAATAGGAGAATTCATGACAAAATATTTTTCACAAAGCTAGAATAACATTCCAACCAAGCTAAACAATAAAAAAAATGTGATCTAGTTGAGTAACCAGGGAACATTCATGACAAGGTGTTTGCCTTCACATAAAAAAGAGACTAGGTTAACGTTAAAGAAAAAAATTTAAAGTGGTATTTCAATAAATAAAAGCTATTGATCTTTGAAAATGACAAAAATCTTCATGAAGGGATACTTAATGATAGTTGCATTTTTCAATGATTAATTATAAATGTATGTGTACAAATGCCATAGGTGAATGTATAGACTGTTAATATTTTAATTGATATGTATATTCAATCTAAAGTACTTAAACATAAAAGGAATAGGTTAGTATATTGGCATATTTTGAATGATTGATGTTTGTGGTTAAATTGATTCCATAAAATTTGATGTCATTGTCTCATTATTGCAAATTATATGAATGTATGATTATGTGTTTTTTGTGTTTGTTTTGTCTTTGCTTGAAGACAAGCAAAAGTTTAAATGTGGGGATGTTGATAGGTATAGATTATACTATGTTTTGATAAGTATTTTAGTATGTTTTAAGTGTTTCTTAGATGATTATCGTATGTATAGGTTTAGAATTGTGTTATTGCATGTGTTTGTTTATATAATTACTTGTGTAGTTTAGAACATGAATTCAATCTTAATTTTATGTTTCATAAGGTTATTAATGTGTTTGTGAGTATTGGAAATTAGGAAATTGAAGAACAAAGAAGACGGAGGAAGCTGGAAGTAGGACAAGATCGTGCCACCTTGGAGCACAATCGTTTATAGCCTACATAGGAAGAATGACCTCCTGCCTCATGGAGCACAATCGTGCCAGATAGGAAAAACATAGAACACGATCGTGTCATGAGAGTTTCTAGGTGCAAACTTTTTCATCTGTTTTAGGGTTCGGGGGTGGAAAATTCTAAACACGACCCTAAGACCTTAATACAATATATAAGAACGTAAACATAACAAAAAAACATAGCAGCCAACATCAAAAAGTGGATCAAATGTGGTTAGATTAAGAAGAGCTCAAGGAATTCCAGCTTTCTAGATCAAGGCTTCAATAGAGTTTTTCTTCTTTTCTTTTAGTTCTTTCATTATCCTTAATGTGTAATCTGAATTCTAAGATGTTAAACATGTCTATAGAGTTCTAAATTTCATATTAGGATTCATTATGGAATTATTTTGTTACTTTATTCGTTGTTGAATTTAATATATTTCTGGATGTTTGTGATAATTGTTAATGTATAAACTTGACAACAAATCAAGAGAGTGAGTCAAAAGTAATTAATGTTAGATTGTATAATGAGAGTTGACAGTTTAATAGACCTACAATTATCAAATTAACAATCAATCAAAGAAAAATCTTGGTTAAGAAATTGATTATCTATTAGATAACTTCAGCTCTAATTGAATAAGTCAAGGAATGTTTTGTGAATTGAGATATTGCAAATCTAGAAATTTTGAATTCAATTATGGTTAATTGATTTGCTATTGAGATAGAGTAATCAATAACTTTAGAAATCTATGATAAAAGACATAATTGATTCAACAAGAATAAAGGAAACAAAATAAGGAAAGAATAAGTCCCAAGATTCCAAAGTTATTGATTACTCCCTCTCAATATCAAATCAATTAACCATAATTCCATCTTGATCCAAACCCTAAATTTTGTTGGCAAGTCATTGTTTATTTACTTTTATTATTTTTTAATTTATGATTATTTAAAGGTAATTCATATCAATTTCTAAATATGTTAGACAAAGTTTGGTTCAAATTATTAACTCTTGCGTAAATCTCGCAGGAATAGTAACCTCTTTTACTACGAGATATGATCCGTATACTTAGAGTTTTATTATTAAATATAAAACTTGGTCAACACTAGGTAAAAGCCATTTCAATTCCTAGGTTCCTTTCAGTTCTTTTAACTATGAAGCCTTAGGTTCAAAAACATCAAAACTTCTATGCCATTGTTTCTTCAAATTTTCCAACCTCACCCAATGAATGTCAGTTTTCAAATTGTTGAATTTTTCTTGAATTTAATAATTTCAAATTAAAAAAAATGAGACAAGGTGCGGGGCACTTTTCTTATTACATAAGAATCTCAGATTCATCATCTAACAATAAATACTGCTATTTTTTTTTATCAAAATTTCCTGTCTTTTTTATTTTTAAATTTCTATAACGTTTGCGTATATCCTAATTAGAAGTATACTGTGGCGCTTACTATTTTCGGTCTCCATATATTTTTAGTATAAACAAGCAATCTATTTTAAATTTTAATCATTTAATTCAGTGTCTGCAGTATCCTTAACTCTCCTACGCTTTTATAGTGGGTTACTTGAATTGATGATATTATTATAGAAATACTTTGGCATAACTTTGTTTGGTCAAGTTTCTGTCACACTTTTTCAATCCTTCCAAAATTAGCTTCTGCTATACCAAATTAACTCTTGGTTTCGATTCTTTTACAAGGGAAGATTACATAGAAATGTACTGTTTACAGTTCCTTTGATAAAAGCATTTGTATGTCAAAACTAATTTGCCCTAAAAGAACCCATTAGTCGAGAGAAATAGAGTTCAATGGTCATATGAGTTCTGAAGGAGGACTTGCTTCACATTCGTATCACTACATAAAGGCATCAACTCTACAGCATTGAGCTCTGACTTTTTTACATACCATTTCGCAAAGGAAAGCCACAACAAACCCAAGCCATCCTATCATTCAACCTTCTGGGTGTTCAGTCATATAGGAAGTTGCCTAGTTCAATGGATGCATGATTAAAACCAAGGCAGTAAAACCACACTCCCCTTTCAACCCTTTGCTTTAATGCCTGGCCATAATGTTACAACCACAAGAAAGTATCTGGTTATACTCAAATTGAGCAAAGCACAAGAACACAAAATGTTTTTTCTTTTCAATTGCGATCGTACCTATAATTGTATATAAAGAAAGAGAAGCTGACAGTATAAGGCCGTAAAAGAACAGTAAAAGACTGGTTTATCCTCTTCCTGGCACATTCTAGGACACTCGTATGACTGGCTGCCCCAAGCATGAATCACTGTTTTGCATCTAAACGTGCTTTCTACTACTACATAAAAATGTCAAGCCTCTTCAAGAATTTGGATATGATACAAATCCAGTTCTTTCAAAAGATAATCTCATTACAAAACATTTACATTCTTGATTGCGGGCTATCATCTAAAGAATTAGCAAATGCTTGATTACAAATCATTATTAGCTGCAGTAGAACTCTCTTCTATAGATATTGCTTTTCTTAGGAAAAACTATTTTGCTCACCGGAACTTTGGTCTCTTTGGGAGACTGCTAACAGGATTTCTTCTTTCAGGAGCTCGAGTTGGTGCTCGAGCCTTACCAAAAGCCTTCATCTTCCTTCGCTTTCTCTCCTCCTCACTGTCTGAGTCATCCCTCTTTTCCCTGTCTGCATAGCTTGCCTCTCTCTCCAACTCTTCCCAGGTCTTTCCTTCATCTTCCTCATCTTCCTCGGTGTCCTCTTCCTCGTCATCTTCAGATTCTACCAATGATTCACTGTCATCATCCTCATCTTCAGAACCTGAGTCAGACTGCACATCTGAGGGTATATACCCTTGGTCTGATTCTGCTGAATTATCAGACTCTGAATCACTGACTTCCAAATTTAAAAATTCCCAGCCACCATCCTCTATGAATTTCTCAGGATCATCAGTGATGGTCTTAAGAATAGGCCGCCAGTTCAGATTTAGTCTGCTCTCATAATACTTGAGGTCAGTTGTGTTAAGCCACTCTTTGATTCCATCTAGAGACGTGGAGGGAATAGAGTCTATCCGAAGGACATCTCGCTTGAAGTCCTTAAATACTATAGTCATATCAAAATTCTTCTGCCCAAGACCAACTCTCTCCAGATTCACTATCTCAATCTCGCTGAGGGTGATCACAACAAAAGGAGTCTCTACCAGCTCAACCAAGCAGCTTGACGTTGGAACCATGAAAGCAGAGGCCTTGTGAGGAACCCCATGGAAACCAAGCTCTCTCAGGGGCTGATCAAACTCAAGGTCAAATGCTTTAAATTGTGGCTGCCCCCACACATCATTCACCCGGTTAACAAAGTTTTGAAATTCCATATTTATTTTATTCTTACGATCCCTCTCACGCTGTTCTTCCTCAATTTCATCTGGGTCATAGGCAGATCTCTTACCACCTCCAATTGTCTGCACCACATCCATCACCTCAATATAAAATTGCACATCTTTTGTTTTCTTGTTCCCCACCATTATGTGGTTATGTAAATGAAAGTGCAGAAGAGTTATCATTTCCTTTTCAGCTGGCTGAAAGAAGGCATGCTTGACATTAGCATACATGATGTCAACACGTTCATCAGGCCTTGAAGTTGAATAGCGAAGCCCATTCGTGTGAGCCTCAAGTGAACCTGTCATCTTTCTTCCCCGACCACCAAAAGCAGGACGAATCCATAGATCTAATAATTTAATTGGTTTGAATTTGGCAGAAGAGAGTTGCAGCTTTTCCTGAGTAACTAAGGTTGCCCTCTCGGCCCTCTCAGATTCTCTGGAAGTAACTTGCCGACGCAGGGTTTTAATCTGCTGTACCACTTCACTTATATGTCTGGAGTCCTTGGAGCGAAATGAAACCTCCTTCAAGTAGATGGATCCCTGAAACTTAAGGGAGTTTGCATCATGAGGACTGAAAGGAGTTCCAGGGACATTAAATATTATACGGATATAGCATGTTCTGTGGCTATCCTGCTGGCTTGACACACTCTTCACTGTTGCAACATGGAAAGGAATCATGCTTCCATGAATTGGCAATAGGATGGCTTCATTTTTCTGGTCAATCTGAATCATCAAGTCTCTTGGTGGGGCAAGATCATTGACATTCTTGTATGCTACCAAATCACCAATTGTTTTTGCTGCCCCACGATTATCTGCTGCAGCAGAACCTACACCAGCAAGCCTCCGAGCAGTCTCTTCATTTTTCTGGCGGGCAAGTTCCGCCTGATGCTGTCTTCGTAGCTCCTCTTTTGACATTTCCTGGTTGTCAGACCTAAGAATTGCCTTAGAGAAGGTGGATTCACTCCCTCTATCAACAGGCCTGAATTTTTGCTGCTCTTCCTCTTCTTCATCTTCATTGAATGAGTATGCCACATCCTTAACAGCTTTAGAACTCTTCGAAGTCACTACCTCTGGAACCTTCTCACCAACTATAACTGTATCAGCAAGTAAGACTGAAAACTTCTGGGTCTTTGATTTTTTGGTCTCATTCTGCAAGTTTTGAAAGCCAAGTGAAACATTGAAAACCATTCCGGGTCTCAGAACCCTATCGTTCTTGGCATTAAGACTAAGCCCTGATTCACGAAATTCAAGGCCTATTCCAGTTCCTGCAGTTTTGGTTAAATTTGCAGATAATTCAGGTGCATCCTTCTCAACCACAGAGAGTGCTGCTTGATACACAGCACTTAGCTTGTTCCCAGACTTCAATGCATTGATTGCTGCTTCATGGGCCTTAAGGAGAACTTCATATGCCTTGCTCTGTGTGGAATTGGCATCAATTAAAAAGGTTCTAGCAACATTGGAGCAATAACTATTGTACCGAGAACCAATTGCACATATGATCACACTAGTTGAATCATAATAAAGGTTCTCATCATTACTTGCCGCACTTGGTTTTAGATCAAACTGTCCTCCACTCTGGAAAATTGGAGGATAGCATATATCAACATTCTCTGCCTTCAGCTTAACCTTAATTCTTGAAGGTTCTAGAATTGCCTTTTCTGTTTCATCCATCAAGGAAGAATGGGACACTGTTTTCTCTTCATCAATGACCTTTTCTAGCTTTGGCACCACAAACTGTTTCATAACTGACGAAGTCAAGAACGCCGCTTTCTTCACATTTGTGAGCTCAATGTCATCTTTTACAGCAAACAAGTCAGAGAACCCATTAGTTACATCATTTAGATCACAATTTGCATTCTTCAACTTTTCATTCCATGCCTCCAAAAGCTTGCCTTCAGGACTTTCTCTGGGAATGTATCCCACAACAGGTATACCATGACCGGCAACATTTGACTGAGAGTGAACAGCACGGATGATGCTGTCCATCAATCCACTTCCATCATCACCTTTGGATTTAACATGTATCAAAACTTCAAGACCAACAGCATCTTTAGCAGCTTTCTTCACAACATCAAGCAAAGAAGCCTTCTTCTGGCTGCATAAAAAATGAATATGCTTCCTCATGAAGACCATAATAGTCTCCGGGAATTCATAACCAACCAGCCAAATATTAAGTGCTGATGATTTCAGGTAGCGCAAATCCTCCGAAGTTGGAGGTGTTGCCACAGCAAGAGCATGGGAACCACTCCATAGATCAGTCTTGTGTTCTTTCCAATGTGAATATAGCAATCTGAGTCGTTTAGAGAAATTATCCAAATTTATAGCATAAGGGTTGCTGGATCCTAAAGGCTTGCTATTTTGGGTTTTTGAAGCAGCATTCCGATTTTCAGCCATTTATTGTGATTGACTAACGGATCCCACGCTTCAAATTTCTGTAAGGTGAGTGTTGATAACGATCAAACAGTAAGGGTGGGCCTAGGATTCACTTCCCTCCACATACAGAAAGGATTGGACATGAGTTGACTCTAATAGCCCCAAGCCTCTTGACTCAACCCTCATTTTCATTAGATTTAAACCTGCATTTTGCAAGATCGGCACTAAGTACAAAGTGATAACAAGGATAAAAAGATAGATTTTTAATCATCTAGCTCATGTTTATGAAATTTAGCAAAGGTATAAGTCCAACAGATACCAGAAAAAATTGTAGTTAATCATCTAGCTCATGTTTATGAAGCGAAGGTATAAGTCGAACATATACCAGAAAACATTGTAGTTTAAATCTCATTGCAGATAAAGGTGTGTAGTGATTAAAAGAAAAGTCAAATCAGGAATTTACATTTCAAGGAATCGGAAGTTAACTCTCACTTCTCAGGCAAAAAAACATCCTTTATATTTTCTTTCTAAATCAAGCAATTCGCAATGAAGCAAACTAGAAATAAGATTAAAAGTTATAATTGTCTTTCCTGAAGCTGAAGGTTTTTTTGCCTGCAATCACAAGATCAATGTCAAAAAATCTTCTACAAAATTTTCACGACTGCATAGACATACACGACAACGGAAGCCGTAATGGAGCTTCTACATTGTCTAAAGTCTCAGTTGACGATGAGAAATTATGAATACGGTAATACAACAATACCAGGAATCCATATCTCAGATTTCACAATGAAAAGGTCTGATCTTCGAATCCATCTACATATATTTGTGGATTTGCTAGCAACTCTTGGGAATAACTTTATATAGCAGAGAAATCCCGAATTCATGGTTAAATTAGTTTTTTTTTTAAATCATTTCGGTTACAAGAAAAGAAGCAAAACCCACATAAGTAAGAGATCGCGAATAGAAAATTACGCTTCCGGCGACTTGTGATTCGATAGTCCAAAAGAAGTTTGATGGCAAAGGTACGACCTTGAGCATTGAATTGGAACTTTGATCAGAGTGAATCAAAGAATTTCGATGGATTTTTAGATATGGAATTTAAAAGTAGTGATAGAATCTAAGATGGAAAAGGCTGAAGATGAAGAAGAGTACTGCACAGGGGAGGACCAGAACTCGCAGAAGGGTCAACCATCGTTTTGGAAATTAGCTTTTATATCCATCGTACTTCCTTCCGCTCTCTTTTTTTTTTCCCCATTTTTTAAAGCCAGTTTCTGATTACTGTGTGCCATACAAGCACAGGAGTAAAACCAAAAAAAAAGAGAAAACTTATTAGTAGCTTTATTAATGTTTTGAAATAATAATAATTTATATTAATTGGTTAATATGGAGCTCTGATTATGAGATTATTGTTATAAAAGATAGAAATAATATGGTGTGCCACTAATTGTAGATGCCACTAACTATTTAATAGTCAGTGTACGTTATTAGTTTTGATTTTACCTAACACAATAACACATGTGTATTAGGTTGGTTTAGTTTTACCTACACATATGGAGTAGATGGTCACATGTGTATTAGGTTGGTTTAGTTTTACCTACACATAT
>JAOSBL010000006.1:18225887-18240844 GCA_027568915.1 Erythroxylum roraimae | reverse complement strand
CAAGGAGCCCACCTTCAAAGCCCACAAGGGGCTCAAGAATGTTGCTCCCACACTGCACACCGTGGGATTCGAACCTTGCACCTTGGAGCAAATTTGCCCATTCAGAGCCAACTGAGCTACGCCCTACAGGTGAAAAAAAAAAAAAAAGGAGTTAGTAAAAGAAGTGACAACTCTCTACTAACTTGGAGGATTAGTAGAGAAAATAGGGAGATTAGCTTGCTTAGCTCTAAATTCTTGTAAGCCTGTATAAATGTATCATTTACATTTATTTGTAACATTGAAAACATCTAATCATATATAAAAGAGAGTTTTCTAGAGAAAATTCTTGCGAAGAGATTCAAGCAAAAAGATTTTGAGTAGTTGTTTATAGAATGTTTTAAATTAAAAGTAAATTGAAGCCTTTGTAATGTTTTTAGTGAATAAATCAATAAAAGGTTGACTATGTCGTATCTCTCTTATTTATTTTATTTGATTGAATTATGCTAAATGTTTGTAAATTAAGAATAAGTAAAACACTTAAATATAAAGGCCGTGAGGTGTTTACGAATAACGAACTTTTTGATCGACAATAATAAAAAAGTTAAACTTTACTAAACTTAAATTTAAACATCTTATGAAGATCTCAACAATCTTTTTTTTCTTGTTGTTTTGAGTAATAACACTTTATAAAAGTGATAATTGATTTCGTGTAGAAAATGAAGGATTTGTTGGCAACAAAAACGTGTTTATCTTTGATTTTGACTTGTGCTTAATAACTAACTAGATAATTAAGTTATTTTTAATGATAGTGTTTCTAAGCCATACAAGAAAGTGAGTCCAAATAATATACTATTAGTATTTCTAAACCATACAAGAACCTTAAAACGGAACACGTATTAGCGCTATTAAATAATAAAGAGTATTAACCCCTAATCCACCTCACTAATAAATTTCAACTTTCGTAAATGGACAGGAAAAGTAGTTTCTTTCTTTCCAAACTAATGGTGCGTGGCCTCTACATTTGTGTAGATTACTCAATCACATATTTTGCTTATAATTGGACGAGCACTTCCGACTAAAAGTAACTTTCAAATAATAAAAAATAACGTGTTCATTTTTTACTGTCACATCACCAGAGCAATAATTAGTTATTGGAGCACACAATCAATAACTAGATAACAAGGCAGAAAACAAAATTTTAAATTGTTAAAGAGAGCATTACGAAACAAAAAACGAGTAAAAGAGAGGAAACGAAAAGAAAGGAGGGCAACCAGAAAATAACAAATTAAGAAAAAGGAGAAAGCCGAAGCCTTCGACGGTCGACATATAACCCACAAACATGGATCTGTCATCTCCCTTTCCCCCCCTCTGTTGTCTGATCCTGTGATTCGAGTACGGCAGTCCTTCTCCTTCTTCGTACGCTCACTTGTCTGCTTTGGTCAGTACGCTTCATGTTCCACTGGTTCTCTTGTGCTTGTAAAGTTTTCATTTTTGTTTGCATATTTGTGTTTTGCAAGATGAATTTTGTGTTTCTGATTCTGGGTTCATCTGGGTTTCGATCGGATTTTGGTGGATTGGATCTCGTGGAGGACTTTCCTGGGGTTTGAATTGTTTTGTTATTAAACGACCTTCATAAATGTCTTCTTGATATTTTTAGTTAATTGTTTCTGTGGCATCTTTCTTTCCTCGTTATCCTCTTTTGGAATTTGGACTGTTTTCGGTTGTTTTAAGATCTTTCAATTTGATTATATATTGCTTCCTGGAATTTGGGTGGGCGAAATAGGTTCGACGAAAGACTTGGCATTTCTGTTCAACGATTTCCTAGTTTTTTTGTTTATATTGTTTCGATTGCGGTGTACAACATCAATATTCTCTTTTTCATGTCGTACATGTTGTATGGCGAGTCTTTTTGAGCCCAACGACTTCCATGGGTATCGGACTGTTGGGGTACCACTGATTTTGGGCACCTCAGGTTGATATAATTCCGCATGCATTTATGTTGTCAGGAACTTCTGTTTTCTTAGTTTGAACTCTTTAATTCCACTTTGTCGTCATATACTTGGTGGAAAATTTTCCAATAAGTTGGCTTGAAGTTATAATATGTTTGATAAGTTAATAGATAAATCCTCCCTTTTAAAAGTTTACACTTTTTTATTTTTCTATTCTGAAAGTCCTGCAAAGCAGTTCAGGTACTATTGTTTCTATCTAGTAGAAAGTAACACGTTACCAAAGATGTTTGATTTTAAATGATAGGCTAGAAATTTAGCACTTTCTTCTTGCCATCTTTGCTTGCTTTTTGCGGTTTATAGAGTTTTGATTACTGGAGAAGTTGGAAAATTGCATGACAAGCTTAGAAGTTTTGTATTTATGCAACTTGGTGGATGTTATCTGTTGGTTGGATATGCATGAATATGTAAAGTTGGGGGCATTGTGGTATATGAGCTGAGCAACTTTTGCATATTGTTATATAGCTATCTTATTTGTTTTATTCAATTGTTATCACAGGTAAATGTATATATAAAGGAGTGAGAGTAGAGATCAGCAAACTATTTTCTGGTCTAAAGATGGCTTCTGTGGGTGTGGCACGTACTTCTGGCTTGAGAGAAACTAGTTCACACAATGTTGGTGTGGATAAATTGCCAGATGAGATGAATGATATGAAAATCAGGGACGACAAAGTAAGCATAATATACAACGTGTCTGCTACTACTCTTTTTTAAGTTCTGCAAATTTCACATGTTATTTATTAGTTTATGAATATAGGCCACTGATTCAAATATTGCCTGACAATTTTAGGAAATGGAAGCAACAGTAATTGATGGTAATAGTACTGAAACTGGGCATATTATTGTTACAACAATTGGTGGTAGAAATGGTCAGCCAAAGAAGGTATTGTTTTTTGCATCTTTATCACAGATAAAGCTCGGATTATCTGTTAGATAAGTAATTGTGACAGATAAGAAGATAGATTAAGATGAATTTTTGCACTTGGTCCCAACTTTTTGACTTGGCTATGGATGATTTTGACAAAGATAATTGGCATGCTTTTATATGATGTCTCCAGGCAGTTTTTTTTGTGTGTGGTTATTTTATGAGTTATGTATGGATGCATACACTAATGTTCATTACTTGGTCCAACTTTAAAAGTTATGGACTTGAAAATTGTAAGATTGAATTGGAGTGCAATCATGTTATCCCAAATTTTTATTACTATCATGAACTTTCATCTCTCTGATTTTTGGTTTAGTCTAGCTCATTTACCTTAATGCAAGCCTTTGTTCTGATGCCAGACTATAAGCTATATGGCTGAACGTGTTGTTGGCCATGGGTCATTTGGGGTTGTATTCCAGGTATGGATTTCAAGTGACTTAACTGAATAGGGTGTGGATATATTCTTCTGGTTAATATGATACTAGTATTATTATTTCATTATTTGATGTCCTGGAATAGGCAAAATGCTTAGAGACGGGTGAATCTGTTGCCATAAAGAAAGTTCTTCAAGACAAGAGGTACAAGAACCGGGAATTGCAAACAATGCGTCTTCTTGACCATCCGAATATTGTCTCTTTGAAACATTGCTTCTTTTCGACAACTGAAAAGGACGAACTTTATCTTAATCTGGTTCTTGAGTATGTTCCTGAAACTGTACACCGTGTGATTAAACATTACAACAAGTTGAACCAGAGCATGCCACTCATATATGTGAAACTTTATGCATACCAGGTAATGGATAGTTTATTTAAAGAATTGGTTCAGTTGTATTCCTTGCTTAATTTTCTTGATTGTGGAGGAAGCCACTACGGCATGCCATCTAACATCAATAATTAATTTGTCCTTGCTTGATATACAAAGAGGGGAAATGGTGAAGGGTTTTATTTCTACAATCTTTACTATTTTGTCATACATTGTGTTCTTTCCTAGTCTGTTTGTCCTTTTATAACTTCTCGCCTCTTTAATCATGGAAGTCTTGATAGCAAAAGTGTTGTTTGAAAAATTACTTTTAGGAGTTAACATTGGTTAGTGTGAAAAATGATAAAAAAAATAGATACTGATGAATTGGTGATGCTTGACAGATCTTCAGGGCATTGTCATACATTCATCGTGTAATCGGAGTATGTCATAGGGACATCAAACCTCAAAACCTTTTGGTAAGAATATATTTCCTTTTACAGGATTTTAATTGTAATGGTCTTTCCTACATATGTGGTATATGATATGGTTGCTGTTTAGAAAACTCGTCTTTGACAAGCTTTTCGTCAACTATTTTTTCAAAAAATTATGAATGCTTTCTTATTCATCTTAATGCCCTTTAAATAGGATCAAACATGGAGTTTTTAGGAAGTAAAATAAAATAGGAATATGCTAACTTATATCCGGACTAAAAATAGACATAAAAATAATATACTTCCTAAATAAGATGACCAGTGCCTAAATAAAATAATCACTAATCAAGCTGGTTTTTCTTGTTTATTTTCTTTCCTAAGAATGCATCTTGCATATAAGACTACTGCCTAAATATGATAATCAGTGCAATTACTTCCTATTCAAGGTGATCTTCTTCTTTTTTTTTTTTTTTTAAAGGTTCAAGGTGATCTTCTTATATATTTCTTTTATAAGGATGTATAATGCATATCATTTGCTTCCCACGGACAAAGAGCTTGTCCTCAAGCTTGAACTCAGGCTAACTCTGGTTATCATGGGCCTCCTTCATCTTCTTCTTCAGATTCTACCAATTCTACCTAGAACAATTTCTTACATTTATGCACCCCAAGGCGTGCTTGTGCTCCCAATATTGAATGTTGTCTCGGAATTTTCCTTCTTTGCAATTGTCCCTTTAGTGACTATTTTCAAATTGCTCCCAACAGGTGTTGCCTTATGATTGCTCCATAACACAACCTGGTTGCTCCTCAATTTTTCTTATCATAACTGCGGGCTAGATTCATAGCAGCTCCTAAGTTGTTTGGTTGCTGCAATTCTACTTCTAGTTGCAGCCCTTCTATAAGACCCATAGTTAATAGGCTGATTTGTTGCTTCATAGTGAGCTCTGTGATTATTGGAACTCCTTTTGATAAGCCTCCACCATTCCTATCTGCTATGATAGCCAATGCACCTAGGCAGGTAAAGGCTCATTGCAGGCCCTAACTTCAGGTGATATTGCTCCTTAAATGTCCCCCGAATCATACTCGCTTCCTTTTGCTTTACCTTGTTAACCACAGTTGTGCTTCCCAATTGAGATGGAATGTTGTCAGCCCCACCTTCTCTCCTTTAAGCATTCGTTGATTTTTAAAGAATTGTTCACACTTATGGATCCAAATTAACGATCATCATTACTGTCTTATGAATGAAATTCTAATTTAGAATACCTAAGAACAGTAGTTCCTCCAGCTTACTCAATGTTTCTTTCCTCCTTTCCTTATTAGTGTTCTTCCCCTTTCTAGGTCCTATCGTTGTTGTTTAGAAACTTGTCCTTGACAATTATTTTGTTAACTAATTTTACGAAAAATTCTGATTGCTTTCTTGTTCATTGTAATATCCTTTGAATATGCTTAGTATATAGAGTTATTAGGAAGTAAAATAGAATAGGAATTTACTAACTTATTCTCCTATTAAAAATAGACCTATGAAAATGATAGACTTCATAAGTAAGATGATTGCTTTCTAAATAAGATAACTATTGCAATTACTTCCTAATCAAGATGATCTTCTTGTATATTTCTTTCCTAGGGATGCGTCTTTTGCATATCGTTATGTTCACTTATAAGTATAGACAAAAAGCAAACTACTCTCTGTTATATGGGAAAATAGTGCTTGGATCTATTTTTAGGTTCTTGTTTAAGGACAACATTTGACTAAGTTACACATCAATTGATGCATTTAAACCTCTTTCTTCATGGAAATGGGCTTTCTACTTGTGGTTTAGTGGGCTTTATTTTATTGCATGTCTACAATAACTGCTTGATTATTTGGACTAGATATCATATTGTTTGCTATGTTATTGTCTTTTTTTTTTTGGTTGCAGGTTAATCCCCACACACATCAGGTCAAGTTATGTGATTTTGGGAGTGCAAAAGTCTTGGTATGTATTGTTCTTTAACATATTTAGTTGTGAAAAAATTCCTCAGCTCAGTTGGATTTTGGTAATTCCTTTGGGGCAGGTAAAAGGGGAACCAAACATATCTTACATCTGTTCAAGGTATTACAGAGCTCCTGAACTCATATTCGGAGCAACCGAATATACAACAGCTATTGACATCTGGTCTGCTGGCTGTGTTCTGGCTGAGTTGCTACTTGGACAGGTAGAAAGTTTTGAGATTTTGCTCATTTCTTTTGTGGATATATTATCTTCATTTGACGCCTAACAATTTGTTTTCTGTCAGCCTTTGTTTCCTGGTGAGAGTGGAGTTGATCAACTTGTAGAGATTATCAAGGTAAAAGGTTTTCTTATTGTTGTTCGTCTTTTAAACCCATGGCAGTGGATTTATTGTTGGGGAAGTTTCTTTCTATATTTCTACTTGGTGTAATGTATTGTTGTTGAGAATCAAATTTTCTCCTTTGATTTCTTTTCCTTCTAAATCCAATTTATATTGTCATTGACTTTCAGGTTTTGGGCACTCCGACAAGAGAAGAAATTAAATGTATGAATCCTAATTATACAGAGTACAGATTCCCTCACATCAAAGCTCATCCTTGGCACAAGGTGTTAAATTTGTTTAAATAGTTGAGAGATTCATTTTATTCTCTTCAATAGTATCATTTATCAGCAGTTTGCTTACACCCTGCTTCCTTCTTTCTAGATATTCCACAAGCGCATGCCTCCTGAAGCTGTTGATCTGGTTTCAAGACTATTGCAATACTCACCTAATTTGCGATGCAGTGCTGTGAGTTGTCCTTTTTCTCTTTCCTCACTCTTGTTGCTGTGTGAGAATTGTTATGAACTGTATTTTCTTTCCATTTACGCTTTTCCCATTCTCAGCCAGTGACCACAAAAACAGTAAGCTATGTGGTTAATTTTTCTAACTGCTGATTTGGTATCTTCAAGTTCCAATCTGTTTTGATCACAGAAAGTGTTGTTTTTCTTGCTTCATTTTGACTGGATATACCCTGAACTTGTTATTGCTTTGTGTTTTGCCTCGTTCATGCTCTATGTACTTTTTTGTTTTGGCAGTTGGATGCCTTGACTCATCCTTTCTTTGATGAACTACGTGACAAAAACACCCACTTGCCAAGTGGTCGAGTCCTTCCACCGTTATTTAATTTTAAATCTCATGGTAGGGAACTGTTTTGAGCAACACTAGATTTATTATCAATATGCCCTTACCATTTTGATCACGTGCTGCTGTTGGTGTAGAATTGAAGGGGGTATCAGCAGAAACTTTGGCTAAATTGATACCAGAACATGCAAGGAAGCAATCTCCCTCTCATGGCTTGTGATTTGGTTTGATCTGTAACTAGTGTTCTCCAAAATGGAAGAGCTATATTTGCTCACTCCATCTCTGTACTTCTGGTAATATTTCTTTCCGTATGTTTGTTGTATCAGCTTTGTTTTTATTGTGAAACCAGATTAGAGACGTACCTACTCGATGATGTGATTATCAGAAAGTTCAGTCCGATTTCCCGTGTGCTCATGCGTCTTGTACTGTAACACTAAACAAACCAAAGACAACACAAATGTTTTATCTGTATTTCTAATGCTAGAATAACATACTTTTTGTCATAAAATGGTCATCTGGGTATACACTACAGGCAGTTGAGAAAAGATTTAGTTCCTAGTGGGCTTACGTAGTAGCTCTTCATCTCTTTTTCTTCCTTGTATCTGCCGTACTTTCAACATTCTCAAACTGTAAGGTGAAAAAAAGGACGTTTTATTCGCTAATCTGTTCGGGTTTCAAAGCTCTAACGTAGAATCCTTGTATAAAACTCTCTAACTTGCAATAAAACAAAAAATAAATTAAAATATAATTTCTGTCTTCTTCAGCTTCCTTGCATAGTGCATCTGTTGAGTGAGTTGTGCCAAGCCACCTACATTTGGTTCTTATTCTATTCTTAATCACAAGCCATGTAAGAAATAAAGCTTCAGGATTAAGGGACTGTTTCCATAAGAGTTCATGTCAGGGGACCTCTCTAGAGCCACCTGAGTATATCTTATGACGAGTGATTTGTGAACTTTCCATTCATATTTGGAGACCATAAAATGCAATATGCGTCATTTCCAAGTGATATTTGAGGAAAGTGATCAACCAATGTAGAAAAACCTCTGAAGTTCTCGTACCAGTTACCATTTTGAATGAGTGAAGATACATACTTTGGGGTCTGTAGGGGTTTTGTTTCCCAACTGGATGATCTCATTACTTTGGATAAGAGGGCTAGAATCTAACCGCTTATCAAATCAAAATCAAGTTTTGGCCCCATTTTCCAGCTTATTCTTGATCCAAGGATATATCAAGTTTCCAATGCTCAACAATTGGTTGAAAGTCCAAGAGTAGTCTCTTGAAATTGTAATTTTGCTAGAAATTTGTATTAAACCCATTTTAATTAAAGATTCTTATTTTAAGTTTGTTTTTTTTAATAATTGATTAAAAATCAAATTTATTTTACAATGATTTTATAAGCTAATCACTTTTTCTATGCCATAAATAAATCATAAACTCCTAGACATCCAACCATATGTTTTATTGGCTTAGTATGCACACCCAATTTTATTCTATTTTAAAACCTCTCCAAACTTGCAAAATACTTTCAGACCTAGGTTTAAGACATTTTTAATTCCTCTCCATTATATTTTCCCTATATTTCCTTAAATTAGATAGATGGAGACTCCATTGAATATGTTATTTCATCATTGGGAGCTAATGTCATCAACAACTCTATCAATTATATCGAGGAATAAAGAGTCTAGCAATTTTTAGGTCTTAGATTTAGTCTTTTTTAGGTCATTAAATTTTTTGAACTTTATAATAAATTGAAATTGATTTGGATATTATTTTATTTTCTTGTAATTTATCTCTTCTATTATTATTAGCTACCTTTTCCTATTTTGCAGTGTACATGAGGTAGTATAGGAAAATGTAAAGTTTTCAGAAAACTGTTTGATTCCCTTTTATTACTATAAAAATCATGTTGACATACATATTTTATTTTATTTTTAACATGATACTTTTCCCTTTGTGCTAAAACTCCAAACATATATTCCTATTTAAAATCGAGGTTTACATGGTGTTTAGTGGATTTGGTTCATTTGTCAACATACATTCTTTCATCCCTTTAGGGCTTAAACCCTAGACAATAGAAGGAATATTCTGAATGAGGTCACCACCTCTATCTATCCTTTCTTTGGGGTTCAATGTATCCCTGGAAGTAGAACTTATCCCTCAAATCGAGTGAATTAGTTAGCTTAAAGCACACTATAGTGCTAATCTTTAGAGTCTGTTGAACCTTAAGATAAAATTTTGAAAGGAATAAATTATTTTCCTATAAACTTCTCCTAAAATTTTTATTTCACATTATTTTCACAAATTGAAAACTCCACTATTCGAGTTTCTTGAAATATTTGATAAATTGTTGAAATATGATCACAGTTACTTCATAAAAGAATTTTGATGGATACATAATATGTTACAGATTGACTTATAATGGATAGTTATAAATACCATGGTGGAGTTCAAGAATCTAATATATAAAGTCTTCTTATTCTCTCAAAATGATCTTATTCTTGTGGTGGAAAAAAAAACTAAAATATCCAATAAATCCTTCTAAAAAACATATTCATGTCTATATGTAGGAATAACCTCAAAGAGAAAATTTTAAGGCATGTTATTAAGTGTAAAATATGGCTTTTGTGAGAGAAAAATAGTTTAGAAAATAGAAAGGGTTGGTCTTGGTTTATGTTCAAAATATATTTGAATGAGCAATAGGATAATCCTGTTAAAACATATATACTACATGTTGTAAGCTCTAGGTAGTTATGGTTTGATTTTGTTTCCTTCAGTCCCAAATTTTATAGATGAAAGGGTAGTAAGGTTAGACAATAGGTTTATGACCCCTTTCTTTTTTAGCCTTGTTAGTTCCATTCAAAGACTTTCTTCCTCTTATTTGCTTTCTTTCTTTTTTTTGTTTTTTTTTACTTTGAGCTTCTTATTTCTCTTCATTGTCACCTTAGATTCCTGATGAATTCTTAGAACAGGATAAATTTATTATATTAATAAGAATAATCAATAGTAATAGATTAGTTTTTCGAATATGAGATTAAAAAACAACTATTCTGCCTTAAACCTAGGTATCAAGATCCCTTTTGTAGCATTTATGATCATTTTAGTTGTTTCAAGAAAGAGTATATTTAAGATCAAAGGTTCCTCAAAATAATCTTCCATATCAAGGATTAAAACACTTAATAGAGAAAGGAAACTTAGCAACTTTAATAAAGGCATCTTCATTAATGTCCCTAAATGTCAAATTGATTTATCAACTAATCACAATATTATCTTAGTTAGTTTAGATTCTCCAAACTCCAATTTCTTTAACATTGAATAATACAATAAATTGATACTAGGTATGATTATTTCTTATCTATCATTTAACCACCAATAGTACAAGCAATAATAATTCCCTAGATCTGTTAACTTAAATGGTAGCTTAATATGGAGGATATTAAATTATCTTTCATTTGGTGTTATCTTTGATACTTCCTCATCAAAAGTTTATTCTCCTTCAGCTTCTTCATCTATATCATTCATCATATCCTTTCCATTCCTCAAGGTGATTGCCTTTATATGCTTCCTAGGATTAGGTTTTGTATCACTAGGCAATAACCCTTGAGATCTCTCAGCTACCAACATGGATAACTGAGCAATGTAGTTTTTTAAGTTTCAAATTGAAGCTTGAGCAACCTAGTTTTTTAAGTTTCAAACTGAAGCTTCCTAATCTTGAAATTGAGCTTTAATTATAGATACAAAATTTTCTGTCAATTCCTTCGAGCTTGTTTTCTTCTCACACTATCATTGTTAATGTATTTAGGTGGAGGTGGCTCTGAGTTGCCTAGTTTCTTTATAAAAATTTAATTTATGTATCCACTTAAAATTGTAGGTGTTACTTTAGGTGTGATTTTATGGTCATTAGAAATTCCTTATGTAGTTAAATTCTCAACTTTTTTAGATATAGGATTTCTAACTTTACATTCATTGTTGCCATCTTTCTTTTTTTGGGTTACAAGCGGAAAACCAAAAAGGGAAACAGAAGAAAACTAGCTAGCACAGGATTCTGCGGTACAAAGCTCCGTGCATGTCACGGTGAAGAAAGTCCATGACTGTCAGCGGGGGCTCCTGTAAGTGATGCATGCCAGGGCTAGCCAGAGCTGATAAGTAGGCCATGTGATCTGTACACTAGTTCCCTTCTCGATGGACATGCTGAAAGCAGTTCTCCCAATCCCGTCGAAGGAGTTCCCGGATACCTGCCACCAAAAAACTAAGATCAGCCAAAAGGGTATTAGAAGAGGATAAAATATTAATAACTTCCAATGAGTAGACTTCTAGAAGGACTCATCGATAACCAATCGACCAAGCCAAGGTAAGACCCGAGAAGACTCCCTGTAGTTCGGTTGCTAGAGGCGAGCTCCTTCCAATATGCTGAAGAAAACCCCCGCACCAATGGTCGTGCTCGTTCCGAATTAGCCCTCTAGCCGGGGCAGGGTAGGTCCCATGTTTAACTGCCCCATCCGTGTTCAGCTTGACCCAGGTCGCCGATGGCTTGGTCCACCCCACTAAACTACCCACAGGTAAGCTCTGCGCCGAAAACACACAACTTTCTACTGTCCGAACCCTATCTATCCAGGCCACATAGTCCATGACAGCCCAAGTACCATCGGCTGGCCAACGAAAATCAGCATCAAATAGACTTTTGTTCTGCCACTGCCATAAAAACCAGCAGGCTACTCTAAAGATCGTGCCCTAAGTGGAACTCAGCACCGGTGTACACTTCAGAAGATTGGAGTGAACCTATTGTTCCACGTCTTGGTGATAAAACTCTATGTCGACTAGCTCACTAGGAAGCTTACTCTAAAACTCACGCACCCGCAGATAGTCCTGGATGGCGTGTAGAGCCATCTTGGCTTGACCACAGAAATGACAACTGCTGTCAGCTGAAATGTGCTGGGCCATCCGTTGGTAAATGGTCAGTAGCTTGTCCTTGGTCATGAACCAAAGGAAGGCTTTAATTCGTTGGGGCCCTGCCCATTTCCAAATGACAGTCCAAAGGTTATTATGAGCATCCCTTGGGCTCCCGTCTATTAGGGCGTAAACAGAGGCCACTATAAACCTGCCGTTCTCAGTAGGGCCCCAGCTCAAAGCATCCTCCGTTGTGCTGGCTGTAGTAGGGAGGAGGGTCGCAAGATCTAAACAGAGGGTGGGTGGGAGGTACTGTTGGAACAGGTGCCACTTCCAGGTGCAGTCCTCATTCAGGTAGTCGACAACGGTAGTGTGAAGAACGGTATCAAGAAGTGGGGAAGTCACCGCATAAATATGACGTCCCCAATCCTGAATCCAATGATCCAACCAGAAAGAAATGCGTCGACCATTTCCTAGCTCCCATCGCATGTCTTGGCGGACCCAAGCCTAGTTAACAGAGATGGCCCACCAAACGCTAGAAGCCCCCACCTTTCGATGGTTTGTGGTATAGCTTGGGTGTCTATGCGATACTTGCCACATAAGACCCGAACCCAGAAGTCTGTGAGGCGAGTAAGCAGAGCCCAGCCCAATTTGGCCAGAAAAGCATCATTACAGAGGCGGATTCGCTTAATGCCTACACCGCTCGCTTTTTTGGGCTGGCAAACTGATGCCTAGTTAACAAGATGTATTTTCCTCTGCTTTCCCGTGGATCCCCAGATAAAGCCGCGCATGATACGCTCTAAATCGTCACAGAGTTGACACGATAATCACACTGTCTGCATAGTAAAAATTGGGAGTGCCGACAGAACCGGCTGGGTTAAGGCTACTCTTCCCGCGAGAGACAACAGTATGGCGCGCCAACCTGTAAGTTTCTGTTGAGCCCTGTCTAGGATATGCTGGTAGGTGTGTCTCGTCGTACGCTCATGAAGTAAAGGAACGCCAAGATACTTCCCTAGGTTCTTTGTGGGCCCAACGCTCAGAGCTTGGCTGAGCCGACGCACAGAATTAGGGGAGACATTTTTGGAGAAGTACACCCTAGTTTTTTCGGTGTTCACTTCATGACCAGAGGCCTTGCAAAACACATCCAAAGTGCGTGCGAGCAAATGCGTCTGGCCGTCGGTAGCTTCAGCAAATAGAACAAGATCATCGGCGAAGAAGAGGTGGGAGATGGGAGGGCTAGTGGGGCTCAGTTTGACCAGTTTCCACTGCCCTTGATCTACCTTCCGCGATATAAGTTGACCTAAATGTTCCATGCACAGGACGAAGAGGTAAGGTGATAGCGGATCACCTTATCGTAGTCCACGAGACGGCTGAAAGTGGTCTGTAGCTGTGCTATGCCAGTTTACCTGCAAGGTCACCGACGTCACAAACTTCATAATGACCGAGATGAGGTTATCCAGGAGGTTAATATCCTTTAACATGTCGTGGAGAAACTCCCACCGAAGTCGGTCGTAAGCTTTTTCGAGATCGACCTTAAGTGCCAAAAACCCCGTCTTCCCCTATTTTTTCTACATCGAATGTATGACTTCCTGCGCGATGATAATGTTATCTGTAATCTGGCGGCCAAGAATAAAAATGCACTGGTTGGCCTGAACTAGATGAGGCATTTGGTTCTTTAGGCAGTTGACAATAACTTTGGAGATAGTCTTGTACATGAAATTGCACAAGCTTATCAGGCAGAAGTGCGTAATCCTCGTAGGGGTGGGTATTTTAGGGATCAATACCAGGATGGTGTGGTTGAGGTCATTTTCCCACTTTTGTAGCCGGAAGACTGCCTTGATGTACTCCGTCACTTGCGGGTCTACAATGCCCCATTGCTTTTGAAAGAAGAGGGCATTGAACCCATCGACCCCCGGGCTTTATTGGGATTCAAGTCGAAGATTGATGTCCTGATTTCCGTGTCATGGATAGGTAAAGTGAAGTCTCGGAGGTGATCTTCATAGATAAGGGAGGGAAAACCCCGAAAATCGGGAAGCTGTGATACTGCACATTCTCTGGTGTATACAAACGGACCAAAAAATCCCTGGCGAACTAGCACAGATGTACCGTGTCAGAGATCTACCTGCCATGGGGGTCAGTAAGGCTCACAATCTGCAGCTTTTTCCTTTTGGAGAGGGTTGAAGTGTGGTAATACTTCGTATTCCGGTCTCCCTGGGAGAGCCAGTCACATCTGGCTTTATGATGCCAAAACAGTTCTTCCTCGCAGAGGACCTGAAGAAGTTCCCCACTGAGATGTTCCTCCAAGGAAAGAAGGGAGTCGTCCTGGGTCGGCGTCATGGCCCGCCGGATACCCCGTAATCTAGAAAGCATCCTTCGTTTGCAGTGAAAAATATTGCCAAACACGGATCGGTTCCAGCGTGTGAGCTGTTGGGAGAATTGGGTGATTACTAAGCTCAAAGTCTCAGCTGTTGGAAGCCAATGCGCTGCTACAACTTGAGCAAACCCTGGATGTGTAAGCCAGGCATTTTGGAATCTAAACGCCAGGGCACCAAGCCTGCTGGGAGGCGGATGCTGAAACTGGAGAAGCATAGGTCTATAATCCGATCCTAGGAAGGGTAGGTGCTGTTTCACGGTGTGGGGGAATGTGTGCAGCCAAGCGGTCGAACCAAAGGTTCTATCCAGACGGGCTTGTACCATTTCTCTGCGCCACGTAAACTTGGAGCCAACAAACCCGAGATCGTGAAGTCTGAAGTGAATCACACGTTAATACAATACTTAATAAACGATATATAGATGTACAAGAAGAGGGGGTTGAATTGTATATCTTTTTCGATGATCCCCTTTTTAAACTTCTTCGAATGCAAATAGTAATATAAAAATTTC
>JAOSBL010000006.1:18122005-18133840 GCA_027568915.1 Erythroxylum roraimae | reverse complement strand
GTGTCTCTCCTTCTCCTTAGGAAAATCACCTGGCGATCGGTATCTCCTCACATACGGAAATGGTATGTGATTACCATCTTCTTGGGGATCACCCATCTAGTCCCGAGGCCAATCTCCATCTTATGGAGGGAATCGAAGCCCAGGTAGTGTGCCCTCCCACGGGTGTCCCTGCCCTTCCAGCTCTCGATACTGCACGGCCTGATTCGAATGAAAGCTAGCGAGGTCTCACGTGGCCCAGGAAGACATGGTCCAGGACGGGGAATCCATGACTGCTACTACAGGAGGTACCGTTTCACCCTCTCTAGTAGCATATCCTTTTCCGATCTAGTTTTATGTCTATTCTAATATGAAATTGCCAAGGAGTTGGGGGTACCAGTTTCCTGGTCATCCTTCGTAATTATTTGCGTACATATAAGCTGGGTATTCTTGTTTTGATGGAGACACGCATTAGTGGTCCTCGGGCCAGTGCGGTAATTCACTCTCTGGGTTTTGACTACTCGTTTCGGGTTGAAGAGGTTGGTTTCTCGGGTGGGATCTGGCTCCTCTGGAACAAGGAGTATGATATTTCTATAGGCATTGCTCATCGCCAATTCATTCACATCATCATTAATTTTGTGTCGGGCTCGTGTGAGTTCACGACTGTTTATGCTAGTCTGCAGCGGACTTCCCAGTCTTTACTTCGGCCTGTCTTATGTTGGGTAGGCCGAAGTACCCAACGACTCTGGATAGTAGGAGGCAACTTTAATGCCAAGCTGGCCCATTCGGATAAGGTGGGAGGTGCCACGTCCGCTCGGGTTGTGAGCAAGCCTTTCACGAATTGGGTTCACGGGTGCGGGCTCCATGACCTCAGCTATATCGGATCGAAGTATACATGGCATCGCAGTATGATTAAAGCTCGCTTGGACCGTATTTTTAAGTCGTCAGCTTGGCTTCAGGAGTTCCTGCACACGTCGAATCTCCACCTGCCCTTTATGGGCTATGATCATCGTCCCCTACTGGTTTTGTTACAAGCCCAGCGGCCTCCTGTTCCATAGATTAAGAACTTTCGGATTCAGAATGCTTGACTCACACATCCCAGTTTTGATGAAGTCGTAGCAGAGCACTGGCTGCCTCCAGCTGCGACGATGAGCCAATCTCTCGCCACGTTCTCCCAATTACTCACGCGATGGAATCAAGAAGACTTTGGTAACATCTTCCGTAAGAAAAGACGTCTGATGGCGCGTTTGGAAGGTATCCAAAGGCACATGACGGATGACAATTTGCACTCCCTTCTACACTTGGAGGAGAAACTAAGTGAGGACCTAAGCCAGGTCCTGTGTGAGGAGGAACTTTTCTGGCATTAGCAAGCTCAGTGCGACTGGATATCGAAAGGGGAACGCAACATTGCTTTCTACCACATGACCACTATGACTCCACGTAAGACTTTGGTGGTGGGGAAACTTTTGGATTCTAATGGGAACCCCGTTACGGATACCGAGCAGCTTGGACAGCTCGCCCACTCTTTCTTTGTACACCTATATACTGCAGATTCTGGACCCCCTCCCAGTTTTCCGATCAGAGTAGCCTTTTCTCACCTCCCTACTGAAGGGATTCGTGATCTTATTCTGCCTCTCCACCCTTTGGAAATTAAGAATGCAGTTTTTGATATGGCTCCCAACAAAGCCCTAGGGGTCGATGGCTTTAACGCCCTTTTTTTCCAAACACAATGGGGCAAAGTTGGGCCCACTGTTGAGACTTTCATCACGACGATTTTTAACCAGGAATGGTGGGAAGCGGAGTTCAATCATACCATTCTTGTCCTGATTCCTAAAACTCCCTCCCCGACTCGATTGACACAATTTCGACCTATTAGCCTCTGCAACATGCTCTATAAAGTCCTTTCTAAAATTGTCATGAATCGATTAAAACCTATGATACCGCTCCTCGTAGTCGAGACCCAATGCAGTTTCATTCCTGGCAGGCTTATCACAAATAACATCATCATAGCCCAGGAGGTCATCCATACGATGCGAAGGAAGAAGGGAAAGCAGGGCTATCTCGCAATTAAAGTTGATCTAGAGAAAGCTTATGATCGGATCCGGTTGGAGTTTATCCTAGATACTTTGTAGGACATTAGCTTGCCTGAGCAACTTATCAGACTTATCATGCAGTGCGTGACCATAGTTTCTATGCAAGTTGCTTGGCAAGGCCTTTGGACTCCTCCTTTTACACCTTCCCGTGTTCTCCACCAAGGCGATCCACTCTCGCCTTGCCTCTTTGTTCTGTGCATAGAACGACTGGGGCACCTCATTTCCCAAGAGGTGGACTAAGCATCTTGGAAGCCGATTCGACTGAGCATTACTGGCCCCCACATCTCTCATCTATTTTTTGTTGACGACCTGATTCTTTTCACTAAAGCCACGGAAGCTCAAGCTCGGCTTATTGTCAACACTCTGGAGGTGTTTTGTGAAGCTTCGGGATAGAAAGTCAATCTTGATAAATCTCGGATCTTTTTCTCCCCCAATGTTGCTCCTATTGTTGTGCGTAGTCTCAGTCAGATATTACACATAACCTGTACGGGCAATCCTAGGAAGTACTTAGGGGTCCCTTTGCTACATGAGCATACCACGAGGGGTACCTATCAGCATATTTTGGATTCGGCACAAAAAAGGTTGTTGTGATGGAAGGCCAAGACCTTATCCTTAGTAGGGAGAGTGACCCTCTCCCAGTCCGTCCTTTTTGCCCTCCCCGTTTATGCTATACAAATGGTGAGACTCCCGCGGCAACTATGCGACGCTTTGGAGCATACCATGCATCAGTTTATTTGGAAGGCCACTACCGAGTCTCGGAAACTGCCTCTCGTTAATTGGGACGAAGTGTAAGCCCAAAAAAGAAGGGAAACTTGGCCTCCAACGCATCCGCGTCACTAACAATGCTCTCCTAGCCAAACTCGGATGGCCCTTAATTAACCGTCCCTCCGCTTTGTGGGTCCAACTAGTTAAAGCCAAATATAAGTTGGAGCTGGACCATATTCCCGTCACTATCAGTAGGCCAGGGGCTTCCGCTACCTGGGGAGGTATAACAGCTACTTGGCCTATTGTACCATTAGGGTTACGATGGCACCTGGGCACCGGGAGAAAAATCCTTTTCTGACTAGACAACTGGTTGCCGGACTGGGGTCGGCTAGGCTCTATAGTGATTTCCCCAATTCTAGCCCATGAGCACTCTCGCACCGTATCAGACTATACCACCGATGAGGGAAACTGGGAGTGAAACCTTTTCCAGCAGTATCTCCCCTCCGCAGTCTACCTGCAGCTCGTCCGATTCCAATCTACCCTGGCTTCCTTCGAGGAGGACATCCCCATTTAGGGACCTACCAGTCATGGGCGTTTCACAACGGCGTCCGCTTATGATCTTATCGTAGGCAATTCCTTGACTGCGGTGCCCCGATGATGGGATTTAATCTAGAAATGGGCTGGACCCCAACGAATTCGGACTTTCCTTTGGTTACTTTTTAAGAAAAAGCTTTTGACCAATCATCAGCGTGTAGCTCGCCACCTCACCCTGGACAACGCATGTTCCTTTTGTGGTCATGATGAGACCAACTTACATGCTTTTCGGGCTTGCTCACAGGTTAAACGCTTCTGGGGTTTCTTTTCCCCCGAAGTGATTACCCCGACTTCTTCCAGCACGATGTGGAGACCTGGGTGACTGCCAACCTTCAGACCCATACCCGAGTCCATCAGTCCCCGTGGTCTACTACTTTCAGAGTTTCCTGCTGGTTCCTATGGAAATGGTGGAATTGCAGCATTTTTGAAGAGGATTTCCTGTGGCCTGATGACGGTCACCGCGCAGTTACGAAATACGTTAGCTGGATCCAACGGGCGAGAACCGTAGAATGGAGGGTGTTTAGAGACACCGAGGTAGGTGTAGGGCACCTGTTGGATGGACCAAACCACCCAAAGGCTGGGTCAAGCTTAATACTGATGGAGCTGTTAAGTATGGTTACCAAGTTGCTATGGCGGGTGGTTTGATTAGGGACTGCCAGGGACAATGGTGTGGTGGATTTATTCACCGGATTGGGCAGGGTCCGCCTATTGAGGCAGAACTCTGGGGAGTTCAATCGGGCCTCCAACTGGCATGGGTTCTCGAGTTTTGACGGTTCATACTAGAAGTCGATTCCCTTGAGGTTATCAATATTCTCTCTTCTTCTATTTTTCCAGGGACTGATCAGTACCGTTTGGTGGCAGGTATCTGAGAACTACTGCGACAACCATGGGAAGTGCAGCTCCAACACGTGTTCTGCGAAGGAAACCAGAGTGCAGATAGCCTGGCCTCACTTGCAGCTTTAGCCAGCCCGGGCCTCCACTATCTCCAGGAGCCTCCGACGTCAGTCTGGGCCCACATATGCCGTGACCAACACGGTTTTTTGTACCGCAGACATTGTGATAATTAGGCTGTTTGTGTAATTTCGGTTTCTTTCCCTTGTAAAAAAAAACAATGGGTCCTAAATCTATATAAGCAAAACTGAGATTCCAAGTTCAAATACATACATCATAACTCTAATTGAGTATCCATTCTCTTCCAATCCATTTCCTAACTTAAGATTTGGAGCCAAAATGTCTGAGTTAAATACCTCATGATTTTTCGTAGGTCAAAATAGTTTGAGTCAGCAAACAAGAGTCAAAGCGTAGATCTAAATACATCAATTGGTGTTATCTGTAAAAGACGTCAATAATTCCATATATATTCTATATAGAATTTAAAAAATTTCGTTATAATGAGTCTTAATAGAGATTTCCAACACTATTAGTAGGGATGATAATTTTTGGCTTATAGGCCTAAATTTTGTTATTTTCAATGTACCAACTCATAGGCCAGGCCCAGGCTCATACTGACTCGATACCTAATTATTCTAAACGAAACAACATAGTTTTATTTAGAAGAGTTATGCCTCAGCTAGGCTTGGGTCTGGGCAAGTCAAACCTAGACTCAATTAAAAAAATTACGTTGTTATATATTTTAATTTTAAAAATTATTTTTAAGAATTTGTTAGCAATCAAACAATAATTCAACATTAGATATGTCATCAAACATTGAATCACATAATCGACCTACTATCCTTGATGATTTTAGGGAGGAGATACGATTATTGCTAATCTCATTGTTGTAACTTAGAAACTAATGACAATAATCCATTACCCTAAAATCAATTCAAACACACCAATTCTAGTATATCACAGTAGAGGGTAATAATTGCGAATTATATTATCTTTTCAGCATGACTTTAAGAGTGATTTACTTATGTTTTTGATGGTTTTTATAAGATTTGATACTCAATTTTTTTATATTTTATTTTCAGGACTTATTTGAGCTTCCCAGTGAATAAACATATTTGGGCAAATTATAAACAAGTTGGAACAATTTGGCATGGTTTTAGAGCAAGGATTCAAAACTCAATTCCCTAACATAAGTTTATATTAGAGATTCATGTTGATAGTAATTTTTACAAAGTTGGAGGTTTTCTCTATAAAAGTAAGGGGGAGTAACATAGGTTTAACACAAATTTGTGTTATAACCCATGTTAGTATTATGTTATAAGGGTTTTCTAATATAAAAAGATTATGGAGACTATTATGAGGGGGTATATGATATAAAAAACAAACTAGAGCATCTTGTGGCAAGAAAGTAGAAACTCTAGAGAGAAAGAAAGGGATTTTCATTGAGATTCAAGTGAAGAACTTCAAGATTTCAAGATCCACGAGAATTTTTTTTAATTTTGTATTCTTTCTTGATTGTTATTGATTTTATTTATTTTAAATCAAGATACGATGAACATTAGGATAATTTGTTTGGATTCCTTTTGATTTAATAAAAGACCTAAGTTATACTATAAATTATTCATGATTATTTCTTATGTTTGGGATGAAATTTGGTAGTATTTTTTTACTCATTTTTAGATTTCATATACATGTATGAATAGATTATGACATGAATAATAAGAGTTGCACTAAATCTTTGAGATAGAATTGCATAAATCTTCTAAGTTAGAGTCAAATATAACAAAGAAATTCATAGAACAAGATAATGCATTCTTAAGGATTTTGATCGCAATGGCATTTCAGTTAATTAAATTAAGGATAAGAGTTGTATTTCTTGAGAACGAATATAGTTATAACTTTGAAATTTCTACTAGACCAAGAAACTAGGGTTAAAAATTTAATCTAGATAAATTTAATTATAGAAAGGTTATAGGAGGATTCTACATAAGGATCTTGAATATAAATTAATTGTTTCATTATTGTTATTTGCATTTTTTTAATTTTACAATACTAATTTTGGTTTTGTTAATGCTTTCTTATAAGTCAATCATTCATTTTGTTATATTAAATAATAGAAAGATAGTTATTACTAATACTTATAGTAATCATAGAAATGATAATCATATTCACTAGACTATATTACAAAAATGATAGGTGCACATGTTTAGTTGATCTTAAATATTGTTCGAATTATGAACACACATCAAATTTTTGATGCTATTGATGGGGACTAGGATATTAAGAACATTTTGTTTTTATTAATCTAATCAAATTTTCTCTTCTTTTGTATTTATTTATTTTAGAAATTTCTTTTTTTGTATTTTTATTGAATTTCAAGATTTAGATACTTTAGCTTAGGACTAAAATTAGTCTCGGATTACTACTTGAGTTAGATCCATAAGTTGAAAGGACTTTACTTTGAACTTTAAGAGAGAGAAGCTTAAGAATTTGAAGGCAACTAAAAGTCCATTGGTTATAACTACCAAATACAATGGTAAGATATAGGGGACAACATCCTATGGGAAATTAAGATATGCTTCTGTAGAAGGAAGCTTGACGTATACTCATGTTTGTATAACACTTAACATTGTATTTGTATTGGAATGTTAGACAGATATCAGAGCAATCCAGGATTAGATCACTGGAGAGATGTACTTCAAAGGACCAAAGATTACATGCTTATGTATAGAAGAACCGACAATCTAGAGCTAATAGGGTACTTAGATTTAGATTTTGCTTGGTATGTTGATTCACAAAAATCAAGATTAGATCATATCTTTATATTTTCCCATAGAGCCACATCTTGGAGGAGTGCCAAGTAGTCTTTAACTGCTAGTTCCATCAAGGAGTTTGAGTTTATTTCTTGTTTTGAGGCTATATCATATGGTGTAAGGCTAAAGAGTTTCATATATAGGCTTAGACTTATAGATTCCATTTCTTGGCCATTGAGAATATATTATGACAATTCAGTTATTGTTTTTCTAGTTAAAGACAACAAAAGTAGTAGTCGGAATAAACACATCAACATTAAGTTTTTATCTATAAGGGAACGTGTTAAGGGAACGAAAGTGGTCATTCAACATGTTAGCTTTAAATTGGTGATAGCTGATCCTTTAACAAAAGGCATGCCACTAATGAAGTTCAAGGATCATATTGTTAGAATGGGTTTGTGTTCCATTACATAATTTTAATTATATGAACAATGTAGTTTTCATGAAACTCTTATAATATTTTCTCATATTATGGTGCACATTATTGAATTTTGAGAAAATTGATTATTTTAGACCTAGAATAAACATAGGGTTTATTCATTAAGTAATGCTACCATATTTAAGTTGATACAAAATATAGTATATTGTAATATATGGAAGATAATACTCAATTACTAGAGGACATATCACCATGATTCGTATATTATATTTAGATTGGATTAGTATTTGATACCAAGTTAAACGTATGGACTAAGTGGGAAAATATGAGAACTTTTCATATTTTAGTTTGATACCTATAAATGGTGGTCCAACTTTATGAATTTAATAGATATTAATGTCATATTTTAATGGTAACAATCAATGTGTTTAATGGGAGCACATTAATATAGTTTTTGTAGAAGATATTTGGGGTCCCTAAACTTCTTTTATGTTCTAAAATTATACACCATCGAATTGGTAATGTAGAGCTTAGAAGAATTTCAAAGCGCAAACTCTTCAAGAAAAAAAACAATGGTTGGAGTTATTTCGTTTTCTTCCACATTTAGCTTATATGTTATTATAACATATATTATTGTTAAATATATATGTTAGAATTGACCTACAAATAATTGTAAAAAAAAACTTAGAATTGACCTACAAATAATTGTAAAAAGACTTAGAAGAAGGGCAAGAAAGGTTAGACAATAGAAAAGTTACTAAAATGGAAAAAGAATTTGGTTAGTTTGGTTATTAAAGGTTTTAAGTATGAATTGGGTTAGTGAGATTTGGTAGCTTCTGATAATAATTCATTGCCTTAACGCTTATTAAACTTACATAGGAACGTTTTTCAATCCCGAAGTTTACATTGACAAATTCGTGCTTGTAGATCAACAATGCACTTGTATACCAAATGTGTGATTTTGAACTTCAAATTTCCATTAGTCTTAGTGATACGTGCATTTCTTCCTATTGTGCAACCTCTATATTCTTCGTGGATTTAAGCATTACATCCCTTTTTTTTTATAAATTTAAGTTATTAAGGTAACTAGACATCCTCTGGCAAATATATAAAGCTTTTCGTACAAGCTTCACAAATGAATCCATTAAATGTGTCTTATATATTGTTATGAACAATTTCATACTTTGGTTTTGTGCTCATAAGTGCCATAACAAAAGTCTTTTGTTTCCTTACTTTTTGAAGACATCGTAGGCCTTCTTTAATATACTCTTCATTGGTTTATTATCTTATTGAAGTCCATTTTCATTTTGCAACTCACCGATTGCCAAAATAAAGTTCTATATATATGGCCTTTATACATATTAGACAAATTTGCGTAGACATGTCAAACACATTTCAATTTCTAGGAAGAGATTCTTTAATGTATCCATTAAACCTTAATAATGAAAAAGAGAAAGTAATATAAGTAGAATAATTCAAAGAAGATACATAAATGAACATAATTTGTATTAATAGTTAGAGATCACCTTTTTTTGATCGTTTAAAAAAGTCCATACATTCCTACTTCAATTTAGATCTTTAATAAGAATATTCAAAAATCAATGTCAAGATTGGTAATTCTCCCTTTCAAACATAGCCTAAGATATATGGAACATCTAGCTATTTCCATCACAACCAATTATAGCTAATAAAAGATCTCCATGGAATATCTTCAAAAAATCCATCTATCAAATTATTTTTCAACAACCACCAATAAGATCATACTTAAATATACTAAATCCCATATAAAATCTCTTAAACATTGGTTGTTTAGACTTTTCATCTAGTTTAGTTTGAATAATGAATTGTCCATCTTTATTTGTCCATCGTGACTCTCTTCCATAGGACCATAACTTTATATAATAACCTTCCATAGATCCTTGTAGCATCCCAATAGCTTCCTATTATCTCTATAAAACTAGGATTTGGTCACTTATAACATATGCTTTCTTTAAATATTATCCATTATCTCACTATTGTCCACTTTTTTTTCCACCTAAACTTATACAAAAATTCATTTCCTATCCATTTCTTAAAAGCATGTTTATTTTTGTGCAACTATGCTTGTTTTTCATTATCTTTATAACATACATTTTTTCATTTATAGTCCAACTAGCATATACCCTAAATGAACATTGTAACTTATAAACAACCTCACTTCTCATACAAGATTGTCATTAAAGAATCATATCCATTTATAATTGCATAATTTCTAATTACTTCCCTAAACTGCGCCAAAAACCCTTCATTTCCATTTTGGGATTAAACATAATGTATTTCTTCTTGTGAAAAATGTCTCGCACCATCTATTATCATTACAAATTGACAAATGTACTTTATCATCAGTATCTTTATATTCTCTATACCATCTATGTGAACTCCCTTCTTTATCATGGTGTAAGTTAAACTCATCTCATCAACTTTTTAGGAAATTTGTAAAATATAAATACTACTAAATGCCCTTTATTTTACGACACTCCTTTTAATACTAGCATCTTAAGTTCATCAAGACCCATATATATGTTAATGTTATTTCTTTCCAACACCTTACCATAATGAAATTCAAAATTTATTTATTACAAATAATTGTAATATTAGTTTTTAACAATTTATTATTATTTGAATGTGGTGAAGCTGGTGGAGTATAGAGTTATATTGAAGGGGCTTCAGTTATCAGTTGAAGCTCTTCTTTTAGGTAAATTCCATTCTAAATACACTACAGTATATGTTTTATTCAAACTTGACTAAGAGTCTAGAGCTTATTAATTGGGCATGGAAGAAAGAATGCATAATATTTTGGCACTAAAAGATGAGAAATATAAAAAAACACGACTTAGAAACAAAATGACCTATTTATTTAGCATTTCTTGACATAAGAAAAGAAACAAAAGTAGTTATGCATCCTGTTAGGATATATTTTATATATTCCTTATTTAGTTTTGGAATTTTAAATTGGACACATAAGAAAGCTGAAATTGTTATATGGATTGATGAAGATGTGTATTAATTGGACGTTGAGTTTTAGAATTGGGCTCTTTTGACTTGGTTGAGTTGGCATCATACACGTCCATAAGCAGCTGGCATAAATCTTCTAAGTTGGTGTTGAACAGATCCTTGATTTATAATAGAAGTCCTTCTTAAATATAAATGCTGTCTAGATCTCCTATTCATGGTGGAATCTTAAAAGATATTAAAACATGTGATCTCCTAGTTGTTGTTGAAGTCTATCAAAACACGTATGTGAAGAATCCTAGTTGATGTGGTGCGGAAACTGAAGAAGAGTCCTAGTTGATGTGGTGCGACAACTGAAGATAGCGTGTGTGCGCTATTGAAGTTGTGTTGTGGAGGTCACGTGTATCTTGGAAATATCCTTGGCTGGCTGTGCATAGTATTTTTTCTTTTTGAACTGAACATTGCATCTTGAGTTTCTTTTCATATACGGTGGAAGTTGGGGTGTGTGGATTGATTGTACCTAGATGTCACGTGGTATCATATAGAAAAGGTTGTTGGCTACGTTTATGTGGTATAGGGAAAATAACGCATACTGTGTTGGTGTTGGATTTATAGTGGAGGTAGTGTTCGTGGGTGAGACGTCTTTATGAAGGCGCAGTGGTTTTCTTATTGCTACAATTAACATGTCCTTTGGGTGAGCCATGGTGATGTTGATTTATATGTAAAGCGTTTCACACGTCTTGAGTCTTGATGCTTTGATACAGTGAAGATCATCTTCTATGAAGTGAGTATTGGCTATAAATTGAAGGAACACCGTGAGTTGTTTTTCTGTGAAGAAAGAGTAAGCTATGGTGGAGAGTTTCAGTTGGGTTATTTCAAGAAAATAAAAACCATAGGGAAGTCTTTCTTTTGTCTCAAGTATTTCGTTGTTTAATTTTTAGTTGTTTAAATACTTGAGCTATTTTTACTTATATTTTCTTGAGTGTTGAGTTGTTCATTTAATCACTTGAGTGATTTAGTTACTATTCTTTTTTCAAAAGAGTGTTGAGAAAAATCCTCTGTTGAAGTTAGTACGAGACGGTCGTACTATTAGATGTGAAATTCTTTCACGGGAAGTGAGGTTGAGAGATAGTGTCAAGAGTTGAGTGGTGTCAGTTCAGTAAAACCTTGGGTAAATCTATTGTCCTTCGGTGAAAGTTATTAAGCTGGGTGAGGGCTCCACAGACGTAGGCAAGAAACGAATTAGAAAGTTCGCGAAACTATCCCCCTTCCAGTTTTTCAATTGGTAATAGAGCAAGGTCACTTATTCAAAACTTGGTAGCATGTTGGTGCAGATCCTATTTTCGCAAACATGGCTACAAGGGAGGGTGCCTCAATCACCAGACCACCATTA
>JAOSBL010000006.1:18028718-18040905 GCA_027568915.1 Erythroxylum roraimae | reverse complement strand
GACAAGATTAATAAACTTAGATACAATGCACCATCATTAATTAATTGTTTATTTATTTTCTTTTCTTAGTTACGGAATTAATTCTTGTTTAATTTTACAAATATAATGTACAAAATAAAAATTATTCTATTTTATTCATTTATCGATAAATTAATAACTCCGTATAAGATAATAATTTTTCAAGTCCCAAAAATATTTATTTATAGAAGTTTTACTGTAAACAGACGACAGTCATAGTTATTTCTCCTCTTCTATTGTGGGGCTCAACTTCCATTAAGTAGTGTCAAGCGTAAGCAATATCTCACTTGATGCCGAAATTAGCAATCATTAATAAAAATAAGCATAAAGTAACACTCTTCCTAGGAGCTATTAGTACTAAGGGTAATGCCTAAGTAACATCAACAGAATCTTGTTACTTTAATATGGACAAAAAGAAAGCCAAAGACGTGGAAGTTAAGCTTACTAACAAAACAAAAAAAATCCACCATCCATTTTCTTTAATTTTGCAAAGTGTAGCTATCAAGTTGCCTGTTTTGTACAGCTCACGTGGGTTGCAATAAATTTTTTGTCCTGTTGTCCAAGTTTAGGTGCCAAATAAAGCTTAGCCCATTAGTATGACGCCGGCATCTGCCATCAACAGCAAGGAATTTTATTTTGTCAAAGAAGATTAATTGAATATGTATGGAGATCAATATTATATTACCTTTGTGATATTTTTAAAAAATATATATAAAAAAGAAAATTTTAAAAAGTAAAATGTGGATGAGACTCAAATTTGTATTAAATTTAAAATTTTAAATTTAAATAAAATTAAATAACCTCCAAAGTCCAAACCATTGTTAAGAATGAGAAAATGAATATCTTATTAAATATATCTTTCTGTTCTACACATAAAAACCTTAGCATTAAGAAAGCAACTACCACCCTTAAATTCTATTTTTTATTTTTTATTTTTATTTTAAATAAAAACATGTAATTATATTTTCATTAATGATTATAACTATAAATTATATTAAATAAAACTTAAAGATAAATTATTTTTAATTAATTAAATTTATTTTAACGTCTTATATAATATTTATTAATAAATTACTAATACAAATTATTTTACTTTTTGAAATGAATAATTTATAAATCAATATATATTTTAATTATTAAATCAATATTTGAAATTTATATGTTGAAGATATTTTAAAATTGATTATATTAATTAGTATTTACTAAATTAAATTAAATTAATTTAATATGCCTTGTTTGTAAGATGGAAGGTGTGATGGTACAGTTTTGACTTTTGAGGGATTAATATTTGAATGCTGACGTGAACTAGCGGGAAGATATTCAAAAACTAGCGTTTTCTTAATTATAGCAAACATTTGAATCCGAGTACAATACATTTTATTATCATAAGTTATTAAAAAAAAGAGAGAATTAATTACTACATCCTTGATCTGGGCTGGGTATACGAAATTTTGAATTACTTATAAATTAAAGCTTTTCCTAAACTTGGAAGAAGAGCCTAATGCATAGCCTTTTTATTCAAAGACAAAAGTTTGAATTTGGAACTTAAAAAACAAGTTTTAGTCTTCCACACTTAAAGCTGCTCAATACTGACATACTTCACGTGCTCTCTCTCTCAAACGTTCCTTTCTTAATTTTTTTTTTCTTAATCCACGCGCTCTCCCCGATATCACCTTGTTTCGGTTTTGCTTTTGCTTTGCTCGTTCCCCTTCTCCTGTGTTCTTCCTTCTTTTGCCCTCGTAGATCTGTTGCCTCTGCCGAGGCTCAGCCACACCCGATAGGTGCGTTGCCTTCTCTGCCCTTCTTTTATGCACTCTTCTGTTTTCATGCTTTTTGTGTTCTCTCAATTTGCTGTTCTGGGTTGTTCTTTTTCTTCTTGTTGGTGCCGTATATGCCACACCGACTTGATGTTTATCGGTTGAGAAGTTTTACTTCGGATACCAGTTGGTACATTGCTGTAGCTTGTAGGTGCTATAGACGCACTGGGTTGTTTCGTGTTGTTTCTTTGTAAGCGTTACACTGGCATTCTCCTTGCAGTTTTGGATCTACATCTAAATGTATGATGCGTTTTTCGTTTTCCTGCTGCTGCTTTGTGTCTGTTTCACATAACTTAAATTACGGCCTCCTGCTTATCTCTTTTCCTGGTTTAAAAAACAAAATCATAAAGAACAGCTATTTTGCTTTTCTACAACTTCTTCCTCGCTTGCTTTGTACGTGTGGATCATCTTGCTTTCATTTATGCCGGTGCTTTCACTTTACTTGGTTTGAGCAGATTTTAACTATATTCAAGGATCAATTTGTTTAAGACTCGAGTTTGCAACAGAAGATCTTAGTTGGATTTCTCATTATGTTCTCCTCTTTTGATCGCTATGTGCAGGAAATGGGGCTCATTTCCAGGAAGATATTCCCTGCTTGCGAAACCATGTGCATATGCTGTCCTGCATTGAGGTCCAGATCTCGGCAACCTGTAAAGCGATATAAGAAATTGCTTTCGGACATCTTCCCTAAGTCCCCAGTGAGTCTTCATTCTCTCAACAATGCCTTGGTGGTTTGAGAAGACGTGTGATCAATTGATACTAAGCTGTCGCCTACGAAATATATGGTTCTCAAATTGCAATTTTACTTGTGACTGCAACATCAGAGTATCGACGTATGTGGATGTTGTGAATAGTGATATTACCGTGAAAGGTTTTATCATGCGATGGAACAGGTCACATTCAGAGACTTTTCTGGAGTGACCTATTGTTTTATGTTTCAAAATGCCTTTGTTTGCATTTAATCAATTAATGCCGTATACTGAGTACCTTCATTGTTCCAACAATACAAAATGCATTGAACTTTGTTTTTCATATGCATTGGAGATTCAGATCTGCAGACATACTCTATTTCTGTAGAAGAGTTGTTAGAAGCAGTGTAGCTGGAAATCTGTTAACACTATGTACAACCCATCTTCTTTAGCTTCACTGTTATTCTTTTTTATGGGAACAAAAGTTGAAGCCTCCACAATGTTTTGCAGGATTGTACTGTAAATGAAAGAAAAATTGTCAAACTATGTGAATATGCTGCAAAAAACCCACTGAGGATTCCAAAGGTGCTGTCTTTATGCATAACTGCTGTGTTATAAAATGTTATTCAAGCCTTGAAGGTAGAGAGTGAACCTGTAACGTCGTACTGGTGCTATTTTAAATAGATTGCAAAATATCTCGAGGAAAGATGTTACAAAGAACTGCGAAGTGGACAAGTCAAGTTCATCAATATTGTTGCTGAGGCGTACAACAAAATGGTTTCTATATGTAAAGAGCAGATGTAAGTTTTTTTTTGGGTTTTTTTTTTTACTTTCTTGCTATCAATAATCTGCTTTACATCTAAATGTGGTCCCAAAATTCTACATGTTTGACCACATGTTCATGTCTGTCCACGAAAAAGCTTGATGATGTAGTTTGCTTATGTGATTAATAAGGCTGCTGAATGGCATTTTACTCTGTTAATTGGTTGATTTGGTTTTTATATTTGTCTATCTGTGAGATTGTGAAACTTTTTAGTCTTTTCATTTAGCTTGTCCTCTGGCAAATCTAACTAATGTTGTTTGTTTCTGCTGCATACACCTAAAGTTAAATGCTGAGAATTTATGTTTCTGTTATAATGCCATATCTTGGAATTTTCAGGGCATACTTTGCAATCAATTTGTTAAATGTGGTCAATGAACTGTTGGACAAATCTAAGCAAGAAGCTTGCCTGATCCTTGGTTGCCAAACCTTAACAACATTCATTTATAGTCAGGTAGATTATGTCTAAACTCTATGGTTTTTCAGATGATATGCTAATAATTGGATGAGTAAGGTACAGAAGATACCACAGATGATGCTAGAAGATGGTTATGTTGACCTAACAGTGGCTGTTAGTATAATTTCACAATTAGTTATTTAGCTACAATTGTTTGTTCCAGAACCTATTTCATCTTTGGGAAGTAGATGAATCCGCTTCTGTTAATATCAACCCTTTAGTAAATCTCTTTTCTTATGAAGTAACTCTAGTTATAATTATTTTAGATGATAATGTACCTTATCACTTTACCGTACTCTGATGCTCAAACAGGCAGATGGTACATATACACATACAATTGAGAAATTTGTTCAAAGAGTATGTAAGCTGGCACATGAGAATGGAGAAAAACATCATACTAGCCGTTTGAAAGCTTATAGCCTTCAGTGCCTTTCAGCTATGGTATTTTTTCATATGATATATTCTTCAGATATAAATAAATTAATTTAAAGGATTAATCACCATTTTCCTACACATCAATGATTGTAGAATTCTTGGTATGCAACTTATGTTATTTGGTGGTTTGCTCTTGATAGGTTTGGTACATGACAGAGTTTTCATACATCTTTGCTGCTTTTGATGAGGTATGTGCTTTGAGTGGTTATATGTTGCTTTACATGATTATTTACTTTATGGAAATTGACTTACTGTTAACAATCTTATAATATATAGTAACATTGTCTGATGTTTTATGCTTAGCCATTTACTTCTGTTGTGTTACTGGCATTTATGTTTTAAAAAGCTAGTTGCAATTCATGACCATTTAGCCTGCAGATAAGTAACAAATCGAGCCAAGTAGGACTGTTGAATTCTTATCAAGCTATAACTGACATTCACTTGCTGCTATTACTCTGTATAGTTATTATTATTTTTTAAATCATGCTTGAATCAATTTCAAACAAATGCAGATTGTTCATGCAATGTTGGATAACTATGAGCCGGAGTTGCATGTAGAAAATAATGATGGGAGAGAGGAGCCACAACATAACTGGGTAGACGAAGTAGTTAGATGTGAGGGCAGAACTCCTGTTGTTGATACAGATGCTAACTCTAGCTGCATACTTATGAGACAACGAACTGAAAAAAAAGATCCTTCTCAGTTGACAAGGTAATTTTTGTAAACTGTTCTATACTTAATCCCAATCTAGTGATTCTTTGTCTTCCTATTTCCAATGCATTTTATCTTTTAGAGAAGAATTTGAGACACCCAGAGTATGGGCTCAAGTTTGTATTCAAAGAATGGTTGAGCTAGCAAAGGAGAGGACAACAATGCGCAGAGTTCTTGACCCAATGTTTAACTACTTTGATTCTGGGAGGCACTGGATTCCTCGACAAGGTCTGGCCATGATTGTTATGTCCGACCTGTGCTACTTTTTGGAAACTTCAGGTATCTTGAATACTCTTTATGCCTTTCCATTATGCTTAGCTTATGCATGTCTAGCCCTTTCTTGAATTTAGGGTTGCAAATACTCCCCTGGAAAAAAACAATTGCAACTGTGTGATTTTTAATGTTTCTTTCACTCCAGGGGATCAACAATTGGTTTTGGCTGCTGTTATACGCCACCTGGACCACAAAAATATAGCACATGATCCACAACTCAAATCCCATGTCATTCAACTTGCTGCAGCTTTAGCTAGGCAAATACGATCCGAAGCAGTGCTGGTTGAAATTAGCATTGTGAGTGATCTGTGCAGACACTTGAGAAAAAGTCTTCAAGCAACAGTTGAATCTGCAGGAGACCAAGATTCAAACCTCAATATATCACTCCAGAACTCCATTGAATTTTGCTTGCTTGAAATTGCTAAAGGGGTAAACTTTAAGATTTTACATGACTGATTCTTGACAGTAAATTTGTTTTGGGATCTAGGCATTTGTCTGATCAAGACTAGCTATGCATGTAGTAACTTGAACTGCAAAATCCCTCTTCCCTCCTGTGGAAGCTGAGAGTTACAATCTTACTGAGTAGCACTTAGTTTTGTGTTTGAATCAACTTCTTTATGTATTCTTTTGTTGAGATTAGATTGGTGATACACGACCCCTATTTGACATGATGGCCATAACACTGGAGAAGCTAACATCTGCTGGAGTTGTTGCCCGTCCAACAATTGGGTCCCTCATTGTTCTTGCTCATATGATCTCTTTGTCATCACCTTCACTTTCGCTGCAGGTTGGATCAATTTACTATTTTCAGTGCATTCATTTGTGTATTTTTTTTCAATGACTGCCAAGTATTCAATCTTATATCTTCAATTTTCCAGGAAGTTCAATGATCACTATATGAGTTTTTATTGGTTAGTGATATTCTTTATCGAACAAATACAACTTCATTAAGTTGTGGATTTTCTAAGTGCTCATCTTTTTATAAGAAATGAATTATTAGCCTATCCTGTGTGATTATACTCAATTTTGTCTACATGTTCTCATACTTGCTCACTTGTATATAACTTCATTCTAGGTCTTCCCTGAAGAACTTCTAATCCAACTTTTGAAAGTAATGGTGCATCCAGATCTTGAGGTTCGAGTTGGGGCACACCGAATATTTTCCATCCTTCTCATGCCCAGCTCTATTCAACTCCAGCGCGAAGCTTCTTTGCAGTTAGGTTCCATCTGTGAGTTGCGAAAATGGCATTCAGATACTGCACCAGCTTTTGCTTCAATAACATCGCTACTTGAAAGGCTCCGTAGAGAGAAAGATGGTAAAAATGAAAGGCATGGAAAAAATGTGCATGGTGAGTATAAGGAATTGGAAAGCATGGACGAAGATTGGAAACAATGCTTGACTCGAAAGAATTCCTCCAATTTTTACTCGATCAATTCAATAATTGACAGGACTGCTGTTACATCCAGCTTTTCTGAGGGGGTAAGCAACTCCGGTTTGTGTTGTGTATGCTTGGCATATGCTTGTAAGCTACTTTGCCACAGCAACACTTATGTGTTGTAATGCTTTTTGCAGGAACTACATGTAGTGAAGCTTAATGAGGATCAAATAGGCCAATTGCTGTCTGCCTTCTGGGTACAAGCGAACCTTTCAGATAACATGCCCTCAAATTTTGAAGCTATAGCTCATTCTTTTGTGTTGACAGTTGTTTCTTCACGGTTGAAAGTAAGATTCAAACTTTATTGTTTTATTATTAATGAGATGTTTCTTTTGAAAACTAAGTCTCTTAACATATTGGAAGTTTTGCTGTTACAAAATGAAGAATAAACACTATATCATACTTAAAAATCCTATGCTGTTTTCTTTTTATTTTATGCTGTTATGGTTGTTATACTCGTTAAATCCTGATGTTGGAATGTCTTGTTAAAGTAGTTGATGACAATGCAGGAATCACTCGCTACCACTGCCTTTACTCTCCTGTTGCATGACTGGAATACAATCACACCTAGTTTCCTGTTTGTTGCTGCAGCTTAATCTTTTATCCTTAAGCTAAACCTGTCATATTGTTTAGGATCTGTCTCGTTTACGGTCCTGGTTGGCTACATGGAATCTTGTAAAAATCTTGATGAGGACGATCATGATGATAACGGGATATTAATCATGGTTTTGGGGTTACTTAAAGCTATAATTTGAGATTTTAGGTATATCATTCTTTACACATTTAGTAACTCTTTTGGAATTTGTAATATGCAGAATACAAATGACCTTCTTGTAGTCCGCTTCTTCCAGCTTCCCCTCTCTCTTGCGAATTTGGGCCTGGATTCCAACAATGGTAGAAGCCCTTCTTTCTGAAACATCTATTCAATGTTGGATAAAACACATCTGCAACTCATATGTTTATGCTATCTTTTCTCAGGGACATTAACTCCTGCATGTAAGAGATCCATATTTGGATTATCAATTGGTATGCTGATGTCTGCAGCCAAAATATATCAAGTTGCTGAGTTGAACGAGTTCATTAAATCCTTACTTCCATCCAATGTGAGTCTTCTATCTTTCAAACTTGATTGTATTAGTTGAAACTTCTTAAATGGTAGAGGGTTGTCGTTATTGATTCTACTATTGTGAAGCTTTTAATTCCACAAGATATACTTTACCATCTCTGTAGTGTTGGCAATGGGCTGGGATGGGCCGGGCCTGGGTTTGTCCAGGCCTGGTCTAATTCCCCTTATAGGTGGCCTGAGCCCAGCCTAAGCCCCGATCAGGCTTGGCTCATTTGAGCTCAAACCTGATCAGGCTTGGAGCAGTCCAAAGCCCCAACCGTCCAGGTCCCAATCCAACCTAACCTATAAAAGATTCGATCAACATTGACCCCTCTCCAATGTTTCAGAATCTAAGTTGCATGAGAACGATTTGGTGCTAGGAAAAGAGCTTAAAATAGGATTTGGAGGAGAAATTAACAAAAAGCAAGAAATTACTAAAATGCAAAGACAACAAATGGAACAGCACTGATCAGCAATTGCAAAATATCTGCTCCGCCGGTGTGACCATCACCATGAGGATTTCCAAGCTCTGCACTGGTCACCACAACAACATTGGTCACCTTCCAAGGCCACCACCCATGCTTGGGAAGTCTCTGCTGTCTTTCTTTTACCTAAATTTGGAAAAAGAGTTGCAGTTTTGTGGAAGAGGAAGAAAGATGAAAGCTACAGAGAGAACAGATTAGAGAAGTGAAATCAGAATCATTTCTTTATATATAGTTGGAGCTCAGCCTGGCCTGAGCCTCGTCTGAATCTTGGTTAACTCGGGCTAAGTCCATTGACTTTGGGTCTGACCAGACTGGGCCTGGCTGAGCCATCTCTAGATATTTGTTAGCCAGCTAACTGGAAATCAATTTCTAAAAGCAGTTCGCCAGCTAACTGGAATTCAATTTCCGAAGTACAACAGATGAGCAGTGATTAACTGAAATTTTTTTCTTTTGAACAGCTTGATCCCTTCCTGGCTATTGGCACCAACTTTCAAGTACACGTAAAGCCTTTCGCAGATATAGGAGAATATGGATCTGTTACTGACAACCAGCTAGCTATGGCATCAATTCATGAGTTACAAAGATTATTTGAATCAAACAAGGGAATAATTGATCTCTTGGCTCTGAATCTATCCAAGACTGTGGAGGTAAGCAATTTTAGTAGTGGTCTCTCTCTCTCTCTTTCTCTCTCTCTTTCTCTTTCTGATGTTTATATGTCCTTTTTAAGCTGGGGGTGGATGAGTTGGCTAGACAGTTGTCAGAACCATTTGTGCCTGATGAAGCTTTCATGTTTGGCCCACAACTAGTACTTGACATAGACCACAGTAAAGTTGTTTCCCATTCCAAGGAATCGCTCTCATTTGATGACGTATGTGTTTAACATTCATGATTATTTCATGATCAAACATAAAAATAAGTTTAGAAAACACGGCCAACAACTTTCTGTTTTGCAGGATGCTCTGACATCGTTAGTTCAGGATGATGTGACAAGTGAAGCATCTGTTGCAGATTTGTCTCGGTTTATTCCCAAGATGCCGTCATCCCCTTCTGTCTCCCACATTATCAGCATTGGACAGCTACTAGAATCGGTAATCCTACTTCCGAAAAGTCACCTCTGTGTCATTGTTTGTGCAGAAGGAAGTACAATTGATTTGTTTATAAGCCCATATAGTTTTTGACATTTTGAGTACTTTGATTCAGGCGCTAGAGGTAGCTGGTCAAGTTGTAGGGACATCTGTCTCTACATCACCTCTCCCATATGATACCATGGCTAAACAGTGTGAAGCTTTGGGAACTGGTACAAGGAAGAAACTCTCTAATTGGTTGGTGCAAGAAAACTGTCATGCTAGAACAGCTGACAAAGTTTTACTGGCACATCCTACAAATGGATGCCCTGTGCCGTGGAAGGTCTGACGAAATATATGGAGTTATATATCATCTTAGAATTTCTTTAAGGTGCAACATTGCCATTAGAGCTAGATTCCTATGTACTTGGGTTTGTTAAGAATCTAGCTCAGTTCAATCAAACTTGCAGTAGGTCATATAGTGGTTTGTTGAATATTTGACTGACTGTAGTACAATAAAATACCATTTCTGTTCACTCGTATTTGCACACATTTACAAACCCCTACATCTTAGTAATCTTGATATGTCTGTGGTTGTGTTCAGGGATCCGTGAGACCGATGGACTCGAGCTTAGCTATGAGGCTGCCTCCTGCTAGTCCTTTCGACAACTTCCTGAAAGCAGCTGGTTGTTAATGAAAGATGAACAGCGCAGCGCATGTGTTTCTGTCCTTAGGATGTTAATAGTGAGTAGGTAGTGGTAACCCATGGGTTGTCATGGCATTTGATTATTTGCAGATTGTCAGCCCAGTTAACTAATGCCCCTTCAGGGCTTAGTATATTTATTGTGTTGTGTTAATGATCTAGCAGATGGTAAGAGTGCCCTAGCGTTCAAAATATTTCGGTTACAAGGAAAGTTTACAGATTGCTAGTGGTCTGACTTGATTTATCTTGACCGAAATCCTTCTGATGTTTTGGAGGAAACTATTGCTTTCTAGCAAAACCTCTAAGCCTATGGTTTCCATAATTGGAGTTGCATTCATATTCGATTGAAATTGGAATTGGAATTGCAATTCTAGATTAGAATTTAAAATTTTTATGATAAACTACTGAAAATTATGTTGAAATTTGAAAGCTTGTTACCTTTATTTCGATTATCAGAATTTTGTTGATGCTTAAAATTGGTTGAAGAATTACAACTTAATACTTTTTTGATTGAAAGTTGGAACTGGTAGTTCTATCTTTATAGACTGGACTGTCTTTCGGAAGTTGCATTCTTTATCTGTAAATAATACTTTTTTGATTGAAAGTTGGAACTGGTAGTTCTATCTTTATAGACTGGACTTTCTTTCGGAAGTTGCATTCTTTATCTGTAAAAGCAAAGACGAGAGAAATTTAAATTGAAGATAAAAAATTGGAAGAGTTGGAGATGAAATACAAGGGAAAGTACAGCAGAAAAAGTGGGAGAAAATATTGTTTAAAAATATTGGCAAGATGTATTCTCTATATTCTTAAGGGTAGAAGGTATGAATTGCCTCCAAGGGAAGTTGCGATCCCGACTTGCACGAAAATCTGCAGAGTTGTGATTGCGACTTCTATTTTTTTCCTTCATTTGACCTGTTTTGGTAAAAAAGGTATAACTTTAATTAGAGATATTGAACTAGATCTACAATTTTCATAAAAATCACGAAAAGATATTTTACCTTTAAAAGGGTCAAAATTTTCAATCAATGAAAATGTCCAGAATGTCCATCTTATACAGCATCACAAACTTCTAACGATTATATCTCTCAACTTCGACATTCAAAATTTTCATATTATATAGCGTTAGAAAGTTAGAAAGATAAACTACAACTTTCAAGAAGACAACTTTGTCTAATTCAGCCTAGATCAATAAAATTTTTTCCTTGGAGTCAGAACACACATTTTTACCCCTATGGAAAACTTGAAAATGTAATGTACAATTTGAAAATGTCATGGGCAAAACACAATCATATGTCATTACCACAAAAGATAAGAGTTTTTACAAAGCTTTAATGGGCATTTCAAGCCACAATACATCAATATCTCAAAATCTCAAAATACAAAAGATACATGAATAATAATTCGCTCAAAATACGACTAAAGCCTTGTCGTTACAAATCTAACTTAAAACACAAAAAGGTGCAAATTTTGGAGTGATGCCTCGACTCTCTTTCACTAGATCTCTTGCTCGTCACTTGAAGATGGGACGAAAAAGGGGATGAACTTAAAGCTCGTCGGTAACAATTTTATAATCAATAATCAGCAAAAACTATTGAAATATTCATTTCCATTGTAAAAATTCACATTGAATCATAAAGTACATATTTCTCAAATTCTCAACCAAATTCATAATAATGCAAATTATGTATGTATCAATCTTGTCAACATATCACGAATACATAAGCACATCAAAATGGTTTGGGTAGATCCAAAAACATAACGTACTACACATTTCCACATAATGGTCCTATGTAGCCGTGAACAGAACATACTATCGCAATCTCAATTAATGGTCTTGCGTAGCCGTGAATTTAGAGGAGTCTATGAAGGAGCTCCATGTCATTAGCGGGTAGGCGGAAGAAGCCTTTTTGTCAAAGTACACTTGACTTAACTTAGGGGACCATCACAAACCTACATAATCATGCATTTCATAACTTGTAAACATGTTGCCCAAAATGACACTTTTTTTTAAATTTGATATCCTTTCAAAATATTTTTCATTTTTCATTTCATAATTCAAAACACAATTCATATACAAAACATGTAGCACATTCTCGAAGCATTCAAAGAGCAATAAATGCACATTTAAAAAGTAGTTGAAATCATTTATTTCCATTTCTTGAAAGAAACATTA
>JAOSBL010000006.1:17962709-17977741 GCA_027568915.1 Erythroxylum roraimae | reverse complement strand
TTCAAGAATCGGTTATTCAGTTGAGTTCTGTAACCAACTCAAGCTGATAAGTAATCTGACGTGGTATCGGATCTTCCATCTCACTTTCTTTCATCTGATGTTTTTCACCTTGTGCTTCCGTCTCATTTTTATTCTCGCGCCTTTCGTCTGATTTTCTTTCGTCTGTCTTTTGTATCTTGCGCTTCCATCTTATTTCTATTCTCGCGCCTTACGTCTGATTTTCTTTCGTCTGTCTTTTGTATCTTCTAACTTTCATGTGCTTCTGTCTGCTTTTTGTTTCTCCGCTATCGTCTGTATTTCTTCCGTATGCTTTTTGACTTTGCTCCTTCCGTCTACTTTTTTGTTCTGCTTCCGTCTTACTTTCTTTTGTCATTATTATTTGTTCTCCATCAAAATTATTTATGTAAAGTCATTTTGACTTAACAAAGATGTCCATTTTGATTTTAATGAGGAATGCCATAAGGCCTTTAACATTCTCAAAGAAAAATTAATCTCTACACCGATTATTGTGGTCCCTGATTGGTCTTTACCTTTTAAAATTATGTGTGATGCTTAAGATTTTGATATGGGATCTGTTTTGAGCCAAAAAGTTGAGAAATCTTTGTGTGTAATTTATTATGCCAACCTAACTTTGAGTGATGCATAAATAAATTACACAACCATGAATGATTAGCGGTGATTTTTGCATTGGAAAAATTCAGATCTTATTTGTTAGGGTCAAAAGTTATAATCAATTCTCATCCTGCAGCTCTTAGATATCTGCTAACCAAAACGTATGCAAAATTGTGGTTAATTAGGTGTATTTTTTTATTATAATAGTTTGATGTGGAAATAAAAGATAAAAAAAAGAGAGTGATAATGTTGTTGCAGATCATTTGTCTAGGTTATCTCCTAACAACAAAGGAAGTATGCAATTGCTGAGAACTTTCCTGATGAGTAGTTATTTGTTGTTAGTAAAGTGCCTTGATACGCTGGCTACGTGAATTATCTTGCTTGTGGCATTTTGAGACCTAACATGACTTTTTAGGAAAGGAAAAGATTTCTTCACTTAAGCAGGTACTATTTTTGGGACAATCCATATCTCTGTAGGATTTGCAAAGATGAAGTCATTCGAAGGTGCATTCCAGGGAGAGAGCAAGTATGTGTCTTGACTTTTTGTCATGAACTCCACTATAAAGGCCATTTTAGAGGGTGAAAACTGCTTCTAAGGTTCTTCAAAGCAGTTTGTCTTGGCCCACTTTGTTCAAGGATGCTCATTTCTTCTGTTAAAATGTAATAAATGCCAACGAACTAGAAATATAAGTAGAAGAAATGAAATGCCCCTAACTAACCAACTGACTGTTGAATTATTTTATATTTGGGGTATTGATTTTATAGGCTCTTTTCCTAAATCTTTTAGATTTGAGTATATACTTGTTGCAGTTGATTACTTATCTAAATGGATAGAAGCAATACCTAACCTAAACTAATGATGCTAATGTTATTGTTAAATTTGTGAAGGAAAATATTTTTAGTAGGTTCAGGATTCCACGAGCAATTACAAGCGATGGAGGAAGTCATTTCTACAATAAGCTTTTTGAAAAGCTTGTGAGGAAATACGCAATCACCCACAAGGTGGCAACTCCATTGTTATGCCCAAAAAGTTCTAAAAAGACTTAGCTATCCTACTCAGAAGTATATGAGATAGTTGAAGTTGATAACCCAAGGTAGCATCACACGAATGTGAAATTGGTTAACTTAAATTAAGTTTGAATTAAAAATAAAAATAAAAACAAGGCAATCCTAGACATTCTATCACGATTGTTGAGTGAAAGGATTTTAAGGAAAATTACAAAATTAAATTGAAAAGTAGATGGAATCAATTGGGAGCAAAGACTAATAGATTAATCGAAGTGGAAAAACTCTTGAGAATTAATTTCACTAATGTAATCTCCTATGTATGATTAAGGAAAAATGATTGGATTGTTGTCTTACTAATATTAATAATTAGGTTCTATATCGATTTGAATAATGAACTAGTATAACTTTTGTATTCAACAAGTTATTATTCGAATTAATTATGAAAATCTGACTACCAATTACAACTTAAGTTAATATATTTCTAGTTTTTAACCTAAATGTCTATAGTTTCTCGATCCATTTTAAACTTCATCTTTCCAATCTTCATTTAATACTAAAATGATGCAAAGTTTGGCCATTCTATTACATCCATTCAGTTCAAAAACCGCAGCAATAAATAAGACAATATATCCGTAACCCAATCATGCATATTTAACTAAATAACTACATTAATTCTCAAGAAAAGAGATCAGCCCACATATCATACACACGGTTCATCATACTCAAATACTTCAATCCCATATTACTGTCGACAGAAGTTTGAAATAACAATCTAGTAACTACTAAATGAACTAAGACAAGATAATAAGCAACGGTCGTTAAGCTAACAAGAGTATGAGTTAGTTAATACTGACAGAACAGTAAACTTAAAGAAATAAGCAACAGATGAGGAATGAGAAAAGCATATAAAGGGTCGGATGATGAGATATTAGAGGTCTTCTGCATTCTCAACTTTCAGCTTTGGCTTTCGCCTTCTACTTCAGTTGCTCTCCTCCAATCGAGTGTTTACTCAAGATTAGCTCTAGCTCTCGCTTTCGTCCTCTCTTCCTAGCTCTCACTTCTCTACTGTTGCTCTCTTCTTCTCCTTCTCAGACTCTCTTTGTTTCTCGTCTCTATTTATCTTCTTTCTCTCTATCTCTTTGTGCCTCCCATATCTGTGTTTGTGTGAGTGAACGAATGAAACAGTGAATGAAAGACGATTCCCTTCAACCGCCACCCTCTCTTACCTTTTATAGATTGTTCCTAGGTTTAGGTTTGCGTGCCTTAACATCGTAAGCTACAACGTATTAAAGCCATAATTAATCTTAAAATTTCTCATTGGTGTGCATGAGGAGTCATAAGTGCATGAGTAAGCTACCACGTATTAAAGGCAGAAAGTGGGAGTTAAGGCCGGGGAGCATGAGTAAGGCCAGTGGAGCAAAACAGAGGGCGATTACGTTTGACAGGAGATTCACCACCAACTCTTCTTCGTTATCCTTCATTCTATTTTTTGAACTTATTTCTTTTGTCATAGTTTTTTATTTCTCTATTTACCATCAAACATGGGATTGAAGTTAATGAACATGATGAACAATTTTTATTCTGTTATGGGCTGATTGTTTATTCTTGAGAATTAATGGAACTAATTTAATCAATTATGCATGATTAAGTTACTATTTTTTTATCTTGTTATTTTCTATGAATTCTGAACTGACAATTTTTATTCTGTTATGGGCTGATTGTTTATTCTTGAGAATTAATGGAACTAATTTAATCGATTATGCATGATTAAGTTACTATTTTATTATCTTGTTATTTTCTATGAATTCTAAACTTATTGGATGTAATAGTTCAGCCAGCTTTTGCATCATTTTGATATTAAACAAAGAATTGAGAGAAGAATTTTAATATTAAAACACAAAATTATAGATTCTTAAGTTATGAATTAGAAATATGTTAACTTAAGTGGGTAATTATTAGTGGGGTTTAAATACTGATTTAGATAATAGACTTGTCGAATACGAAAGTTAGATCTATTTTATTATTTGAATTGATTTTAGAACCTAATTGTTTAGTAAGAAAATTATTCAATCAATTTGCCTTAGTCATGCATAGGAGATTAAATTAGTGAAATTAATTTCTTAAAAGCTCACTACATTGATTAATCAAATTTTTCTTTGCTTCCAGTTAAATTAGTTTTCTTTTTATTTATTTTTTATTTTCTTTAAATGATTTTCTCAACAAATTCGGTTAGCTTGTTTAAGATTGCATTTGTTTTTTATTAAAAGTTAATTTGAGTGGACCAATTTCATCTCCTTGAGACAACCTTGGGTATTCGACTACAGTTACCTAGTATACTTAGCCTAGGTTTTTAGAACTTACTTAGGCACAGCAAGCATTGTTATATGATGAAATGGTTTGCAAAAATAGTGTAGGTTAAATTGTGTGATCATATATATGAACCTTATCAAATTTCTCAACATCTAAGGATTTTTAGTAAGCATATTCTAATGTGTTTGGTGCATACTATTTAACCATTTTTTGAATATTATATCTAAGACCATTGATAAAATGAGTATATATAACAAACTGATCTTTGATGAGAAATTTAAGAACATCTAAACCTACCTACCCCAAATTCAACAGAATATTCAATTTCACTAAATAAAACTACAAAACCTATGCAAATTGCATCTTCTCGGTCCCTATTGGAGCATACTCTCTAATCATCAACACCATGCTTTTGGCCGTATTATCCTTTGTTATAATAAGGAAGACCTCAAAATTGACTTGTTAGAGCCTACTGAACAAGCCATACATGGCCATCTGATTTTTTTTGCAGGCCAATATTGATTTAAACATCTCCTTTACCTATGCGAGTAACCACTCATTTTAGAGAAGAAATCTATGGAGCAACCTCCGAAACCTTAGTAACTGTATAACTCTACCATGGTTGATCTATGGTGATTTTAATTCCACCCTCTTCCCCTTAGAAGCTCAAGGACATTGCAATCTCAAAAACCATTCAGAGGACTTCAAAAATTGTGCTTAAGATATAGGATTGACTTATATGAAATTCTTTGGTAATGTATTTATTTAGTCCAACAAACTATCTTCATCTTGGCATATCAGGAAAAAATTAGATCGTGCAATGGTGCATGATGCTTGGCTGACTACCTTTTCAAATAGCTTTGCAAATTTTAAAGATTTGTTATTTTTGGATCATTCCATATGTGTGCAAGATGGGTGAGAATTTTAGTTGTGCAGGTACTAACCAATATTGTTATGTCCAAAAGTTGAAATGGATTAAGTGGGAGCTTAAACTCCTAAAATCTGCACAAGGCTCCACTATCTTTATTATCTGTTTGAGCAAATCCAAACTTGAAGCTATTCAATCAACGCTTGCATTGCATCCTATTGATCCGCATCTTATGGAAAAGGAAAAGCTAGCATTTACCAATTATTTGCAAGCTGTAAGTAATCATCATTCTTTGCTTCAACAGAGAGAAAAAATACACCGACTTAAGGATGACGCTCAATGTACCAGTTTTTTCTTTAAATCCATCTTAGCACAACGTAACTTCAACAAAATCTATTATATCACATCTGCAATGGTGCACCACTCTTGGAGCCCCATGAAAAGATGAAGCTACACACTATTTTACTTCTCTTTTAGGTTCATCTGACTATTCAAATGTCTCCTTCGATGCACTAAGGTTATTGAATTTGTAGAAAGTTTCTTCTCTTGATTGTGAGCTTCTCACCTAATCAGTAGTTGATAATGAAATCGAAAGAGTAGTCTTCGCTATGGATGGTTCAAAAGCACCTAGACCTGAAAACTTTAATGGTCATTTCTTCCAAAATTCATGGCATATTACAAGATCTTTTGTGAAATAGGTAGTTTAGGAATTCTTCATCAACGGGATCCTCCTTAAGGAAATCAACTGTACTTTTTTATGCTTGATCCCTAAAAGTCTCAACCCCTCTACATTTGGAGACTTTCGACCTATCGCATGCACCAACTTTCTCTATAAGATCATATCCAAAATACTCGCCATAAGATTGAAGAGGGTGTTATCTCCCTTGATCATTGAAGAGGGTGTTATCTCCCTTGATCAACAAGAACCAAAGAGCTTTTATGCAAGATCACCATATAGGTGATAAATCATAGTCCAAGAACTTCTTAAAGGATACTCTCACTCCAACTATGCTCCCAACTGTATAATGAAAATTGATTTTCACAACGCCTTTGATAGCATCAACTTGGATTTCATATGGATCATGCTCCAAGCCTTCGGTTTTCCTATTATGTTCATCAATTGGTTAAAGTAATGCATCACTTTTGCTTCCTTAGTTGTGCTCATTAATGGAAGACTTACCAAATTTTTTAAGGCGGTTAGGGGCTTCGAAAGGGCTATCCTCTATCCCCATATATATTCATCCTATGCATGGAAATTCTTAGTTCCATCATTAAACATGAAGTGTAGCTCGACCCGAAATTCAGATACCACATTACATGTAAGAAGATTACTCTTCTTAACCTTGGTTTTTCTAAAGACGTTCTTCTTTTCTATAGAGCCTAGATGAACTCCATCTACACCCTCATGAAGACATTGGATAGTTTTAAGGGTTATTCTGGATTGTAAATCAATCTTAACAAGAGTTTATGTATTCTCTCCAAAGCAGCCTCAACCTTCAGCCTCTTCTCACACAAGCTATAGATATGCAATGCACCAGCCCTCCCATTTTGTATCTAGGCCTTCCAGAAACCACCAAGCATCTTAACTAGTAGGAAAGCTTACCTTAATAGAATGTCTTTAGAGAAGACTCTCTTCATGGGTAAATAAAAAGCTATCCTACACAGGTAAACTTCAACTCATTAAATCCATACTAAATATCGATTTTGTGAAGATTTCAAGTGGGCTAAAAAAATTTTAAAACAACAAGAAGCCAATGATCTTATCTTACAACCAATTCAAAAACCAAAATAGCACAAATTAAAGTATAGAAATCATTATACCTAGAATTTGGTCTCTAAGCCAAATAAAAGGGAACTTGAGATGTAGGGTTGAAGCAAGCACCACCTTGTCTCTCTCCACGTCCTTGCTTTCGGTTGTGCCTCCTTTGCACCAAATGAGATGCACTCCAAGGTTTTCACTAAAGATTGATTAGAAAGCCATTATTTCGCCTTTATTTCCCAATGCTAGATGGTACTTTAATGGCTTAACTTTGATCCTAGAAATTTCCAAAAATAAACTATTTAATGGGTGATTGATTGCTCAACACATAAGCTAAATGGAAAAGTTAATTTTAGGCTTGTGATAGGGATATAGAATTGAGAACTAGGAGGAAGTCAAAGAAATAATAGCAGCTAGAAAAATAAAGGAAAGAAAGAAATGACAGCAGCTAGGAAGGAGAGAAAAAGTATCGAAAATCATCTTGTCTTTTAGACAAAATTAAGGTTGATAAAGCCTCTTGAATTGTCTTAATTGCCCTTGTGTAAATAAGGTTAAGAAACAAAGTGTAAAGGTAACTTAGTTACGAGGCTTTAAACACATCTTTATGGTTATTTCATGGACAGCTCATGTCCTTTCAAGGTTGGCCATGCAAATTTTCATTTAATAGCCACTTTGCCATTTAATCTCTATTTCAAAATAATTAAACATTTGACCCAACTGCCATATAATTATATAATTATAGAATTATATTTTTGTTGAGCAATAAATATATATGACATGTCATACATATCAAACAAATTTATCTAAGATTAAATTTGTTATCTAATAACATTTATTCTAATACCATATGACGACCAAAATAATTTTAACACTTAAAAAATTTATCGTCATATTCATATCTTCATATGATATACTGGACAATTTCCTTTTTCTAATCAAATCTTTTCTAGTGTGACAATTAAGATCTATGTCATGTTAATAATAGAATTAAAACTCCTTTTAATTCTATATAACATAAGCGTTATCTAGCAAAATACATTATAATTACTCAAATGACATAGATGATAAATATCATACATAAATCATGATCTCACAGCAATAATTTCCCGTGTCAATTCTTTTATCTCATAATATCCTAAATAAATGCAAGATTGGAATATGTCATTCCTACCAACTTATTCCTTCTTGATCTTTTAAGTAAATCGTAAATATGATTAACTCATTATTCATATTACATGCATACAATATTACTTTATCAAAGGCCCATAGATATTATCGCTCATATCATATACGAGGGACAACATTATTCTTGATGAGCATTTATCCTCTATACAAGTCATGCATACTGTGGCATTGGCTACCTATTACAGTTACCATTGGACAATACCAACAATTACACATTTCTCATGTAAGAAAATGGACACCTCATACTATAAAATTCAAGACACCTATGAAACATTAATGACATAAAAACAATCCTAATAGCGTTTCATTCAAGGTTTGTCGAATACCATAATCTCAATTACGTATCTGTGTGATTAAATCGATAACTCCTTATCGAATGGTTTGCATAACATCACCATCATTTAATCCATGAACTAATCTTTTAGTGGTCAATTAATATTTCATGTTAATTACCAAGATTAGCGATATTTCAAAGTAATCATTATTTTCCATTATAGAGTTCTACAATCCGAGTCCTCAACTCGACTAATCCATAAATAATGAAAACTCATGGAAAAAATGATATAAACCATCCAATTCATGAACACAACACTATCCAGTGATTGGCTTCTAGATCATAACACTAACACTAAACTCCCTGCATATCTATTGGAGCTCCTATATTTTTCTGTCTAAAATCATCATTAAGACTATCGAAAGATTTTTTAAGAGTTTCTTGTGGTCCCATCCGGATGGCTCTAAAGGTTTAGCCAAAGTTCAATAGACTGATATTTGGTTACCCAAAGAAGAAGGAGGGCTAAATATATCCTCTATCAAAGTTATCAATCAGGCTTTGCTCCTTAAGTGACTATGGTGGATTTTTCTTGATAAACGTTCATTGTGGTTGTGCTGGCTACATTTTTATTTTCTTCAAGGTCGAAGCATTTGACAATTGCATAAAAGTTCTTCCCATTCTCATTTTCTCAACCGACTGTTAACATTGCGAGATATGGTTAAAGATGACATCACTAGTCCAACTTCTACCGTCATCCCCCATTAGAAGGGTCACCCCATCCATTCCCTTAATAATGAAACCACCAAGGAGCTCCTGTGAAGAAGATGTCCAAAGGTAGGCTGACACAAAATTATTTGGAGCAAAGCACTCAACCCATGACTATCTTTCAATCTTTGGTTGACTATCCAAAATAAACTACCTACAGATGATTGACTAACTTATTTGCAAATCAAATTCAGGGCTTGTAGCCTTAATTAATTTTGTGATATCCCTTGGTGGTGATTTAAATTACCTATCTTGATCCTTACCCTTATGTCCATAAAACCTTGATTTCTAAACCTATTACCCTTAATTTTAGGATGGTAGTTTCAACTACCAGGTGATAGTGAATACGTTGGAAAGTTAGTAGTCTCAGTATGATACGTCTCGCATAGGATAGGTGGAAGGGTACTTGATACATATATTCTAGTGATAGACATATAAATTATGTTACTTCTTAAGTTCAAGTTACCTATATTTTCATGCAAATATTATGTGAGGTCATTATACCTATTTGGACACATAACATGATTAGAAATTCTTACATTTCAAACTAATATTCTAAAACAGAGTGTCATTGATACAATTGATCATACATATAATTTAAGTTATTTATAGAGTTGGATAATAATGCAATTTGATCTTTATTGGTATTATTAAAATAAATTATATTGAGGTAATGCTTATAATCTTAAGTTAAAATTATCAAGTCTATCCATTTGGTCTAAGTGTAAGGTGAGGAAGATATAACAGTATTAAATTTCGTTGAAGTCATACTGAGATAGACTTAAAAGAACCTACTAAATAAAAAAACTTATAATTTATATGCTTATATAACAAACAAAGATCTATAAAATTCAATCTGATTATATCTTACAATTTGCACTGATCATAAAAATCTTAAAGAAAAATATTTTAAAAATTATATTTATGCTCTATCACATAAACAATAATAAAAAATATGAAACAAAATTTACAAATATTAAAAGAGTTTTCAAAGTATTAAAAAAATTATTTCGCTAAGACTTTCAAAAAAAAACTTCAATTGGTCCTATGCTCCTTATAGATAACTAAAAGTGAAGAGTAGACAAATAAAAGTGAAGAGTAGACAATTATGTTAACCTAGTCTCAACATAATTGCAGTACTCCAAATATGTAGTATCATATATGGAGAGACGAAGAAAAACGCAATAGAGGCTTCAGGCTGCACCTCTCAGCATTTGAATTCTATGGATACGTCTCTGATATCAAAAGGGTGAGAGCTTTCTGCTTAGTCTCAAATCTTCCAGCATTTCGTTCCTTGCACATAACCCATCGCTATAGAATATAAGGATTCCAAGGGGGTATAACACTTGAATAGCTAACCATTGTATAACACTTGAAAGCGTACAAGCTGGTAAAGACCATTGAAATTTCTGTTTAATAGCTTCCAAACTTTGGTTGGTAATCTCACACATTAAGAACAAGTGATCATGAGTTTCTTCCTCTGTTGAACAAAACAGACATGAAATATTAATATTTAAGAACCTGAGATGATCAGCTATATTGAGGCAATTTTGGATGGCTAGCTAGAGGAGAAAGGAAACCTTGCGAGGAATGCTCTTGCTCCAGACAAGTCTGGACTAATTCACTACAGGTTTTCGCAATCTCAAAAAATCTCTCATACTTTTATTGGATAGTTGGTGAGTTGGGCAAGCATGCTAGAAAAAGTGTCTCGATGAAGTGGGTTGGGAAGGTAATTCAGTTGTAACTGGTGTATGCATATAGGAAAATGCCAACTATTTCCACTAATAAAGGATTCCATCTTCGTATTTAGTGGGAAGTGAATAGAATGCCTTACTTCATCCAAGGAGTTTACGAGTGCTCCTCTTCTCAACCAATTATCAAACCACAAGATAATGAATTTCTCGTTACCAATAGCACACGACATATCTACTTCAACAACTTGCCTCAACTAGAGAAGTTGGTTCAAAAAGAAAGAGAGTGATGCTTTTTTATAGATTTTCCCTATGCTTTTTCCTTTGAGAAAACAAGAGCGAATCCATCCAAGTCATAAAGAGTTTAGGTCTTTAAGAATCCACCAAAACTGCTTTAGTAAAAGCGTTTGATTGTTAGTTTGATTGGAGGTATATTGAGACCCCCTTCATCATCTGGATCGTCTTGGCCACACCCTTTTGAGAGAAAAATCCTCTCCGACTTGCAATACAAGAAACTGGCTCAGTTCAGTAACTATTTACTTGCTACCATCAGTGTAGTTCTTCCCGCGCTTTTCCGCTTTTTTCTAGAATACATGTCCTCTTAGTGTGAACTGACATAATCAACCTTTTCGGTTTCCTACAGCTCAACAAGACCCACGAAACAAGAGGAAAAACATGTAACTAGTAATTCCAATTTTGTGACCGTCGTCGACCGCACTGACTAAATGCAAGACCGAAGAACTGACAAGGATTTTTACTTTTTCTATTTTTTTAAAAAATATAAAAATAGTGAGAAAGCTCGATAGGGTTTATGAAGGGCTTTATTTTAAACACCCAACTGCCCGGACTACCTTCCCTCACACCAAGCTCCACTATTCATGGCGTTTCAACACTAGACCACCCTCCTCTTCAACATTCCAATTCCCGATTTCTTCCTTCATCCACTGCCCAATAAAATGTTGAAGCTGCTCTCTTCCTCTGCTTCGCGCCAGCTCTACAGTCACGTGGCCTCTCCGTGCCTTCGAATCTCCACCGAGTCATCCACGACTTGGTTATTGCAAGCGCTGAGCTCGATCACTGGATCGACTCGGAAGAATCACAGGGAGGCGGGTTTTTATCAAAAGGTCTTCTTTTGCTCGGACTCTTCAAATGATGGAACCGGCAAGGTGGCGGAGGCGGAGGGAAAGAGCGGCGAGCCGGAGGCAGATAATGCAGACACCAGTAGTCGATCAGCAATCGTTCCTACAAACCCTAGACCCGAGGATTATCTAACTGTGAGTGCATTCAAAGATTTTGTCTTCGGGAATTTTCTGTGTTTAGTGTGGAAACGGGAGAAGAAACATGGAAAATTTATTTGTTGACGTAGTTTCGTTATTAGGCTGGCGTGAGGCCAACTGAATTGGAGCAATAAAGCTCATTTCTTTTTCTCCTTCCCTGCCCTTTCTCTGTTTCCCCCCACGCCACCTGGCATAAGTAAATCACAATGAGATGAACGTACAATTGGGTGCTAATAAGTTACTCCTTATCATTTTCAATTTGCATATTTATTCATCTAATTTTACTCTTTTCTTGTAAATTTTGGGTTCGGGATGAATTGGACCACAAACTTCTCTTCTATTTCTTATCTTGCTGCCCTTGCTTTCTGCTTCTGTCTGGTAATGATGGGTTCTTTTAATTATAATACGGTTATAAGTAAATGAGAGATAAAGAAAAGACTGATAACACAGTCTTCTTGTTCGGTTTGTTGACATGTTCCTAGACTCTTGTCATTTTCAACTCCCACATGTATTCCTCAAGGTTTGTTCCTTTAAACTTTTCTTTAGCTTCCTCAATGTGAACGTCATGGAATCGGCTATGGTTGGCAATTGGCTTCTCCTAGAACCAGTCTTGGCATGTTAGAATAGTAGCTAATCATTAGTTTAGTTTAATAATTTAATCTAAACTTGCAGTTTGATACCAAAAGATGGTTTCTTTAGTGGTTTACTTCTTGAGGTTCAATAGAAATGGGAAGGCATCCTGTACAATTCTTGTACTTTAGTATGGAGTCTGTGTGAAATTAGTGATAGAAGGGTATGTATAGTGGCAAGCTTTATGAGTGCTAATGGTATTCTTTTCTCAACTCCATCTTTTGCTATCGATCTTGTTAGGATGGTGTAGATTCATCATTTACGAGGAATTAACAGTTTACTATGCTCTGTTGCAGGTAATGGCACTACCATTGCCACATAGGCCTCTATTTCCTGGATTCTACATGCCAATTTATGTGAAGGTATTACATGTTTTTGCTTTTTATTTACTTTGAAATGCAGTCAACCTTTTTCTGTTGATCAGTTGTATGCTATGCTCTAGATATTGGGTCTAATAACTTTTTTGTGCTGTAATGTACATATATCAAATGCCATTATTGTAATCAAGTGTACAGTATACTCATTAAGTTGCATAGTTTATCAAAGTCTCAGTTCTAACCTTAGTCATATCTGTGAATAATCTTGTTTTATGTTGTTGATTTCTTATGTTGAATCAAACTTTACATTGGTGTTTGCTTTTCAACATAGGACCCAAAATTACTGGCAGCTTTGCAAGAAAGCCAAAAAAGGCAAGCCCCATATGCCGGTGCTTTTCTTCTTAAAGATGAACCAGGGACTGATCCCAATGTTGTATCTGGCTCTGATTCGGAGAAAAATATATATGAATTTAAGGGAAAAGAGTTGTTTAATCGGCTACATGAAGTTGGAACTCTTGCTCAGGTATATAATTTTTTCTTCAGCCTTTTTATCTTCTTCAATTCATCACTTTTAATTTCTTTGTATCAAGAAAAGGTCTAGATATCTGAACAACATTTCATTAATAATGTTATAAACCAGATTACTTCTATCCAAGGAGAACAGGTTGTCCTTATTGGCCACAGACGGCTTAGAATAACAGAGATGGTGAGTATGGATGCTAAATTTCATTTCTGTTTAATCTTCTGTTGCTGCAAATATATGCAGAACTCTTGAAGCTGAGATGAATGCTGGTTTTGTATAGGTCAATGAGGATCCACTTACTGTCAAAGTTGATCATTTGAAGGTGCATATAGTTTATATCTGTTTTTGAAATTTTGACTCGTCATGTGGTATTTAAGGGTCACTATCTGTTGCTTGCTTTTCTCTTTTTGCAGGATAAACCATATAATAAGGATGATGATGTCATTAAAGCTACATCTTTTGAGGTCATAGCAACATTAAGAGATGTTCTGAAAACAAATTCCCTCTGGAGGGATCATGTCCAGACATATACTCAGGTTTGTTTTCCTTCAAGTTTTTGATCATTTCTAGTATTTGCTGGCCTACAATCAGTAAATCTCTTGTAGAGTTTTTTTTTTAATCACATCTACCTTGGTTCCTTGTGCATTCATAATTGCCTAATAATGGTTGTTGGTTTAATGAATTAATTTTGTTTGCTAGTTTATGGGTTAAATTAGCCACCCTTATCATCAAAGCCAACTCGAGCTGCTTTCTAAATATTGGTTGTATATTGCCAAAAAGTGTATCTTTTGATAATTTAATTTTTAGCTGAGGCAGAGGCAAAAGTGGAAAAATTTAGAAGGGAAGGACCAGAGTGCTCTTTTCTTGTTGAACTTGGACTAAAATTGAAGTCGGAAAAAATTCTTGCTTAAATGTTTTAATGTCATTAATTTGTGAAATTGGCTTGCTAGAAACAAGATTTTGTGGTAAACATCTCCTATGTAAATAATTTGACTATAAAAATCAATGAGTTATGTAAGATTGATTGCCATGCGTCCTCTCTTTCAATATCTGCAGCATATTGGAGACTTCAATTTTCCACGGTTAGCAGATTTTGGGGCAGCAATATCTGGTGCAAACAAACTGCAATGCCAAAAAGTTCTTGAAGAGCTAGATGTAGGTCATAGCAATAGCTTTATTTACATTTGAAGACCTTAGTGTATCTTTGGCATGCTTTAAGCTGTTCTTAATTTGATTCTTTTATTTGGTTAAAGATCAGCCCTCATGGTATCTTGTTTGGTATACAATATTGATTACTCAGGTGTATAAACGTTTGCAACTCACACTAGAGTTGGTGAAAAAAGAAATGGAAATTAGCAAGATTCAGGTATCCTTGTTGCTTTTATTAGAAAAATGAGCATTGTCAATGTTTCAAATCTTATATTTTAACTGTTGGCTCTTTCAATTAGGAATCAATTGCAAAAGCAATTGAAGAAAAGATAAGTGGAGAGCAACGTCGCTATTTATTGAATGAACAACTTAAGGCCATAAAGAAGGTACTTGATCCTCTTTTATCTTGTTCTTATTTGATATTTAGGTTTTATTTTACCACTAAATTTAAATTAGAAATGAAATGTCCTCTAGCTACAAGTACGTTTACATTTGTAACAACTTAAGGTTAAACATATGTTATTCAGGAGCTAGGGCTAGAGACAGACGACAAGACGGCTCTTTCTGGTTAGTTCTACTTTAATTTACTTGTCTTAAAGTCATATGGTTGTTGTTTTCTGTTTAATGGCAAACAAATGTTTGCTATGGTGACACTTTGTAGAAG
>JAOSBL010000006.1:17905241-17920836 GCA_027568915.1 Erythroxylum roraimae | reverse complement strand
AGCGTCTCGGGGAATGGGCCATCAGTCAGGGTCCACCACCCAGGACAGTTGGGCTCCGGGAGCGGGGTCCGACATATTCAAACTTCTCTTCCATACTTATGATCCTGTCCATAATTTTATCCAATTTTGAATCATTACCAATGGACTTATCTTGTTGAAATCTAAGGGACCTTGATTTCTAAATTGATTGCTAGATTGTTACGCTAAGAAAATTTTGGGTTGTTCCTTCACCCTTGATTGTATGTGTTAGAGTAGGAGTTATTACCTCCTCCTAGACCAAATTGTGTATCCATGTAGTTTAGTTGCTCCATATTGTTATTTTGCATTAAAAAGCGATCGAGGGTAACATGATTAACTTGTACATATAATTTTCATCCATGCGAAATTGTTTTAACTGGAGCAGATGAGGAGGCTTGCGGGCTGTTTAGTTGTCTTGTTAAATTGGTAATCTTAGCCTATAGTGTTGTCACTGAGTCAACACTAATGACTGCCTTTTGATCTCAAAAAGTTAACTGCTGTCTAATTCTATCCGTCGTCCAAAGACAACTATTATTTTCCATCTCTTCTAGCAAGTCCTCTACTTTCTCAGCTGTCTTTCATATAAGAGATCCTCTAGAAGTTGCATCTATAGTGCTCCTCATGGGTGGATGAACTCCATTATAGAAAGTTTACAAGAGAAATTCATTTGGTAAGTTGTGGTAAGGACATCTTCTTTGTAAATCCTTATAACGCTCCCTTGATTCGTATAGTGACTCCCCATTGTTTTGTTGAAAATTAGTAATCTCCTTTATTAGCCTCATTGTCTTAGTCAGAGGGAAGTACTTGTCTAGGAAGGCACGTGCCAACTGCTCCCATTTCGTGACATTTATTAGGTTTAAGAACTGATTTCATGCTTTAGCTCTATCCCTTATTATAAAAGAAAATTAGCCTCATCGTAACTTTCTTATCTTGTGATGTGAAGTGCTAGAGTTTTTTCGATCTTACTTGAACTGCGAGTTAATTCTTGTGTTCATGTAGTCACAAAAACACAAGAATGGCGATTCTTATATCAAAGGAATTCAAATAGTACTAAGCTAAATCCCCAAAAATGGCACCAAAAACTTATTGAGTAAGTTTTATATCTAATGAAACCCATAATACACCATAAGTATACAAATTTTATCTTATCATATATAAGGTTATTATTCCCACGAGGATTATGCAAGGATTACAATTTGAAACCCAGCTTTGTCTAAGGTATTCAGAATGTGATTGTAATGAAAATAAATAGTAGAAATTAAAACCAATAAGAAAACAAAGCAAATAAATCGAATAATAATAAGCTGATATTTAAATTTAGGGTCTTAATCAAGATTAAATACTTAGGACTTATTCTTTCCTTATTTTGCTTCCTTAACTATTGTCGATTCAATTATGTGCTTAATCCTAAGTTTCCTAAGGTATTGATTACTCTCTCTCAAGACTTAGTCTATTAACCTTAATTGAATTAGAAAATTCCATATTTGCAACCTCTCGATTCACAAAATTTTCCCTAACTTATTCAATCAGATTTGAAGCTATCAATTGGAAAATTAATTTCTCAAACAAGATTTCTCTTTGAAAGATTTATTAAGTTGATAATTTTAGGTCTATTAAATTTTCAACTCTCATTGTACAATCTAAATCTGATTACTTCTAACTCACTCTCAATTTATTGTCAGGTATAAGCATGCACAATTATCACAAACATCATAATATGTATTAAAACCAAAAATATTCAAAGTCACAAAATAAATCTAGAATAAATCTTAATATGAAATTTAGAGCTTCATAAACTTGTTTAAAATCTTGTAATTCATGTTACACATAAAAAAGGAAAAGAAGAAAAAACTCTATTAAAGACTTGATTTGAAAAGCTAAAATTCTTGGACGTTCTTCTTGATCTCCCCACATTTGATCCACTCTTTTGTGTTGACTGTTGAGTTTTTCAGCGCGTTTCACATCTTTAAATAACGAATTTTGGTCATGGGGGTGTAACTGGGGTTTTCCCACTTTAATATTTTCCAAAAATACCCTGAAACACTAAAATAGATGGAAAATTTGCCCTTAGGAAGTCTCTGTCACTATCATGACATAGGAATAACGATCGTGCTTCTGGGAATTTCCTAACACGATCGTGCTCCTCATGCACGATCGTGACACCCTTCATGAAGCTTCCATCTTCTTTGTTCTTCAATTATCTGATTTCCAACACTAACATTTCCATCTTATGAGATAATTCTAGGAAAGTAGATTCAATTTAATTCAAGAGAAATTAAAGCAGAGGAAGTTTATTTTCATTGGTAACTCATATAAAAAAATTATGAATTCAATGGTGGCAACAAAATGGAAAAGAAAAAGGTGATGAAGATAGTCTTAGAAGCCAAAAGTAGTGCTTATGAGAAATTATATCAATGATTGGATAGTAAATATGAAGAAAGGGATATATTTAAGTTAATGAGAGTTAGGGAATGAAAAGCAAGAGACTTGGATGAAATCTGTTGTATAAAGGATGAAACGTCAAGAGAAGATGACAAAGATACTTTTATAGCCTTTTTAATGAAGGCAGAGATGATAACATATCCTTGGGTGATCTTAACACATTTGAGAAATATCAGAACTTCACTTATTGCCAATAGATCACAAGAGAATAAATTAAAGGAGCTTTGAAGGAGATGAAGAATGAAAGGGAAGTAGTACCTGATGAGCTACCTATAGAGGTGTAGAAGAGCCTAGGAGAAAAGTGTCTCACTTAGTTAGCCAAGCTTTTTAATACAATCCTCAAGTCCACCAAAAATTTCGGATGAGTGGAGAGTTAGTACACTAATTCCTTTATATAAGAACTAATGGGACATCTAAAGCTATAATAGTTTTAGATGCATTAAGTCACTTAGTCACACTATGAAGTTATAGGAGAGGGTGATTTAGAAAAGAGTGAGAAAAGGTGAATCTTTTTCAGATAACCAATTTGGTTTCATACTAAGAAGGTCCACGACAAAAGCTATACATCTCCTTAAATGATTAATGGACTATTGCAAGGGAAGACAATAGGACCAACACATGGTTTTCATTGACTCAAAGAAGGCTTATGATAAGGTACCTAGGGAATTCATGTAGAGGTGTTTAGAAGTCAAGGGAGTTCCTATAACCTATATATAGGTTTGGGTATATGTATGAAGGTGTTCAAACTAGGGTAAGGATGACAGGAGGATATATAAGCATTTCTCTATCGATATCAGGCTATATTAAGGATCCTCGTTAAGCCCCTTCCTGTTTGATGATAAGCTCGCCAAAAAAATCCAACTGGATGTGCCTTAGTTCAAGTTGTTTGACAATGACATTGTTTCAGTTGATGAAATAAAAGGTTTCAATCTCAAGTTAGAACTTTAGAGGGGCACGTTAGAGTTTAAGGGCTTTAAATTGAGAAGAAATAAGACTAAATATTTAGAGTGTAGCTTTTCGGGCCATAGGGTGGCATTTGATCTGGTGATAAAGATTGGTTCATAAGTTATAACACAAAAAGAATGTTTTAAGTACCTTGGATCCATCATCTAAAGCAATGGTGAGATAAATAAAGATATAGTTTACCGTATCAAATCAGGGCGACTTAAATGGAGGGGTGCATTAGGAGTTTTATATGACAAGAAGATATCACTCAAGCTAAAAGGTAAATTCTATCATTTAGCAATTTATTCTAGCCTTGCTATATAGGGCAGAGTACTGACCCATCAAACAGGTACATAGTTATAAGTTTACAATAGCAGGGATGAGGATGCTCCATTGGATGTGTAACCTTATAAGAAAAGATAAGGTCAAGAGGGTGGTTAACACTGATAGTAAATTAAGAGAGATAAGAATTAGGTGGTTTGGACAGGTTAAGAGGAGATATCCCAATACCCCACTTAGAAGATGTGAGAAGATTGTACTTAAAGACTGTAAGAGAAAAATGGGAAGACTTAAAAAGAACTGAAGTGAGGTGATCAAGAAGGATATGCCTATTCTAGAGCTTACCAAAGACTTGGCCCTCAATAGGAAAATTTGGCAAACTAGGATACGAGAAAAAGGATCCTACATAAGGAGGCCACTCTTTATCCACAGGTTTTTTGAACCTTTCCTTCGATTATTGTGTCTTTATTTAGCCTAAACACCTTTATCTATGATACTTCCCCTTAGTATTTATATAGTATTTTAAATATTTTTAATCTTTATTTTATTATTTTATTATTTATTAATATTTTTATTAGTATTAGTATTAGTATTTATTTGTATTTATATAATATTTATTTATTTATTTTAGTTTTGGGTTTACTTATTCTAATTTTATTCTATTAATTCTTTTTTAGTACAATTATTTGTTTATAATTTTGGCATTTGTCTTCTTCAAATAGTTTTCAAAACCTTTTTTTTGGGACTATCGGAAACAATGGGATTTATACTGGGATGTTATTGTTATTGTTGTTGAAAGACGGCTACTGACTCTCATTAAGAGAATTAATACATATGTAACATGATGAAGTAAACAAGATCAAAAGAGATTAAAATGTGAGATATGACCTATGGTATATAATATACTACATCTACTAAAAAAAGGAAAATCCAAATTTGACTTAGCTGATAGGTTAGTTGAAGAGGCAAACAAGTATCCTTCAATAAGAAGACTTCCTCCCCAAGAAGAGATAATCAAAAAGCTTATTAGTCGACATGGGAGCATGCATGTCTAGGAAGCAAAGGCCCCCAACACTGTACATTAATAGGTTCTATTAGGATATGTTTTTAATTAAGTAATTTGTCATTATTCATAAGATTTCGTTTGTCAACCATTTATGCTTTTATGCTTTGTACTAGAACTATAATATTACAAATTTTTTTATCTATTTGTGTTGGGTACTCACTCTGCTAATTGGTATGATAACCAATCCCAGCCCACTCTCACCTCCCATACCCTCAAATATCCACTTTTTCTTAGGTAATGAATATAATTCTTACATAAAATTATGAAAACCTTTTAACCTTTATGTTATAGGTCGAAAGGATTGAGAACTTTGAGCAAATATTTACAGAATCTAGTATTTAGCCATTGGAAGATTTAGGATATCTATTTTGTTGTTTAGCTTGGTTACTTAATTTAATTTGATGTGCCATTGCAAATAAGCTACATATGAACTTTTTATGATCTCATTAGTGCCATTATTAAAATATTATGATAAACATAAAATCCTTTTCTATTTCCTTAGGGAGGGGGTTTAGCTAACGCCTTTTACAATATAATAAATGAATTATTTTAATTAAGAACTGTGTAAATTAAAAATCATATAGGCTCAGAGATCTATTAAAAATTTAAAGCATGGCCTTTTATATTGTTTAATCCTCAATAATGAACAATATATTTCATTCCAAATCCTTGTAATTTGGAGCTTGTATTAGCCATTGACATTGTATAATTAATAATTTTTTTCACTTATGTTGTAAATAACAAATACATAAATGATTCAGTTTTTAGTACAATGCAGAGAGCTTTTTGAATATGATGTATAGTGGCCTTTATTACAAATGGTCAAAATTTCAAGCTAGCCTTCTAGAGCTTCATCTTACCAATTGACTTGATTATCGTACAAGTGGTGTGATGATAATTACTAATTCATATGGTAGCTTTTAAACTTGTAAAGTCTTTTTATTAGAATTTTAATTCTTTTAGACATTTATGAATTACAAAAAATTTTAAAGTTGAAAATGAAATAATAAGAAATGTAGTTTAATAATATACAAAGGTAAATAAGTCAGGTTGGCCTAAGTGCAAAGCAAACTTTAGACCATCTTGTTATAGCAAAAGAAGCCCCACTAAGTTAATTAGAATGTAAGGTAAGATAATGACCAGACAAAACATATTTTAAGATATTGGAAGCCTATTGTTCACCACAGTATTCACCTCCTTCTTCAATCTTCCCTCTAGCTTCTAGCACCTTTGACTTACCTTCTTCCTTACCACATTCTACCATCCACCCATACATACTGCATACTACCTTATTATTCATAACTCTATCAATACTTACTCACCAAAAACCTCACTTCTCACACATCCTAACACTCACTCGATCCCCACATATCACTCATCATACCACCCTCACAAACCACACCTACCTCATCAGTGACTGTATTCAACTCACCTTTTTTTCCAGAATGTCCCCTAGCCTTTTAACCTTGCCTATCTAGCTTTTTATCAACAATTCATAGCTTGAACCTATGGAGTTACACTTCCCGCACCTAACCTCAAATTGTTCCAATAACTTGGCTAGGAATTCTGCTTCAACCTTAACTAACCTGCCTACTGCAAGCCTCATTAGCCCCCCATTCGAAATACATGTACATAAGTTGTAGGTGATGCTAATCCAGAACAAGAATTAACATACTTTTTTATTTATGAAGTAATGGGCCTTCAGTAACTTGGAACAACATGGATTAGTGGATGTGTTAGTGAACAATGAAGATGTGTTTCTATTTTGATTTTTGGCTCAGGAGAAGTCAAGTTAATGTTGTAATATGGACCTTGGCATGTGCAAAATAAACCCTTGTTATTGTAAACATGGAGGTCAGGATTCAAATTAAAAGACCTTAAACATAACAATATTCCCATATAGATATGCCTGTATGAAGTTCCAATTGAATATTGGACTACCGAGGGGCTCGGTCATCTTGCAAGTTATATAGGACCAATAACTATGCTAGGATTTGCATTCTTGTTACTTCCTTATCTGACCTGCTTGAAACCGTTACCTTACATTTGGTTGATTGAGGACTTAGAACCAGTGGAGGATCAATTGAGGGTTACATATGATTAGAGGCCACGGTTAGATGAGAAATAGATGTAGAGACCAATAGGGAGGGTGTTTAAAATAGGAGAACACCAAGAATTGCTAGAAATGAGTAATTAGCAAAAGGAAAAACACGAAGAGACCTCAACAGAAGTTTTAGCTATAGAAGACATACCAGACAAACACAATAGAAGATCCAACTGCTGTAGACATGGCAGACAAAGCAAACAAAACTACAACTAAGGTGATCAATAAAATGCAAGACATGTAATAGAAGAAAGAACAAACTGAAAATCCATACAGGCTTACATAGACAAGTGTAGATAAATTGGAAAAGAACAACTAAGAAACATTTGAAAAGTAGGTTCAACATTATATTCATAAAGACCAGGATTTTAAGACAGTTGTTAGAAGAAAATCAAGCAGAAAAAAGAAGCCCTCCTTAGGGAGACATGAATATCCTCGCGTGGAATGTGAGAGGGGCTAGTGCCCCTAATAAAAAGCTGATGATCAAGGATTCTATTTTGCAAAATAAAGTAGCCATTGCTAGAATTTTGGAAACTAGAATAAGAAATTATTGGTATAAACTGCTGACTTATCTTCGTACCAACTGGCATATCATCTCCAATCACACCTACCATCCGAATGGAAGAATCATTGTACTATATGATTCTAACATTTTATCTATTAACTCATCTGAAATTATAGATCAAATGGTGCATTTTTAGGTCAAAATGAAGTAACTTAATTAGTAGGTTTACATAACGTTTATATATGCACATAATAATGCATACCAGAAAAACTTCCTGTGGAATCAGATAAAGGACTTAGCTACTTTAACCAACTTACCTTGGATGATTTCAGGTGATTTCAACTCCATGTTGAAAGTAGAGGAAGTAGATGGACCAAGATCAATATGTAATCCTTGCATAGAACTTGACAATTGTATAGAAGAAGCTCAGCTCACTAGTTTGCCCTTGGGTGGATGTTTTTACTCAGGGAACAACAAACAAAATGGTGATCACCTAATTAGGAAAAAGCTAGATAGAAGTGTTGCCAATCTATTATGGATGAATGTCTTCCCCAACTATTTTTCCTTATACTCAAACAACATCCTATCTGACCACATCCCCATTTAACCAAACTTGTAACAACAAACTCCAAATTTCCATGTAGATTTAACAACTTCATTTTGAAGCTAGCTAGTTTTAAAGAAAGAATTTGGAAAGCACTAAGATCAAACATTAGAGGCACCAAGCAGTATGCCTACGCAAGGAAAATTCATATATTCAAGCATGAAATGAAGTTGTTATATAAAGCCAATGTTGGCAATACACATCATCTTTTCAATACAGTAAAAAATGAATTGGAATCCATTCAACATGCAGTTTACACAAATCTTAGATCTCAGATTTAGCAGTTGAAAGAGAGGGAAGTCCTAAAAAGCTATACAGAAGCACTCCATTATGATTACTCTCTAATGAAGCAAAGAGCTAGGGTTCATTGACTAAAGAATGGAAAAAAAACACTCAGCCTTTCACAAAGCCATAGTTTCGAGGAAAGCTAGACACTAATTCATGATATTGATTGTTTTCTAAGTGATTTTCTTTGTTCTCTGCTCATTATTGTTTCCTACTTTATTTTATCTGTTTTGGTGTTATTTTCTTTATTAAAACCAATACTTAATTTGTAGACTAGATAATATGATGATAGCTATAGCCACATTATGCACTTGTGGGTAATTTTATATTGAAACTTAAGATCAATCAATCAATGTGTTAATCGTAAGGAGATAAAAGAATTCAGCTCCTAAAGAGTGGAGGAAGCCTCAACGAACTTAAAGTGATTAAAAGCAAGCTATTTAAACTTATCTTGATGTCAACTAGGAACACCTTCTTTGGTAAGGATACCCCCATCTTATTATAATTTTTTTAGCTTAAGTGGCTCCATAAAAATAGGCAAAACTAGCATCTCCTTACTTTAACCAAAAGACTTTATCTTTTTGTTTCACTAGGGAGTTATGAGTTTGTAGAGTTATTAAATATTTGATCATTGTGGTTTGCTTAAGGTATTTTATGGTTAAGCTGTATAGATTCAGATATAATTTTTAAAGAGCTTCATAGAAGTCGTTTTTAGTAGAGGAAATTGAGGATAACATAATCCCTCTAAATTGTTTATAATGGAGAAGTTTCAACTTTATTTTGATTATGTAAGGCTTCAATACAATCTTAAATGCTTCTTATTCATCAACATGAGTTCTTATCCCTTTAGCTATAACCTCATCATAACCATCTAGCTTAGCAATAAGATTTATGAACTTGAAGGGAGTCTACAATCTCTTTATAGAAGTTTGAATAAAGATTTCATAGGGATATTAATCAGAAGTGAGAGGGGCATTGAAAAAACTTGAGCTATAGGGGAGAATGGACATTTGAGATAAATTGATAAGCCTTTTATCTAACTTCTTCCTAATCAACCATTTATCCTCTAAGTCCTTATCCTTAGATAAAGTGTGTGATTTTAAAATATCTTTCTTTGCAGCTAGCATTGCCCTCGTAAAGATTTCCCTTGTATTTTAACATCTATCTTAAGACACTTTATTTCTTTTCTTAGTGACTTCATTACCCAGCTTTCCTTAGGAATTGGTCTAGTGTCACTTTACTTTACTTTTTGCATATTGGTCTCCTTAGTCTCAAATGTATGGAACATCTTACGCTTGAGGCTTGCCTTTGCATATCAAACAATTAGCTATTTTTAAACGAGAGTTCGACATAATCAACTTTGACAAACATTTTAACAATAACTACCCATTGTTTCTCATGCTCCTTGAGAATTGCATTGATAGAACACAATGCCTATGTCTTCCATAAGTTTGTCCTTATCACCTAGTCTAAGAATGGGGATAACCTCAAACAACTTTTTTTCAATGTTCACACTCACTTAAATTCTAGTGTATCTAAATGCCTGTTTGGTTGAGCTTTTGGAGGGTGAATAAGTACTTTTCTCCACCGCAAAAGCTATTTTAAAGAAAAATAAGTGTTTGGCTGTAAAATCCAAATGCACTTTTTTAATAGAAATGGCTTTTTTGGAAGCTAAAATACAACTTTTTAAGAAGCTCAAATTTGGAGCTTTTAAAAAAAGCCCCTTATTTTAGCTTTTTTGGGTAGACTTTACATTTATAATTTTCAATGTTTACGTTTATAATATCCGACATTTAAAAAACCTCTCTTCCAAGCCAAACCAAAATTTCTCTCTTCTTTATGCCTCTGCTCTGCGATCTGGTCCATTCCTTTTATGGTTAGGGGTTTTTTAATCTCGACTTCCTCCTCTATGTTGCAACTTATGTTCTCCTTTTTTTTTTGTTATATTAATTATTGCTGTGTTTCACCCACCCAGGAGGAGCTCATCTGATGTGATGTTGCTCTGATTGTCTTCTTAAGCAAAGGAAAGCTCTTTAAGTACTCCAGCGATTTAGGGTTTTACACCTTCACACCTGTATCTCTACCTCCATTTATTTCATTTTCTTGCATGTTTCCTGCTCCCACCTCTCCTCTGCTTCAATGATTTTTATTCTAAATCATCTTCTAATCATTTTGCTCTTCACGTGAAAAAACCCACAAAGCTTAAATTACTCTGTCTTTTTACTTTTAATTTGATTTTATAGTGTTAGTGAGTAGAGATATAGTTGAACTGTGAAATAGTGAAGAACGAAACTTTGCTACCAAATGCTTTTTCTTTCACTTTCTCTTGTTTTTTGAGTTGTTCAAAACCAAGGTTGATGATCTTTGCTTCTTTTCGAAGGTTTGTTTATGATAGTCATTGAACGGAATATCGTTATCTCCTTTTTACTATTTACTATTTAGCAATTTATTTTCTTTTTTATTGATTTTTCTCATGTTATCTTAAGTCTTTGTGATGCTTTATGATCTGGGTTTTTGTTTGATTAATGTGCTACATTCCTAGATTTACGGGTTTGCTTTGCTTATGCATGCAAACAGCAGCAAACTCAGATTGTCTTTTTTCTTGTGGTTCATTATTCGATAATGTTATTGCTGGGTTTTTCTTTGTTTCACTAAGGGTACTACTTGTATTATTAGATTGGCAGCTGAGTTACTTTGCAGGAACAATTCAGATGAAATTTTATTGACTTGTCACTGAAGTTTAACAAATTTTTTGACTTGTGGGTAATCCTTGAATAACAAGATAGCTTTATCTTTATGTCCCTCTTTTTTTTTCTTTTTTACTGCTTTTCAAAGACTTAACATCAACATACAAATCATCGTTACTACCTCACCCATTGTCTGTAATTTTTTTCAAACTTTTTGATATTACTGTATCATCATAATTTTTAACTTGTACGGGGACACCAAAAAACAAATTGTTACATACACATATATCAAGATACAACCTATAATCACTGGAATTTTATCTTCCTTTTTTCTGTGTTTAAGCTAAAATTATTGTACGTGCATAAACTTCCACAGACACTGTTATGCTTTTAATGCTGAGTTCACAAAAGATTTAATGCTTATTATGCTTTTGTCTATGTCATTTTGGTTATGCTTTTATATTTTCTTGTACTTGCTAAATTCATTGTTATATGCAGTGGGGATTTTGTTGTTAATGGAAAATGTCAATACCAAGTCAAGATATTCAAGGTGGGGATAATTGAAAAAAAAAGGGTTAAAGTGGAGTGGAATGATAGAACTCTTGAAATTTTAATCAAAATTTTTGTGGAAGAGACATTAGCTGGAAATCGACCAAATGGTCACTTTAACAAGATTGGATGGAAAAATATAGTTTCAAAGTTTGGTTATGAAACTAAGAAGAATTATGAATACAAAAAATTTAAGGATAAATGGGATGGATTAAAAAAGGATTGGCAGCTTTGGACAAATTTAGTAGATAAGGAAACTAGACTAGGATGGGATCCTACTAATCAAACTATTGACCCAAGTGACGAATGGTAGGAAAAGAAATTGAAGGTAAGCATTTAAGCTTTAGATTTATAATGTTCTAATGTTGCTTGATAGTTTAATAACTTAAACAATATTATTGTAGGAAAATCCCAAGGTTGCCACATTTCGAACTAAAGGTTTGAAACATATTGAACAACTGAATATTTTATTTAAAGATGTTGTAGCTACAGGGGAAGCAGCTTGGGCACCTTCTTCAGGTTTTGTACCAAATGATGCTTATGTGTCATCTAGAGAAAGCCTATTTGATACCAATCTTGATGATAACTTTTTTGAAGACTTTACTGTCAATCAAGAAATTGAAAATATTAATAATGATATTGGTTCATCAACTCCAACTCTAGGAACTACTACAAAAGGAAAGGGGAAAAAAAAAGAAAGTGACATGATACTAGAACAGGGGCAATAGAAAGGTTATGTAAACATTTGGACCATATATGTGATGTAGTAGAGAGTAGAACTTCAGTAAGCTTTATTAAAAGAGATGAACCTGGTTGTAGCATTTCTGAGGTGATGGACATCGTACTAAGTGTAAATGAAATAGAAAAGGGGAGGTGAACTATTTATGTTAGCTACCAAATTATTTTTAAAAAAGGAAAATAGAGAGATGTTTGTTGTGCTTAAGGATATTGATCTTCAAATCGAATGGCTTAAGAAAAATGAAATGATTGTGATTTTTGTAATAAATTAGACACGTATTTGGTTACTAATATTGGACTAGTTGTAATGTGTCGTATTGGAATTCGCTACTTGTAATGTGTTGCATTGGATTTCTATTTGGTTAATTTTGTTGTAATGAATTAAATTGTACTTTATTATTATTGTGTTATGATTATTGCTATATTACCTTGTTATACAATAAGCTTATTATTTATTTATTTTATATATTTTGATACAAATGCCATCTTCTGATAATAATTCTAAAAATAATCATGAATATAATGAAGAGATTGAAGAAGAAATTTTACATATGGATCAAACTGGAGTTGCACTAACCATAGACCATTATATTAAATATTATACTAAAAAACCATATAGAACATCCCCTCACACTGGATGGATGTTTATAATGGAGATGCTTAATGGCCATAGAGATAGATGTCATCAACAATTTAAAATGAAGAAGGATGTTTTTTATCAATTTATGTAAATTGTTGAATAAGTCATATGGATTAAAGAAAGGTACATAAGTAACAATAGAAGAGGCTGTAGCTATGTTTTTGATCACTTTAGGTCATGGACTTTGCAATAGAATGGGTCAAAAAAGATTTCAACATTCTGGTGAAACAATTTCTAGATGGTTTGAAATAGTATTAGAGGTCGTTTCACGTATGTCAATTGATTTCATAAAATCAAAAGATCCAACTTTTAGAGAAATTCCAAGCAAAATTAAAGATGATAGAAGGTATTAACCTTATTTTAAAGACTGCATTGGAGCAATTGATGGAACATATATACCTGTTGTAGTTCCAAGGTCCAATCAAATAAAATTTATTGGGAGAAAAAGCATTCCTACACAAAATGTAATGGTTGTATGTGATTTTGATATGTGCTTTACTTTTGCTTGGGCTAATTGGGAAGACACAGCACATGATGCTCGAATTTTTATGGAGGCTTTACGTAATGATAGATTACACTTCCCTCATCTACCTAGAGGTTTGTGACGGATAACTTTATACTTTTTTTATTTATTCTTAATAATTCAGTACTTCTTTATTTATTTATTTTTAATTTGGAATGTAGGAAAATATTATTTGGTAGATGCAGGATATCCTTACATGCAAGGTTATTTAGGACCATACAAAGGTGAGAGGTATCATCTTCCTGATTTTCGACATGCTGATCTTCCAAGAGGAAAGAAAGAAATATTCAATCATGCACATTCTTCTTAAGATGCACAATCGAAAGAACATTTGGCGTTTGAAAAAATAGATGGAAAATTTTATGTCAAATGCCTAGTTTTCCTTTTCAAAAGAAAGTTAAAATTGTAATTGCTTCAATAGCTATTCACAATTTTATAACGTTAAATGCTCAAAAGGATGACAAGTTTTCTACTTATGATGAAGATGATGAATTACTTCCTACAAATGAAGAAATAAATGAAAATGAAGACGTTGAAGAAAATCATTTAGACAAGCCACAAAATAACGAGATAAATAATGCGAGAGAACATATCGCAAATCTTCTTGTATTATAATAAATGCATCATTTATTACGTACTTAACTATTTATTCAACTTGAATATTTATTTTGAGATTATAATATTATTTAGCTTTTTTATATGTTTTAATATTTATTTTTCATATTAGTTTTATTTCCTACAAGAAATTGAGACATCTCTTTAAATAATTTCCTACAAGATGGTTATCTAAAATTTCCTACAAGATAGTTATCTAAGAAATAGTTAACTGTAAGGTGTAAATGAGACATTTCTTGTGGTGATGTGAACTAAACCTCAAAGTCTACAGCAGTGCCTGCATGATACATGTATCAATTTGAAGTCATTCAAAGCATGAATTATTGATGTCACAATCTAAATGGAGGTGAATTTGTCAAACAATTGTAAAGTACGTGTAAACTCATTCCATTTATGAAAGACCTAATAGTAGTTGAATTCTCTCAAATTAAATTTAAAGATAATATATTGTGCTTTGCATATTGTTTAATATACTTTAAAAATTATTTATATGCATAAATAATTTTTATTACAAAATGAAATATAGTTAAAATTAATAAAAGTGCTTTTTATTTTTATGTTGTCAAACAGTCTACTATATGAAGCTCTTTTAAAAAAGCTGTTTTTTTTTAGTTGACAGTCAAACAGTCAACTGGCTTCTTAAAAAAGCTCTTCTCAGAAAAGCTCTACTGACAAAAGCTATACTAATATAAGCCCATTCAAATAGGCACTAACTCTCCTTCTTTGAGTAGTGGTTTCATCCATACTTATTGGCTCACCAATGAAACTAGCCGACGCTTAAACCCTTAATGGAATAGTATTCTAGTGGAACCCGTACAAATTAATCTGTAAACACACATTTGTTTGCTTCAGGTTTTCCAACCTTAAACCTAATTTCCAAACTTGTAACAAGAAGGGGATATTTTGTACATGTTATAATCCTACCCTTAAATCCTCCACGATATTCTTCTTAAACTCAGAACTTAAAGAGCAATAGGTTATTCAAAGTAATAAAGCCTCTAACAAACTCCTACTTCTTTAAAGTTTTATAGCCCATACATTTATCATTGGAATTCTTGTGCATTTTCTTGTGAAAAAACCTATAAGAGTGGAGTCCTAGACTTTGGTTCCTTCTTTTAATAACCCATTCTCTAAAGGCACCATTTTTTCCCATCATCCATCAAAGAGGATAGTATTCTAGATTCCTACCATCTTTATCCCTTATTACTTATCTACAACTAAAACTCAAGTCCATTGTTGCAAGGTGAAGAATCGTAGTATAGTGAGATTTAAGAGGGTTGCTAAAAGGAATCGAAGGCAGTGATGGAAAGGATAATTTAGGGATGGCAACGGGGCGGGTATGGGGCGGGTATGCCATCCCCCGTACCCGCCCCATGAATTCGACCCCATCCCCGTCGGGGATTTTTTTGGCACCCCCATACCCGTATCCATTGGAGGTTTGACCCCCATCGGGTACCCGTTTACCCGCCTCTTTTTTTTAAAAAAAAGATAAGCTTATTTAATATGAATGGACTATTTTTTTTCTTTTAGATTTTCATGCTACATTCATACATACATACTGAATTTAACATAAAAGAAACGAGTAAACAGAGATT
>JAOSBL010000006.1:17892407-17904042 GCA_027568915.1 Erythroxylum roraimae | reverse complement strand
CGATAAATTAATAACCCCGTATAAGATAATAATTTTTCTGGTCCCAACAATATTCATTTATAGAGGTTTTACTGTATTGAAAGATTCTAGCTTAGTTAATTTCAAGTAAGCGGTTACTAATATTGAAAAATTGTAGCTTGGTTAATTTCAAGTAAGCATTTTATTATTTAAAATTTATCATAATTATACATTATTTATTTATTTACTTGATTTAATTTTTTATTATAAAGTTTTTAAAATAAGTTTATGATTATTTTTATTTTAAAAATAATTACATATTTTTATTCAATTTTATATAATTTCAAATGCTAAAATTTAAATTAATATAAGTATATCATAAGTATATTTTGACCCTGTTTGACAATCAGCTGATTGTATTTAGCTATTAGCTGGTAGCTGATTATATTAGCTGATTTGACCAGTGGATTGCATTAACTGTTTGTTAGAAATGTTTGGTAAAATTATCTGTTTAATATTAGCTGTTTATGTATAAAATGACTTGTAAGGACATGACTTTTAAAAAAAATTATAAGGATATGAATATTATATATTTTAGTATTTCAATGAATATTCTTATAAAAATTTAGGTTTTAGATATTTAATTCTACAAAAATTAAGTTTATAACTCTAATAAAAAAATATAGAATATATAATAATAATAAGAATAATAATAATCATTAGCAATTTGTTGTGGAATCTTCTTGAATTCAGGAACATTTGGTATAAGTAAATCCCTTGAAATCCATCCATGGCATTTAAAACTTCTTTAAAAACTGCTCACAGTTTCACCTGAATGTTAAAAATGCTCTCAGGTATCTTTATTAGGGGAACCTTTACTTAGGACATACACGAATAAACCGATTTTCTCCAAAATAGACATCCTATCAAAAGGTCTCAAACCATAACTGTTTTCCAAAACCATATATAATTAACGAAATATATTTTGATTCATTCTAAGTGTATTAAAACACCATTTTTCATGACCATTCAATAATTCATTTATTCTGTTTGATAAAAAGTCATGGTTAGTTCCTTGTATATGTTATTAAATTTAATGAAGAGGAAGATGTCAAACACTATAAAGCCAATGCAGTCATTCCACATCAGGATTGATCAATTACAGTGTAGCATATTCTCTTTATGTATATATGATAGACACACAGCAAGAGACCTATTTGAGCCACATCAAGTAAAACCAAAGCTAGGAAACCAGTGTGGTTAGTACAAGACTATTCTTCTGATTCTTCCTCTTTAAAAACCAAAGAAACCAGTTTGGTTAGTACAAGACCATTCTTCTTCTGATTCTTCCTCTTGCTGAAGAAGATTTTCTCTATTGTCATGAGCCCAGAATCCACGCACGTCTACAAGCATCCTGGCAACTGTTCCAACCAGATCAGTAAGTGTAATCCTTAAGCTGGCTTCACCATATCCCAAATTTCATCTCTTACATCCTCAATGCACAATTCGTAATTTCCACCCCCAATACATTTTTGGTGCACATCTCTGTTTCAAAAAAAAAAGAGAGAAATTTATTTTAGATACCCAAAGCTTGCAAAATTCAAACACTTGTAAAACCACTCTTAAGATTCATATGTTTGTTATTATCTAAAACAAACATTCAGCTTATTTGACCTATAACACGTGCCTGAAAAGAGAGTGGATAGCAGCTGTGGTAAGAATCCTTTTCCATGAAGATCAAGACATTTAAATAAATATGTCAACCCTTCTGGAGTGTCCTTGTTTTCTAGGGCAAGAACACAGTCCAGGAAACTCTCAAAGTCCATCTCCCGAGCATTTCGTCCCCCAATCTTTCCACGACGGGCGTGCTCCTCGAATAGTAATTTGAAAACATCAAATGAAATGAGACTACTGAAACAACAATTGAAGCACTGCAACAATAAGAACCCATAACCACACATGGCAAATGAGGATGCACTTATTTAGTAATTGCTAAGGATAATCTCCTACCGTGGGTGGACAAATAGAGTTAACATGTTGAAAAAAGTCCATATGTGGCAATCTAAACAAAGCATTCAAAAAAGCCTGTCAAGTTCACATAGTGTGAAACACCCTAGTGATATGATCTAGTTTGAATCTCAAAAGCTACTGCAATGACCTAATTTTCATCAAAGCTGGATCAGTTACTGGTTACACCAACTAAACAGAGATGTGAGCATCAATTAGGCTGAAATTCCCATTGACATTGTAGCAATATTACTCTACAAGGAAATAAAAAGTAGCAAAGAATTTAATACAATAAGACATGAACTTTTTATAAAGCCATGAAAAGGCCATCAGCGAATTCTAGAAGCTCTTGCTTGCTCAAGAAACATATCTGCAGAAGAATCAGAATTCAGTTAGATATGCCATGTAATGTTACCAATTAAATGAAATTATCTGCAATTTCACTATTGCCATGATCCCAACAAATTCTTTATACATGTGAATCTAAGTTCAGATTTATTACATGAAGCACTTAACATTCATTTGCGAAAAGAAGTGGAGACAGTAAAATGGACCTTGTTTCACTCTGCCAACAACTCCTCAAACCATCGATACCACATAAAGATGTGTTAATGGCACCATGACTGTTTATCCAGCAACCACCTAAGATGGCATTGCTCGAGACCATCCTAACTCCAGTCCTTTCAAATAGAACATGTAGAGCTTTGCGATATGGTGAATTACAAGGTTAGGAGTACTCATTGGAAAGGACACTCTACATGTCAAGGAGAAAAAAGGACATACAGAGAGCGGATACAACATATCACGAAGTCTTAGCACATAAGTGAAACACATATTTAAAAAAAAATAGCTTAAAAACATATTAGTAATCAAACATCCACCACATATGCGCTGCACAGATGTCAAAGAAAACCAATTTTCAGCTTGTTCAGTATCCGTGACTTCTTCCTCACTTTCCTAGTGCCAATAATGGTTAAAACAAACAAATTAGCTGCAAGCAAAGTACTGGCTATTGAGATATTAACATGTTTAACATTGTAATCAGCCTAAAAAATAGAACTGAGAAAACCCATAACAGGGGGAAAATCTAATGTTCATGGATGGTTTACATGTTGAGAGGTTCAGACAAAGTACCAAACTGTAGATACCTGGTGTAATTCCATTAGTTCCTGGAGGCAGTTACTAAGAAGCACCTTCTTAATGCAAGCTTTCCTGCAAGTATAACCAAAGCTGAAGTACTTCTGACAAGAAAAGTACCTTGGAAGAATAATGATCTTACATACCAAACCATCTAATTATAGTCTTTCATCATTAAGATCATCCACCAAAGATGCATAATAGCGAGGTAAAGGTAGCAATTTCTCATTAACAACAGAAAGTTGCAGACTGATATTCTAAGTAATTGGTTTTACAAATTACATGTCAACCCACAACATGCATAAAAGACAGAAGTGCAAAGGAAAAAAGAAAAGAAATATTATGTTATTTATTTCTCAAGTGTATCTCTTTGTCTTCATGCATCATTCTTAAGCATTTCAAGGCCAGGTTAATCTATGTTAAATCTTCAAACTACCAGAATCTGCATCATTATATATGAAAGCATTTGCAAACTATACTTTGAACTTAACTATGTCATGTCTATTATTTTGCCACTACAAGCCAACAATATGGCCATCTCGTGGTAGTAAAAATGCTTCAATGCTCTAATTTTTTCTTCATTGTTACCAAAACCAGTGTACCTTTTTTGAAGCCTAAAACCCCAAAGCCAGTATCATTAACAGGCACAATAGGTAAATATCTAAGGAAAGCCTCCGAATATCACATTATTATTCAAGAATATAATGAGATTCAGGCACTGAAATGCAATTACCAAAACTTGATGATTGAGATGTTACTAAAGATGCTACAACTAAAAGGTAGCCTTACAAACCTCACCTATGAGGATCACAGAAGAAGAAGAATTTATGTGCAGCAATGCGGCAACACATTTGAACAAATTCAGCAAGCATATCCCGTAGTTGTGCTAAATTAGGGATGAGGCCTCGAATATACGCCTTCATTTCCTGTCAAATTATTGATTCATTAAAATTTAACATGTGAGAAGCCAAAAGTAAGCTCACAACAGATGATATGTATTGTAATGCAGAAAAGATTTTAAAATTTGATGGTTGTATAAAAATCCTTACATGAGGTTGAAGAAAACCATCAGAATCTTCATCAAGCTCACTTATATCTATTCTTGCCTGCGTCGGAGATACCTGACAACAATATAAACCAAGCCGACTTTGGGACTGAACTCCTCAATGGGACCGAAATCGACTACAAAGCTTCTCTCCATTTGGTTTACTCTTCTTCGTTGATGCGTAGGAGTGAACGACGACAACACCATGGAACTCGACCCGTCTCAGAAAATAAGAACAATAGTCAATTCTGAGCACATGCAAATTGAAATCCACAGAACCATAAGAAGGAAAATAAACACATCTAAATGATCTAAAAAAATCATTTAAAGTTTTTCAGAAGCCAAAAAGTCTCAACTTGAACGAGATCGCTTTTGCCTTACCTTTTGGTAAACTTGTGAGACGAATAATCCCTCGGAAGAAGCTGCAAAACAAACTGAAACAGCAGACAGTGATGCGCACCGCGGAAGGATTGACGTCTGTTTGATGATGTTTTTGATGAGTTTTTTTTTTTGGTTTGGTATGTTTTCGACCAAGAGGAACGAAGAAAGATAGATATTTAGAATTCAACATTAAAAAAAAAAAAGATTCGTAAGGTTTGATTTTTACAACACCCGTCGGAAACTTATTTCAAGCAATCCTGATGATCAAAATAAAACCAAGAGAAGCAAACAATCGACAAGTCACAATTGAGAAAATAATTGATAAGTGAAAGATAGTTCGAAAGTAACAAGAATAAGATAATAATGTTTCTTCATATTGAAGCCGACGACACTCAAACAATTATGATATGAAAACCTCTAAAATCTTAAAATATAAGTATTTATACTTAGGCCAAATAAATAGGTTGGGCTAAAATACATAGAAGTTCAAAATAAAACGCAGTCTAAAAATTAAATAAATAGGTCTGATATACTCTTGGGCTTAAGTGATAAAGCATTAAATAGCCAAGTCTTCGTGTCTTCAAACTCCAAGTGTATCCGGTCCAAGGATTTGAGTTAAATGGATTAGTTTGAGCTCAATTCTATTAAACTCTCTTCCAATAAGCTCGGAGTTCACCATCTTCTTAAGATAAAAGCCCACATGCGTACAAAGAGCTTCTTTAAATCTCTTGGTTCTAGCTTTAGTCATAAACCATTCTAGTATGACTAGCTCTCTGCCTGGCCTTGCTCAATTGTCCATGGTCCCACTTACGTCAGATAGCGTGAACGTCTAAGATCCGAACATGTCTTACGGAGAACCAAGAAATGTGAGAGATGGAAGGAAAGAGCCGAGGAAAGGAAGAACATTAAGAGAAAACGAAAAGACGGTGAAAGAGTAAAGCTTAAGAGGGCAAAATCGACACTAAAAAATAAATATCAGTTGATTGCATTAAAATGCTCCTGTATGGGAGCTTTTTGAAAAACAGTTGGTTGGGTTGAATCAACCAATTCAACTAACTCTTCACCAAACAATCTAATTAGCTTTTTTATAGAATCAATAAGTTAAAGTGGATCAATCAGTTAAAAAAGAGTTTACGAGCTATTCATCCAAAAAAAAAAAAGGTCTTTATATAATTACCAAAATTTTTATAAGCTATAAATATATGAATTGAGTTCAAAAAATTTAAAATTTTGTAATGAGTAAAATTTGTATTTAAAAATTAAACTCATTCCGTAAGTCAAAAATCAAAATAGATATAAACTTTAAATTTTAATTTTTTTTTGAAACTGAACTTTTTCAAAACCAGCTTAATTCCATTCGTGCATACATTTAAAATTTGTTATATTACATATTTGAAAATTATCTATTTTAATCGGACGTTGACAGGTGATGGGGTCCACCTCCAACTATATGCCCATTCGGATTGCAACAAAAGCATGCACTGAGCAATTCCGTGTACTCGCCAATGAGTATCCGCCAGGTCATACGAAATGACAACAGAAGGTGATGTGGCGAGGACTGATACGTCCAGATAAGAAAATAGGGGCCAGCTGGGACGTATACATCAGACGAAGTTCACAAACGACTATAAGTAATGAAGCACTCCACTCCTGCAACTCGCTGTCATCATTCTCTCTCTAGCTCACCATGGCGAACAACCCTAGCTTTGTCTCTCTACTTCTTCTCTCTCTCTTTGCCATATCCTCCGCCACAGTCATCTTCGAAGAGCGTTTCGATGGTATATGTTTCCCTTGATCTTTGTGTAGCAATACGCGCGTTTAGTACAGTCTGCTTCCTTTATGTTTAAGCACACTCTGCCATTTTCTTTCCTATCTGTGTAATTTCCTTGCATTTTTTGAAATTTACGTTGCTAAATGTTATTATATATTAATGTGTATAGATACGCATGTAGCGGGGTTCTAGAGCTTCTCGCATTTTTGTGTGGGTTAGGTGTTGGAGTGCTGGTTTGCTACTGTGTCTAATTTTTGGATCTGGCGGTTTTTGTAATTCTTGGTTTTGTTTAGTAGCGTTTTTGATCGTTTCTCTGTAGATCCGCCAATAGCCGGATCCCTGGAGGATGTGAATAGTCTGTGTCTAATTTTTTGAAATCATGTTTGGTGTGCGGTTTAATTATATCCCGTCATTGTTTGGATGGTCACATTCTCTCTACGTGCGTGTAATTGTATTGATCCATTTGCAGTTTTTACATTGGGATTGGTAATATGATCACTGGTCACAATTGACTGTTTCCGCTGCGTTCCTCTATTGTTTTTTGTTTAGAGAATCAACAGGAGTATTTGAAGAGTAGAAGAGCGTAAATTTTTAATTTATTCACGAGTGTTACCTCCTGCTTTTTGTAATATGATCCTATTATTGCGAACATTTACTTATTTTCATTAGCAAATTCTGACTCGTTTTGGTTTCCTGTTGAAAATGTTAAGATGGATGGGAGAAAAGGTGGGTTAAATCTGATTGGAAGAAAGATGATAATACCGCTGGTGAATGGAATTACACTTCTGGAAAATGGAATGGCGACCCAAATGATAGAGGTATTGTTTCTTGTTGTTAAACAATGTTTAAGTATACTTTTGAAATTAATATTGTTTTGTTTTTACCGTCTTGGAACAGGTATCCAAACAAGCGAAGATTATAGGTTCTATGCTATTTCAGCTCAGTTCCCAGAGTTCAACAACAAGGATAAGACGCTAGTCTTCCAATTCTCTGTCAAGCATGAACAGAAACTTGACTGTGGTGGTGGTTACATGAAATTGCTCAGTGGGGAAGTTGACCAAAAAAAATTTGGTGGTGATTCACCCTACAGGTCGCATAACTGTATTTTTATTTTAATCTTGATTGTATTGACTTTTTCTGCATCTTTTCTATCTTTTTCGAAATTACTCAAGTAATATCTCGTGATTGGATGCAGTATTATGTTTGGACCAGATATTTGCGGCTACAGCACCAAAAAGGTTCATGCAATTCTTCACTACAATGATTCAAACCACTTAATCAAGAAGGAAGTTCCTTGTGAGACTGATCAACTCAGTCATGTATACACATTTATCATTCGTCCAGATGCTACCTACAGCATCCTTATTGACAATGTTGAGAAGAAATCCGGTAGTTTGTACACTGATTGGGATCTACTGCCGCCAAAAAAGATCAAGGATCCTGAGGCCAAGAAAGTAATTACTTAGCACTGACTAAATGGTGGTTCTGTTGTACTAGTTTCTGGATTTGTATGATGGACAACTGTTTAATTTGATGCAGCCTGATGACTGGGATGACAAGGAGTATATTTCTGACCCCGAGGATAAAAAACCAGAAGTACAATCTTCTCCAGGCTTCTTCATTTGACATTCATTATTGTAAATGTGGTTTCAACGAGTTTCTTACTTTTGTTTGTGTGATATTTGAAGGGTTATGATGACATTCCAAAGGAGATTCCAGACCCTGATGCTAAGAAGGTAGGAACAAAAGATCCTATACGGTACAATAATGTGCCTTAATCAGAATACAAATAGTTTTTGATAATAAAGATGAATCCCTATTTTAGCCTGAAGACTGGGATGATGAGGAAGATGGTGAATGGACTGCCCCAACAATTGCCAACCCTGAGAACAAGGGTCCATGGAAGCCTAAGGTTAGTGAATTAGGGATTCAATTGAAAGTTGTGGTGCCAAATCAGAAGCCCAGTCTTGATACTTTTTATTCTTTGTAGAAAATTAAGAACCCCAACTACCAAGGCAAATGGAAGGCACCGATGATTGATAATCCAGGTCTGTTCCAACTTTGATTTTGTTCATAACGGTTTTCCTTCATTCTGACTTTGATGTCATTCATTAATTCATGATTACTCGCAGATTTCAAGGATGACCCAGATCTCTATGTGTTCCCCAACCTGAAGTATGTTGGCATTGAGTTGTGGCAGGTAGTTATGTTGCCATATATACTTGATTGTTCCTATCCAGAGCTTGGGTTAGAAATATAAAGGTCAGCGTTTTACAGGTGAAATCTGGGACCTTGTTTGACAATGTCTTGATTACTGATGACCCAGAGTATGCTTTGAAGTTTGCTGAAGAAACCTGGGGAAAGAATAAGGATGTATGTTGCATTTTTCCATCTTTAACACAATCTTCAGGTTGGGGGCTTGATTTAATATTTGACTGAGACTGTTCAATTCTTCTGCAGGCTGAGAAGGCAGCATTCGAGGAGTTGGAAAAGAAGAGAGAGGAGGAGGTACTTTCTTGACCTTGCCAAAACTATAGCATTTCACGAAACATCCTGACCATAGGGATGAACATCCTTTGTCAAACTAGTTAGCAAAGGAGAAAGGAGTAGAAATATAAGGTCTAAAGTATTCGGTGCTTCTGCTTACTATGGAGTGGGAGATTAGGTTTTTGGAAACCTGTCTTACCTTGGCATCCAAACAGTTTCAGAATTTTTTTTTTTTTTTGCTTCATTCAAATGATAATTTCTCTCCATTTCAACTTCTCATCTAGTGAATTTGACTTTCAGGAATCAAAGGATGATCCTGCCGATACTGATGTGAGCCGACATAATGTTGATGGTGGTTTTAATGTTCTTATGTCCTGTTTCATTCTTTTCCTTAATTGCAAAATTCATTTAATTTCAGGGTGAGGATGATGATGATGATGATGATGCCGAAGATGATGCTGAAGGGGATGATGAATCTGAGACTAAGTCATCAACAGCTGAAGACAGCATCGAAGCACATGTGAGTTTATATTTCCTTTGCGATCGAATTCTGTCAACTGAGATTTCTACTTGTCTACAGCATTATCGAATTACTTCCCTCCTTTTACAGGATGAGCTGTAGAAAGGACATGTACTCCCTTCAAAGTAGTCTTTGGATGAGCCTGGGGACCAAGTGTTGCCAAAGTTTTTCTTTACATTTTGATTCTTAGTGTAAGGAATTCTCTTAGAGGGAAAAGATGATCAGAGGGCTGCAAGCCAAAACTTCAAAGTAGTTGATTGGTTTAAACTATCATTTTAACTGCCTGAATTTAGAATGAAAGAGGATATCTTGATTTAATGTTAGATTTATTTAAACTATCATTTTAACTGCCTGAATTTATAAGAACGAAAGAGGATACCATGGTTTGGTGTTAGATTTATGAATTATTTTCTAGAGGTTTGGAAAATTATATAGACGACGCAGTATGTCAGGCCAAGGTCTCATTCTTTTTGTTTTTTCCTTGTCCTCTTCACTTGCTGCCTTCCATTGCTTGTGACTACAACGAAATGAATTCGTTTGTGGTTTTGTCTAAAGGCCAAGCGAAAACAATGCCAAGCCTTGTTAGAAGAATTATTGGACCGCAGAAACAAAAAAGAAAAACCAGAAGGGATTTCATTGGCGCAAGCGTTTAGAGATTTCAGATTTCCCGCAAATGTAAAGAGAAACGTGACTAAGTGCATAAGAAAGCAAACCTTCAGCCGACTGGATAAATTGGAAAATGAAACAAAGCAGAAAGTCCATAATTGGACTTGCCGATTTTAGTAAGCAGTAGCTTATGCTTTTAGGGTGACATCAATTTGGCTCCAGGCTATTTTGATATAATTCTGATCAGAGCCATTGCCATGTCTCAGGCATATTAGGGCTTAAAGATGTTATAAAATTGCTTTGTTTACCAATGTTGAGAAAATATTGGATCCAGACCAGCTTCCTAGCGTACGAAATCGCTAGTCAGGCTTTTTTGTTTTTTTGTTTTTTTTTTTGCCATTATAATACAATGTCACTTTAATACAATTTTTTTAACTTTCGAAAAATTTTCTTAAATTTTAAAAAATCATTCTTTTGAATTTCACTAAAAGTGATAAAATATATGTAATATAAATATTACAAGTGAACCAATTAAATGTTATTTGACATAATAATTTAATCACTCTTTAATCTCAGTTCAAACTAATTAAATTTGACTCAAACTAATAATTAAAAATAGTGATTGTGTATTTCTCAAATAGTATTGAAGATTATTAGAAAAGTGCAACTATTTTTCTTATAGTATTATTTAGTGAATAGGAGTATCATTTTCATGAGAACTATAAGTACTATTAGTAATTATCTTTCTATTATTCAATCTAACAAAATGAATGGCTCAAAAGGAATAACTAAGCGAAATGGAATTACTAATCTAAAATAACAAATCAAATCTAAAATAACAAATCAAAGTAGTAAATAAGACTGGAGCAAGCAATTAATAAACAAGACTCAAGCTTAAAATCTCTCTAAAACCTTTTTGTGCTTGAAGTTATATTAATTCAATTATTAACCCTAATTTCTTGGACTACCAGAAATTTCAAAGTTATCATATTCTTTCAGAAGACATACAAAACGTATCATTAGTTGATTAATTTAAATTTCTTTTTAATCAATCAAAAATGCAACTCGTTTTATTAAAAACCGTGATAAATTTGACTTTTATGGAGAAGATTTATGTTATTATATCTCTAAGATTTCATACAACTATTATTATTCATGTCTAATCTATTTATACATATGATTCCTCAATCTCTATATATGAAATCTAAAATTAAATCAAAATATTAGCATATTTCAATTTAGTCACAGTAAGTAATCATTAATAATTCGCAATAAAACTTTTCATTAAAAAAGAATCAATCTAAATACATGCCTTTTGAGCTCATCTCATCTAGATCTATCTCAATTTAATCATAGTAATATAAAGAAAACCAACAATAATTAAGAAAGAATATATAAAAAACTTATCATCATGAAAAGAATATATAAAAAACTTATTATCATGAATCCTAAAATATTGATGTCTTCACTTGAATGTTGATGGAAATCTTTTCCTTTATCTCCAAAGTTGCTTTTTTCCTATCTAAAGATACTTTAGTTTGTCTCCATAATGTTGTGTTCTATCTAATTTCCAAAATTTCCTTTCATTCTTACTGTTAGACCCCGAAAATTTCTGTAAGTTAAGACTATTAAACGAGAAATTGTCAATGATTATTTGGCAATTATTTATGTATAAAGCAAAGGATAATCAATGAAATTGAAAAGAAATAGAAATGATGATTTA
>JAOSBL010000006.1:17848806-17870024 GCA_027568915.1 Erythroxylum roraimae | reverse complement strand
TATATCGAATATAAGTCTATACTAACGCGTGATTTACTTCATTTGAATCCAAAGAATTTCCTGATCAAGTATGCAAGTTGCAAAGCCTATTTATGGACTTAGGCAAGCCTCAAGGAGTTGGAACATCTATTTTGATGAAACAATCAAAGAGTTTGATTTTATCAAAAATATTGATGAACCTTGTGTTTACAAGAAGATAAGTGGGAATGCAGTCATTTTCTTAGTGCTTTATATGGATGACATATTGCTTAATGGAAATGATAGTTCAATGCTCCAGTCTGTTAAGATATAGTTATGTAAGAACTTTTCCTTGAAGGATATGGGAGAAGCAGCTTATATACTAGGTATAAAGATCTATCGAGATAGATCAAAAAAGTTGCTTGGATTATCTCAATCCACGTACATAGATAAAGTGCTAAAGAGGTTTAGCATGGGGAATTCCAAGAGGGGATTCTTACCCATATCGCATGGAATTTCTCTCTCACAGAATATGTGTCCACAAATACAAAAGGAGAGAGATAAAATGGATTGTATTCCATATGCTTCGAAAATTGGATCAATTATGTATGTGATTCTATGTACTAGACCAGATGTTGCTTATGCTTTGAGCATAATAAGCAGATATCAAGCTAATCCCGATAAGAGTCACTAGATAGCTGTGAAAAACATCTTGAAGTACTTAAGAAGGACTAAAGATATTTTCTGGTTTATAGAGGAGATAAGCTGAGAGTTCAGGGTCATTCGGATACCAGTTTTCAGTCTGATCAAGACGATAATAGATCACAGTCAGGGTATATTTTTACTCTTTATGGGGGTGCAGTTAGTTGGAAAAGTTCCAAACAACCAACCATTGCAGATTCAACGACCGAAGCAGAGTATATTTCAACGTCAGAGGCAGCAAAGCGAGCAGTTTGGATCAAGAAGTTCATCACTAAACTTGAAGTGGGTCCTAGCATTGTTGAGCCCATAGTATTGTATTGTGACAACAACGGTGCTATTGTGCAAGCAAAGGAACTCAAGTCTCATCAACAATCCAAACATGTACTCAGGAAGTTTCACTTGATCAGGGAGATAGTGGAGCAGAAAAAACTAACATTGGAGCGAGTTCCCACTGAAGAGAATCTAGTAGATCTTCTTACTAAGTCATTGTCTCAAAAGAGACATGATCATCATATGGATAGCTATGGTATTAGATTCATAGGGGATTGGCTTTAGTGTAAGTGGGAAATTGTTAGTTTATGTCCTTGCAGCCAATTAATTGGATGCAAATTAATGTATGACATTATTTTGAATTAATGAAAAAGCTTTATTTATCTTCATGTATTAATTTAATTAATATTTTATGTTTTAATACAAAAGATAAAATCCTTGGAATAATTACTGTGTAATTAAAATTATGATGAGATCATAATTATGAGATTCAATTTACACTTAACTATTATTCCTAAATATTCCTAGTTGTAGTTTCATCAAGACTGGATATTGTTGAAATGGTAAAACTAGCACACATTTTATTTCTTTCTTATGAAGAAAGTAATTTATCTCATAAATTAAAGTATAGAGATACTTAAACTAATATTTAGGTGATTATTAAAGAATAAGTCACTAAATTGACCCGATTATAAGAATTCCGAATAGAATATTACTTATGTGTCTATGGATTATCTCATAATGATGGCTGTATAATTGATCCTCAGACTTGAGATTACTAAGGTATCTAGTGTGGGAATTACTGTGTTTTGATGCTACTTATCAATTGTCCTAGGATAATTCAGTTGGTAGTAATTGGATACAATATGAACCATACGTAGATAGTTGAGTAAGTCAATATAGGAATCGTCACTCTAAAGTAATTAGAGAGAATATTCTATTGTTCTTGATTAGTAATGATTTATGGAATTCTCTGGCCATAGTGAATTGATATTTGAAAAGGTGTTTTCACACCTTTTCAAATATCAATTATCGATCAATTACTAATTAGCAAGAACAAACATGATTGGATGATAAGAGTAGACACTGAATCCATACTCTGTCCAATTAAAATATTGAATGACGAAAGGATTAAATTATACATTATAGCCATGCATACACAGGTTAAGTCAATCAGTTTGACATTCCTAATATTTGGATAATCATGACATATTGCTAGATATCAATCATGATTTATGATTATGAATTATTTAATTGGAGAATTAAAGATAAATTAAAAGGAGTTTTAATTTATCTAATTCTAATTGTGAATTATAATTATAATTTATAATCATTGCCAATTTATTAGGAACCTAATGGGTCACACATCAAAGAGCAATTTATGAATGAAAAATCAATTTAATTAAGTTGGACTTAATTATAAAGTTTGAGAAACCTTGGGAATCAAATATGAGATATTTGATTTTATTAAAATTAAATTAATTATAATTATAATTTGATTTTAATTCTAATTAAAGAGATTTAATTTTAATAAAAGACTGTCATGATTTTTCTATTTAAAAGGAAGAGCTTTTTAGAAGCTAGCACTTTTTTGTCTTCTTCCTCTCAAAGCAGTTTGGGAATTGCTCTGTGGATATCATCAGAGGCTGGACAATTGGACAACTCGTGATTGATCAATCAGAAAAGTTTCAAAGTTTTTCAACAGAAAGCAAACAAGTACGATTTCTAAATCGATTTGTGTTTTATTCAAGTTTAATCAATTATCGGAATCCGCTCGGAATCCGTAAAAAATTTTGTTTTCTGTTGTGCCTGCGATTCGACACGGTTGGATTCCGACAACAACCAATCAGCATGTTATTATATTAGTATTTGTTTGGATTAACATGTAGACTCCCAATATAGATTTCTTGTTCTCTGAAGTTTCGCCAAGTAGTCCAAATTCCCCAACGGTTTCCCAAATCTTCGATTACCCGTGTATATAATTTGTTTATCACAACTTATTTTTAATTACAGACCTTGAAGTAGATAATTTTCAAAGTTCCAAATTCAATAATTAAACTTTATTTTTTGATCTTATATCATTAAAGTTGGCAAATCTTTCTCCAGGAATTCTTAGAAATAAATTTTTTTATTATTATAATTTATAAATTTTCAAAGCCACAAACGTTTACCTTCAATTATATTAATCCCATAAAAAAAAATTTTAAATTCATTGTCCCGAATGCTAAATTTGCCTATACCTTTTTTAAGATAAAAATATAGTACTCTAGGTACATAATAAATCTAATATTGTATTCCAAAATGTCGATGCAAAAGCGAGTGAGGAAAAATCTGAAAATCTTGTAAATGCCTCAACTAGGAATACAAGTAAAGCTAGCATTAAACATACTGAAGATGGCCAAGAGAGGCTTTTCAACAAGAACTTCCTGAAGAAATTCTTAAGTTGAATTATCAATTTACTCCAGCATCTAGTAGGAGAGCAGGTAGGAAAGCTAGAAATATGAATCAAACCACAAGCATCATTACAATGGTAGAATTTTAATTGTTAATAACACATAGAAATTGCAGGATTCAGTGAGCAAAACTTCATATCAGTTTACTCATCTCAGGTGCAAACTCTATGAGACAAGGAATGAGATGGAAATCACAATCATCTATAAAGCTAACTTCAAATTTCAAAGAGCCAAGTTATGGGAGGAACTACTCTCTATTCATTCTTCTATAAATTTGCCTTGGCTTGTTACAAGAGACATGAACTGCATACTAGAAGCATAGGAAGGCAGAATCAACACTTCAAATCTTGGCAAAGAATTGGATGGTGCTATTACCAAATTACAAATGACTGACCTCAGATTTTCTGGTTGTTTCTTCACCTAGAATAATAAGCAGCATGGAAGCTATCTTATCAGGAAGAAATTGGATAAAATATTGGCTAACAAACTATGGATGAGTCGATTTCCCAATACATATGCTCACTTTGGTGCCCCTCTATATTCCAATCACTCTACTATGGAGGTACTTAATCTCAATTAGCCAAATTCTTACAATTCTCCTTTCAAATTTTGTAACATTCTAACAAGTAGGGATGGTTTTATGGGGTTAGTACAAGAGGTTTGGAATGTTAGAATTGCAACATTTAAAGCCTTTCAACTGATAAGGAAGGTCCATTTAATTAGAAACAAACTAAAAATTTTCTACAAAGCAAACCAGTTCACCATCTTTACTAAGCTACAAGAAGCTAAGAGAGAGTTGAGAAGTGCTCAAGAGCCTTGTTACACTCCTCCACACAACCCTACTTAAAGAAATACTGAGCCTATTAAGCTAGAGATGTACAAAAATGGTCTTCGAGAGCATGATTCACTTCTTATGCAGAAGGCTTGAATTACTTAGTTGAGAGACGGAGACTTCAACACTAAATTTTATCACAATACTATCCTGGCAAGGAGAAACATAAACAAGATAACTTGTCTGCAGGATTCAAATGGCCAGATTATTTCAAACAACAATTCTTTAAGGAATTTAATAATCAACTACTTTGAATCATTGCTTGGTGCTCCAAACTCTCCTGGTCTTACTAATGTTCAGGAGTTGGCAGATCTTATTAGCCCTCCCTCTTCCTTATCTCATGGGACACTAATAAAGCTTCAGTAGCCATGTAGGAAATTAAAGATGTTTTGTTCAACCTTTATCCATTGAAAGCACTAAACCCTAATGGCTTCAATGCCTACTTTTTTCGAAAAACATAGCTCATTACTGGCAAGATACTTGAGGAAACGGTGTTGGAATTTATGAATTTAAGGAAGATTTTGAGGGAAACCAATGCTACTTACATTTGTTTGATCCCTAAACTTCCCAATGCAAGTTGCCTTAAGGATTTTCGTTCAATCTCTTATTATAATACCATTTACAAGGTAATTTCAAAGCTTTTTGCCAATAGGCTTAAGGAGAATTTGAATCAGATCATTCATGATGCACAAGGAGCCTTTATCCTTAGTAGATCTATTTCTAACAATATTCTTTTGGTGCAAGAGTTTATGAGAGCTTATAGCTCAGGCAGATCAATTAAAAATTGCTCTATCAAAATTGAGCTCTCCAAAGCCTTTGACACACTGCAATGAAGCTTTGTCCTTACTTGTTTGGAATGGTTTGGATTTGCAATCTTCTTTATTAAATCAATACAGACCTGCCTTTTAACCCCTTCTTATAACATCCTCATCAATAGTGACCAACCAATTCAAAGGTTCTAATAGCATTAGACAAGGGGATCCATTTTCCCTTATCCCTTTGTCATTGTTATGGAAATCTTAAATAGAATCATTTGCTTCAACTTAGCCGCAAACTTGCTTTTAAATTTCATCATAAATGCAAAGAATTCTCTTGCTCATCTTTGTTTTGTAGATGATCTGATCTTGCTTTCTGGAGCTCATCAGGAATCCATTTCTATCCTACATCAATTTATCATGAGCTTCTGCAGGATCTCAAGATTAAAAATCATTCATTGCAAGAGTGGGATATATTTCTCATGATGCTACCAATACTGAGAAACTTTAGCAGATTTTTAATCTCAACGTCCAAAAAATGCCTTTCATTTATCTGGAAGTCCCCATTTCAACCAAAAAAAAAATTGACATGTCAAGATTGTTTGAAGATTATGGAAAAATGCAAGAAAACTATCGATTGTTAGCAGAAAAAAGCCTTGTCTCACGCATGTAGAGTTTCTAATCATTTTTTATATTGAACAATCTTCATACACATTGGATTACTCTTCTTCTTCTTCCCAAGAGAATTATTAAGGAGATAGAAAAATGCATCAGAAACTTTCTCTAGTCAGGTAAAATTGACAATACTAAAAGTGCTAAAATCAAATGGGAACAACTTTGTTGGAAGAAGCAAGAAGGGGAGCTTATCCTCACACCAATTCTCACTTTTCAAACTATGCAAGTAGCCAAAAGAATTTGGATATTGTTCAAGGATAAAGAATCTCTTTAATGTGAATAGATCATGAGTATTACCTCGAAAGAACCAACTTATGGCAAATTTTTTAAATAAAAGAGTTTTCCTAGCCTTTTATTCAACTTATGAGAAATAAGCTCATTGTCTACCAATTCATCAAAATGCAAATAAGGAATGGAGAAAGAGCATAGTTCTAGTTTGACAATTGGACTTCACAAAGTCATCTTAACCTGAAGGAAGATGTCTTACTTTCCTAGCTATCGGCCTAATTCTCAAAACCCAGACAACATATCTGATCTTTAAGCAACAACAAAGACTACTCAAACCCCTCATGCATTAAAGCTCTTAAGCCTTATAATCCCCTCATTCCTTGGTACAATATAGTGTGTAAATAGTCCTTAAAGCCTAAAGCCTCTTTCATTACTTGGCTTGCAACTAGAGACAGATTGAAGATTAAGGACAAGAAAAGGGGTTCAAATGACAAGCTATGTGAATTATGTGACTTAACTCGAAAATATCAACAATTTATACTTCAAATGCAATTTCACCTTTTCTACTTTGGACAAGTATTCTACTCTGAATTGATATTGTCAAGAATCAAATTGGAATAGGATTTTAGGATAAGCTGATGATAAATTCAACTCAATAAGAAAAAATAGAGTAATTTTAGTTTATGCCTCAATTGTACAATGTATGCCATTTGGTGAGAAAGAAACCAAAGACTGTTTAACAAGGTCATAATAGGTAAGTAAGTCTTAAATCCCGATCTTCATTATTGGATGAGGAAAAGACTAGAAGCCCATCATATTGAAGAACATTTAAGCTCTTTTTTAAGAAGATGGTGAAATCTCTATCTTCGTAGCTTTTCCCTAAGGTTGTATATATGAGCATTGCACTTCTTTTGCTTGATCAAGCTTTGTAAAGACACAAATTGCCTTTCATGGCTTAATAAATTCTTTTACCTTTCAAAAAAATAAAAATAAAAATAAAATATTTAGAATTTAGACAACTTTTATTCATTTACAGCTTTTTGCACAGTAGCAAGATTTATAGATAAACATAAAAATCTTTCTCATTGCCTTAATCAGTTTTTAACTCATCAGCATCTTTAAGCAGACAGTAAAGCAATTTCTTACCATGAAAACATAACATGCATTCTGGCAGGGGAGAAGTGGGCAAAACCCTTAATTAGCTTGAACATGAGGAGAACATGAAAGCGTACAAGTCCTGCAATGGCAACTCCAATTTATAAGCTAGCTTCACACCTAGCAGAACGTAACAAGTTCCAAAGATTGCACTCTAACGACACTGCACAAATAAAACACCCAGCATTCATTTTTTGGATGATCGAAAACCACCAAAACCCATTGTAGCTGCAATGTCAGGATCAATGTCAGCTTCCTCTTCTGCTTCCTTCTCTTTCTGTACCTATGAATGGATCAAAAAAAAAAAATCATGAAGTATAAAATCTGACTTTAGCGCCAAAAAAAAAAAAAAAACAGAATGAGAGAACAAAAACAGAAGTGGAAAGCTTTCCAGCTTTTCACCTTAGTGTTTGTATTTCAGCAAAAGAAGATTGTGCATGGCATTTAATAATACTTCCTTATGCGTAGTAGTTCCATAGCACTAACCTTTGTGCGGCATTTAATAATACTTCCTTATGCGTAGAAGTTCAATAACACTAACCTTTTTCTCTTTCTTTCTTTCTCGACGTTGACGCTTCCTCTCTTCCTCTTCTTGTTGCTGTTTCAACACCCGTTCATCAAGATCTGTGAGACAAGAATTAGGAAAGTACAGTCAACTTATTACTCTAAGTGAAACCAAATGGAAGTATCATCAAGATCATCATAAACAAAGTACTTCGTCATTTATTTTCTTATCTGCTTTGATGTCTTACCTTCAAGTGTAAAGCTGCTTGGATCTTTGCGCTTCTTCAGATTTTCAAAACGTTGTTGGACCTGCACAGATTGAAAATTTAACAAAAACAAACATATGCCTTTCAATCAAAAAAAAAAAAAAACATATGCAGCTTCTTACTAATACAAGGGTGCTAATTGGCCTGAGCTAAATATTCTATATCGTCTTGAATGTGCATCTTTACAATGTTACCAGCGCCTATAATATGGAATGCTAACAAAACAAGAACTTTTAATAAAATGCACTAGAGACTTGATGATGCACTAGAGACTTGATGATGTAGGACAAGCAGAAGAAATCAAACTAGTAGCTCAAAACTTGTATAATCTGGCTGTTGGAATTTGAATTTCAAGTTTGAGATTTCAGTTTAGGTTGTTGGAATTCCAGGTTTGGAGTAATTAGAATTTTAGGATTTAGTTGCCAATATTTATGCTAGAATTTTGGCTCTTGGTTGCTGGAAATTCAGGCTAAAAATGCTGGAATTTTAATGAGATAAACAAGCAATGGAGGATAGGGAACTAGAAATCACTGTTAGAGTCTACGAACTCTTAGAAAAAACATAGACAAACTTTACCTCAAATGACAAATATATCAAGTTCAGAAGTTGAAAAATTACATGTTTGGAATATCAACATAAGAAATGAGGTGGCATATTGGAAAAAATATAGAGGAATTACATCCTTTTCAAAGCAAGGACAACAGCTGGAAAAAAAAAAGAAGGGGAAAATCAATTTTTGATAGCATTTGAATTTAGAATATGGATTTTAAAAGTTAAGTCCAGACTTGTACAGTTAGTATTTACCGCGTTTTGTGTCAGGGTCGACTTCAGACAAACCGAGGAGGATTGGTGCAAGAAAGCTTACAATTTATAAAAGAAATATAAGAGAGCAAATCATTTAACCACAGCTTTAATTTGGGAAGATAAAGAACGAGAATTGAAGTAATAGCAAAGAGAACAAGGGCCAAAATTTACTTTATACTAAGTTTTCTTGTTAAATTGGAATTAGTAATAAGTTGGATATTATACTAGGTGTTTAAGAATTAAAACTATTTAAAATAAATAATTATTATTAGTGTAGGATTCAATTATATATAGGATATTTAGTTAGGAATCTCTTTACTGCTATAATAAAGTTTATATATATACACACACTCAGCCTTCAATTTTAATAACATGAATTTTCTATATAAACTTTAGTTTTAAATTAGGTGTGATGCTCTCTTCTAATAAGAGTGACTCTTAAACTTTAGGAAGTGATGCCCAATTCTTTATCCTCCATTGCTTGTTGGACTCACTAAAATTCTAGCACTTCTAACCTGAATTTTCAGCAACCAGAGCCCAAAAATTCTAGCCTAAGTTTTCATCAATCAAATCATAAAATGCCAGTTATTCTAAATCTGAAATTCCAACAACCTAAGCTGAAATCCCAAATCTGAAATTCAAATTCAACAACCAGATTTTATAAGTATAGAGTGTTCTAGTTATTAATTTGATGTCTCTTCTACTAGTCGTACATTAGTCAATCAGTGGGAATTAGCTTTATGTTGACCTCCCATTTCTTTTATTCCAACTCTCAACAGCTTTAGAAGTTCAAAGTTGAATACAAGAAAAAGAAAAGCATCAGTGCTTAGTGTATGTACTTGTTCAAGAGATGCTCGTTCAACACGCATAGACATTCCCAACGCTCTTTGATCTGAAGAAGAAATGTACAACTACATGAATGAAAAGCCTAAAAGTTTGATCACACTACAAGTAGGCAGAAAATCTAAATTGTGAACAACTTACGCTTCTTTCCATTGATGTGATCCAGGTAGTTTGCTGAATCCTTTACAACACACTCACAAACAGAACAGTAGTAGCCAGCCTAAAATGATAGGCATCATAATATGTTAGCGAAGCACAAATTGAGTAGCATCCCCAGTAACCAAATATCCTTCCCTTCTAACCAGATATAATATGAGTAATTGCCACTAATATTGTGTAAGATGGGACTGGTTATCCATTTTGCCCAAGGCAGATCTCACCAAAACAATAGAAACCAACAATTAGATACCTGGACTAATCATAACCAACGAAACTCTTTACCACTCATTGAACCACCTACATTTAAGACTCTAGCCAACAAATTGATCAGTAAACAGTAGTTTACTTGAATAGAAGCACAATCTGCTTCCAAGTTAGAAGTTCCATCTCGAAGTGCTAGTAACCTACATCAAATGTCTGGCCAAGACTAACCACTTAGCAAATAGGGAACAACAAAAACCTTTAAGAATCCATCAACTACCCAAATATTGGACATCATGTAGTAAAGAACAATGCTTTTCTTCACAAGGAATAACAAACAAAAAAAGATAAGAAACGAATGATTCGAGTTGAGGAATAAATTCTTGAATAGGTGCAGAAAAAATGGATTTACCCAAGGATATCACTTTTGGTCTCTAAGAAACAATCAAGTGTCCATGAAATGAAAAATCAGGAAGAAACAGACTGCAATAATACAAGTACAAACCTGTTGGCTTAGAGGTGCAATTGGAGTAACAACCTGAAAAGAAATGCCCAAATGCAATTAGTCATAGTTGACAAGAAAACAAGAAACAAATGGGACTCTTTAGCCTAGCTGTCAGCTTGCTATACAAAACTAATTATATCCGTAAAAAATCAGTCAACATTCCAAGAAAAAGCAAAATACTGACTGATTTTGTTTTAAAAAACCAGAAATTGTTCTACGCCGTGAATAGAAAACTAAGCCCCATAGAAGCTGCAGTGAGCTCCTTTCCACAGAAGATAAATTCTTATTATCCCCATAAAATCAATAAACTAACCTGAGTTTTGCCTAATCGAGATTCAAGATCAACTTCATAATCCCTATGCTTCAAAGGCTTCCTTTGCACTGGAGGAGCTTTCGCTGGACATAAACGCAATCATCAGATCACAAATACACCACACGAGAGTACTTAGAATTTTAGTTAATTTTAAATAATTAAATTACACAAAAAGCAAGAAAGAATCCAATTGGAAAGGTAAATAATAATTTTTGTTCATTTCATGTAACGCTAGATTGTCAAAATCGTAAGGCTCTCTTGTCAAGAAGCCTTTGTAAGAACTTGGCCATTTCTTTTGGAAATTAATTAAATTCTTCAATTTCCAAAAAGAAGAAAAAAACGAGAAACTGAAGTAGGGAAAAGTAAAACTCTTACATTTAGATTTGAACTTCGCATCCGCCTCCTAAAGAAATGACTCAAAAAATTTCAGAATGATCAACAGCAGAAAGAGAATATGAAGAAAAGCAAAGAAATAATTATATAGAACCTGTTTTTCGCGTTCACGAGCGCGTTCCAAATACTCTTCTTTGTCGAATTTCCTTCTAAACGTGTTATCAACGCCAACAACCTGCACTTCATAAAATGGGAAAAAGAATGAGGAGGAGGAGGAGGAGGAGGATTTGGTGAGCTAATCATAATAGCAATATTAAGCACAAGGAGAAAACATAGAGGTAATTACATTGTTTTGAGCCATTGATGAAATTGTGATGAATATATAGAAACTCAAAACTCAAAATTGGGATGTAAACCCTAAACGCTGGCTTGAGAGTAAATTTGGAGAAAAGGGATTTTCAATTCTGATCATATCTCTCAAAGGGTAACAGAAGTGGGGTTTTGCCCCTCACACTATCGTTTCGAGTCCCTCAAACGGGTGGGACTTAAATTAACTGGTAAGAACATAGACCTGCGTAGACATTCGGTAACGAACTTAATAAACCCATATAGTAAATTACGTAACTATCCATTTTCAATCAATTACTTTTTTTGAAGGTTGAGAAGGTTGTAAGGTACTCAGAATTTTTAATCTTTTACGGATTGTTTGATTGACTGAAATGATCATTGCATTACTGATGTATTATTATTAATTAGTTTTTCTCTTGTCCAGCTAAAGAAAACATACATAACATGTATTTCAAATTGTATCTTTTTTTTTTGAGTTAAAAGTAAACTTATCGGTCTCCTATCTTTTTTTTATTCTACACAGTTTAGGAATAAAATTAAGAATATGTTGGATAAAAATATTCTTAAGAGATCGACATAATCACTTGGCTATAAAAACAAGAAGCTAAAGCTTACTTTATCTTTTCTCACTTCTTCTCCTACTTTTTCACCGTTGGACGACTCCAATTCCTCTTTTTTTCTTTCACATCTACTTCTCTTGCATTCAAATCAAAAGATTTTACAACATCTTATAACAATAAACGTACTCTCTTAGTTTTTAATGATTATTGTTTTCATCTTTTTTCAGATCGTCAAATTTGTCTTTCTCTATCTCTCTCTAATATTAGTATTAGATTATTTGAGTTAGGGTTTCATTTAAACTTTTTAAAGTGATTTATAAGAAGTTAAAATCAAACATGAGTTTGTTTGGGTTTTACTTTTTATGTTCTATAATTGCCTCTTTTAATTATGGAAATATTATCTTCAAAAATTAGGTGCTTTTAATCAACAATATAAGTATTTTACATTTGGGTATTATTTGTCAAGGTATCGCTCCTTCTTTTTTATCTCTTACTCTACTTTATGTCATCAACTATTTTGAATTATTTCATGGTTGTTTTCTTACATCGTACCTTTTTTGAACAATTTTATATAAACACATTAGAAAATTTATTCTTGCAGCCATGGCTTGTTTGAGTTTGAGTAGAAATGTCGAAAGAAGAAAAAGGCTTATGGCTGTCTTGACTGTATGGTTGGAGATGTGTAATGTTGTTAGTTGTTTATTGAATTTATTGTCACCAAAGGCATATTTATATAGTTATAGGCCAAGGGTTATATGTTAATTTCTTGATTTTTATGCAAGATGATGTTGTGCTAGTTTCCTGTATGGTTGATTTGCATAATGTAGGAACAAACAATGTTAACACTAGATTTAAAGCTAGCTATCTGAATGAATTAGAAAGATTGGTAGAAACAAATAATCATTCCAATGTTATTTTATACTGTAATTTAGACTATATATATTCAATGTACAACACATAGCAAAGTGTAGTCTCTTCCTCTATTTAGAAAGTGAAAAAGAGATGGAACCTCTAGAATCATATTTCTCACAACGGCACAACAACAAAGCAAATTGAATGATCGAACAAAATGTATGTCAACCAACTTACATCAACACCCAAGTTTTTAAGGCTGAAGTAAAGAAACTAAAACAGTTAGTTGAAGCTACACATGGATTTGACAACATATTATCATATTATGGCTCATTTAAGTAATCTTGGTGGCTATGGTTTCTTTAGCTTTATGTTTTTATATGTTACTAAATCTTTAAAAAGCCTTAAAAACCAAATATAGTATAACATTTTTTACATCCAATTTCCTCATTTCACTGTAGAAATAGAACAAATAATCTTTTGGTTTTATTCTCTTAAGAATTTTTTTAGTTTTAACCCACAATAATTACAAATATTTTGGTATTTTGTTAGTAATTCTTTTTTATTCCAAATTTATGTTTTCAAACCAAACATTGGCATTACATCGTCATTAGAAATTCTTATGAATAAACCAAACTAAATAATACATATTCTATATATTCCACATCTATTTTATTCCTAAAGAACCACTATTATGTTCTTTATCTATTTATGTAGGTGAACCAAATACCCTGTTAAATTAAAAGACTCTTAAACCGATTAATTTAATAATTTTACTTTCTGAGTCACTCCTTAAGGACAAAAACAATCATTTTTGTTAATATGTCAATCATATGTTTAATTTAGAGTATGTAAGTGTAAGTGATAGTTAAATGATAAAATATAATTCAATTTACTTAAATCAATATGTATGTACCTAATTTGTTACCCTGGAAAACCCCTATATTAAACCAATTAAAGTCATGGGCTTTATCTAGGTGAAAAAAAGGTATCCTTGATTTCTTAATTTCTTACTTCCTTAATCATCTCAATAGAAATATGATTAGGAAAAGAGCCAACATGTACATTTCTAAGTTTATCAGATAGAAGTGATGCATTATTGTAGGTCCCTAACAAATTTTTAAGTGCTCATAAGCAAACTCCTTACGGCTTTCCTTCTCATATATCTCCTTCCCTTTATAATTACATAATCAAACTATCTTATTTTTGGTTCTTCTAGCTTATATAACATTATATAAGTAATTTGAGTTCCTGTCACCCTTTTCAACCACAAGATTCTAGATTTTTTCATCAACTATGAATTATAATTTTCGAGTGTAGAAACATGCCTCCTCATCTCTGTAGTATTATGTTTTTTAAGTGATGAATTAGTAGGATTTAAGACAAGTTTCTCTTGGTAATTATTAAATGAATTAAGTGCCTTTTGTTCTCCAAGAGCATTAGATCAGCGTTATTCTTTTAAATGTTAATAATTCTGACTTGATGGCTTTTAGCTTTTGAATATATTTGTAAGCTTATGAGCCTCTCACTTCAAAACTTAGGCCTTTGATAATTGCATCCCTGAAACTTATATACTTCAATAACGAGTTAAAGATTTTATATAAAGATTTTATGTTTTCCATGTGCATCCTTAGTTTGAATTACAATCGATGTATGGCCCAAGGTAAAGTAATTAACAAAGTTAGCAAAGATAAGAGCTTGATATTCAAGCATAATTCACCATGCATCTATCAAGTTTTTTCTATAAGAACTAGTTCTTGTATTGTTTATTATTCTAGGTAAAGTTGTCATATATGTAGCATAAGTCAACTAGCTTATTTTTGGTTTCTACTAGACCAACAAAATGAGGTTTCTTTAGGCATAAGAAATCCTTGAGTGTTATTTATTTATTTAGGCTATCCAATCTCAATTATAATATCTTATTAGATATTAAGTCATATTTTAATATCATCTGGAGTTTTATTATTTAAAAAAGTCTACCCTAATATGGAGGCAAGTCTACTGCAAAATTTTATCATTATTCTTAGTGTAGTTTGTATATCAATTTAGCCATAATTAATTATGAAGGATGTAGTTTTGGAGTTTGATGAATGCAACCTTATTGTCATTTTTATAGACAAAATTGTAAAAGGTGTTTATTAAACCACTTATAAGTAAAGATCACCATTAGACAAAGAAAGCGTGCTACTTGTCCTATTGATTAGTTATAAATTTATATTAATTATGATTTCTAAATAATTCATGGTTAAATCAAGCTATTAAAACAAAAGCATCACAATTTAATGCAAGATAACTTTAATCACAATTAATATCACCTTTAGTGGGATAAGAACTTTAAGAATAAGTTTGGATATCGAAGACATTTTAATTATTTTAGAAATTAAAATGAATTAATAAAAGCCACTAATAGGTGAGTACAAAGTATAAAAGGCATAGTTAATTACATTACAAGGGGAGCATTAATATTGTTTGTAGTATACATAAGACAAAATTCTAAATAAAAATTTAGAAAAACCTAAACTAGAGAGGAAACGAGTTTGTTTCTTTAAAGTTGTAATGCATTTATATTATAAGGCAACATGAGCGTGTTAATAATAAGACTCGTTTATGTTAAAGGGAGACACATACATGTCAATAGAGCACATATAAGTGTTTTTTTAAGAAGGAAACATAGTCGTGTCATGGGGGAGACATAGTCGTGTCACTCGAGAAAACATAGGCATGCCAAGAGACAGACATAACCATGTCTAAAAGGAAATAAGTCATGCCGAAACCAGTCATATAAGGTGGCCCTAACCATTCCATAATTTGAGCAATATGAATTCCTTAAGGAGTCAAATATTCCATATCATGATCATTATGTCACTATTGTAAAGATTTCAGTCGCAATATACAATTATTCTATAATAAAAAATCAACTACTACTACTACAAGAACTTCTCAGTAGAAATCCCACTGAATGCGAGGTCTAAGGAGGTAAAAAAGTGCATAATCTTACCCCTAACTAGTAGAGGTTATTTTCAATAAACACAAGATTCAGTTATTCCCCTTATTGAAAATATGGTGACTTGACTCAAGTTTTAGAAGACTACTTTGTGCCTTTGAAACTCTTAGCATTATTTTCTCTCCATATTGCATGCATTATACACCCAAAAGTAGTTTTCAAAATTATGCAATCTCCCTTGCACATATGATGAGGTTATCTTGCCTATGGAATAATGTCCTGCCGTTCAAGCTTTTGATAGTGGTGGTTACAACATCTATTGAATTTTCACTCAAAGGATTAGATCATAATAACATTTGAAGATTAAGTGGCTAATGGTCTTAGGATCTTGATTACATAACTTATAGATGGGGTAAGTCAATGGAGCCATTCAACCTGTCAATAATGGTTAATGCGTTCTTGATAGCTAGCCATAGTATAAAGGAGATCTTAAGAAGGCTATGTTTGATCCATTCCAACCTAAACAAAGTTACATTTGGTGAAGGTGCAATGAATATCATCTGACAAGTTTTCTTTGTGGAAACTCCTAAAGAATGTCTCATCCGCATAACAGAATCTTCCAGGTTCTTTTTTGATTATATTCAGGTATCTTATCTAATATGAGAGAGAAACTTATGATGTTGCAGTACCATTCATTCCATAAAATCAATTCCTTAACCATAGCATTATTCGTTAACATATGCTTTAGACTATTTAGTTCAAGGATTTTTTTCAGAATCCCAACTCATTTCAATTTTCATAACATAGCCATATGTTATTCACATTCCCAATTTATATAAGTAGTCCCTTTAACTTTAATAGTTGAGTCATAGTCTAAAATGAGTCAAACGTAGTTTTAATTTTCTAGAAGCTCCTGTCTTCTAAGTAATGTGCATGAATCTATTGCACCTATAATGATTCTTTATCAATGTGGAGTCTCCAGGTCCTTCAACCTTTCAATACTAGGTAACTATAAATCCATCTTAGTCTCCACACATTCTCTTACATATCCAATTCTCTCCATCAATGACGTAACTTCATCCATGTGGATGAATTTACGTATAAAACCTGTTAAATAACTTAACCTGACTGCTAAGGAATATTTTAGAGGTGTATTTTGCATATTGATCCAAAATGAAATATGCTTCATCTTTAGTTTTTCCATATGCAGACCATATCTCTATTTTTTTAAGAAGATAGGTTTATTGTTTATATACTGAGGACCAAGTTAAAGAATTCTTCGGATATAAGCTTTTGAGTCAGACTTTAAGATGAATAGTCCTTTTTCTTTGATTAATAATTCCTATAATCTCATTTTCTTCCACTCATTTTGAGTCCAAGCATTTATAACAAGATATATGAAACAAAGAAACAAATGATGGAAGTTGACCACTTAAAAGCACTAGATTTTAGACTTCTACTAGAGGAGAAACTATGATGATGCAATAAGCCTTTAAAGGAGGGATAATTTGAGCTTATCAATTTGTAATAGGTCATCAACAACTTGGCACCAGGTGGATTTTGCAATCAAAACGTCAAGCTAATTGTAGCTAATAAAGAGACTTTTGTTCTCTAAAAGAGGAGTTGAAATATTGAGGAGGGTTTAGGGTATAAGTGAGTGAAGCTTAAAAGGAGTATCTGGGTGAGAGGTAGTAATAGAAGTAAAGGGAGAATGATTAGATATCTTAACAATAGTTGGTTGAAATTTTGAAATCCTTTTATAGTAAAGAGTTCGTTTGAAAAAGTATTTTATTCGATCTACTTATAGAGTAAAGTTCAAGGGCAAAGGTAAACATGAGGAATGAGATCTCTAAAGCTACTCGCTCTACGAAATTTGCAAGTAGTGGATATGCTGCACACCTACCTTTCTAACTAAGTCCAATATGAATGGTGTTAGTCCCTCTTTAATTGGAGAAAAAAGTGGATTTAGGCTTGAAAAGTTGAAAGAAAATCTAAATTTATCGTCGTCATACGACAAAGAGAGAAATCTCGCTCCCAAACCATCAACCTCATCCATGTGGATTAAGAAATGGCTTTCTTTGAAGGTTTCTTTGTCGGCTCCAAATGACCAAGACCAGAGGTAAAAAGGGGAAGGTGCTCACTTTCATCCACCTCTCTTCTGATTCCTGGCAACAAAAATGTACTGAAGTCACTAAAAGAGGAATTAAACAAAATACAAAAGTATAACACATTTGTTGCAACATTGATTAAAAAGGGAGATGATGAGGAAAAAATGGTTAACTTATTGAATGGTCAAGTCCAAATATTGAGATATTGTAATATTGTGAGAATATTTTGTGGCATGATATTAGGAAGTAAGCTTATTTTAGGATTCTTATTTTAGGGAACTTCCCTTAGTTGTGTAGTCGTGAGAATTCCTAGGCTTTCTAGATTCTTATTTTCTGCTTTTACATGGTATCAAAGCCGAGGTTATATCCTAGGGAACCTGAAGTACAAAACCTATGAGAGTTCGTAAGGTAAGAGATTCAAAACTCAAAACCAAAATTTTTAAACAATAACCATTCGACATTATGGCTAGAGGAGGGGATGATCAAAGCAAGAAACTTGAGCTTACATCTCCATATTTTCTTGGATCTTAAGATAATCCAGGGAATGTGATCACACACATTCAATTGCATGGTGAGAACTATAACGAGTGGGCAAGGTCCATTCATTTGTCATTGAAGGCAAGGAGGAAATTTAGCTTTGTTGATGGGACTGCCACCAAGCCGGAGGAGAAAGAAAGACTCAAAGATTGACAAACGGTTCACTCGATGATTGTTTCATGGATTATGAACACAAACGAGACGAATCTCTGTTCTACTCTTTCGTACTACAAAGATGCTAATTTATTGTGGTAGGACTTAAAGGAACGATTTTGTGTTGTCAGCGAACCAAGAATTCAAGAACTCAAGTTGTCCCTTGTAGATTGTTAACAATCTAAGAACAAGGTTGTGGTTAATTACTGTGCCCGTCTTAAGTAGTTATGGGATGAACTCGCAAATTATGAGATACTTTCAGGTAATGAGTGCGATGGATGCACATGTAATCTTAGTGCAAAATTTGCAAAATCCAGGAGGCAGATCGCTTGCATCATTTTCTTAAGGGTCTTGATGGTGCCTATGACGTGGTGAGATCTAATATACTCTCATTAGACCCACTTCCTACATTAAATCGTACATATCAAAGTGTGATTGAAGAGAAGCATTTATGTGGAGGAGGTTCGTCTAGAACTAAAGATGGATGTGATGATGTTTTGGCCTTTAAGGTGTACCTAGATCTGAAAGAAAAGGGAAAAGTTGATAATTCTGATAAATTTTGCCATCGTTGCAACCGTGAAGGCCATGACGAGAGCGAAACTTATTGGGTTCCCCGACTAGCAAGGGGATCACCCTTGTGGTAGAGGAGGCCCAGGACGAGGTGGCACAGCAGTAGGTCGTGGCGGAGGTCGGGGCGAAGCTGCCTCGAGTCGCAGCAGAGGCATACCGTCACAAATGCGTGTGCACATCACCACTAGCAGCAGTGCTAACGTAAAGCAAGGAGTGCAACGTAAAGTTAGGCAAGTGGCAGCGAGTCGTTGGGCTTAGCGGGGCTATCTATAGCACAATGATAGTAGCTTTTGGACCTTTTAAATATTTCTAAAAAGCCCTCTGATTGGTTGAATGGTAAGAGTATTATGTGTTCCTAGATAATTGACACAGGAGCCTCGAACCACGTGACAGGAGATTTATCTTGTATGATAGATGTGTGAAAAATTGCGAATTGTCTGGTAGGATTGCCAGATGGGAAGAAGGTCAATGCAAATCAAGAGGGGAGCATGACATTGGATGGAGGATTAAAACTTGATCGTGTTCTTTATGTGCCTAAATTAACATGCAGAATTTAGTCAAATTGTATCGTTCAATTCACTAATAACTTGTGTGTTATATAGGACCGTATGACGAGGATACTGACTAGAGCAGGTGAACGAAGGGATTGACTTTATTGTTTCTGTGGTGTTCCTCAAGTGGAAGCTTTGACTGTTGATAAAGAGACTTCAATGGACTTATTGGACATCTGTTAGAGAGAGTAGTAAAGTTAGTACCCAATGTGACTCATTCTTGTACGAGAAAAAATAAAGCATGTGATGTATGTCAATGTGCAAAGCAAACTAAAGATAGGTTTCCTATTAGTGAACATAAAGCTGATGGTGTTTTTGATTTGATATAATGTGATTTATGGGGGGTTTATATGACACCTTCGTCTTGTGGTGCGTCATATTTTTTGACTATAGTAGACGATTATTCTCGTGCAACTCGGGTTTATTTTTTATATGACAAAACGGAAGTTAAAAAGATGTTTTTGAATTTTGTTACTATGGTTGATTTTCGATTCAATAAAAAGGTGAAGTTTGTGCGTAGTGATAATGGAACCAAATTTCTTTGCTTACTTGACTATTTTAATGAAAATGGGATCATATTCGAGGCATCTTATGTTGGAACCCCACAACATAATGGAGGGGTTGAACGTAAGCATAAACATATTTTGAATGTTGCTAGGGCTCTCAAATTTTAGGGACATTTGTCTGTATCTTTTTGGGGAGAATGTGTCTTAGCAGCTTATTACTTGATAAATAGAACTACCTTTGGCATGCTTGGAAATAAAACTCCTTATATATTGTTGTTTGGAAAAATTCCATCTTATGATCATTTGCGTGCGTTTGGTTCTCTTTACTATGCCCATAATCAGCGTCACAAAGGTGACAAATTTGCTAGTAGAAGTTGAAAGTGTGCATTTGTGGGATATCATTTTAGAAAGAAAGGGTAGAAGATGTATGACTTAGAGATAGGTGAATACTTTGTCTCTCAGTATGTCAAATTTTTTAAGGATGAATTTCCTTTTACGAATGAGCAGAAGTTTACAGAACATTCACCACAGGTTTATAATGAGCCAATTCTTAGGGATGATGATGAATTTTTGGGAACATATGGTTCCGAGGAGGCAGTTGGGACCAAGGATGGTGGTGCGATGGTAGGTGAGGCAGAATCAACAAGCATCCTTACCACGGTGGCAGAAGGCAGGATGCCTCGAGCTAGGGTGTCTGCGGAGGTGGTGGAATCGGGTGTACCATTACACCCTTAAGTAGTGTTGAGGAGAGCACAGGCAAGCTAGGAAGTGGGATGAGACCTAAAATCCCTTCGATTCTTCTGCGTGATTTTGTGACCCATACAATACAAAAAATGAGTCCTCCCTCTCAACGTTCACCAACTTTACAACAATTGTAACATCCCACCCCCTACTGGAAGGGTAAAATAGTAATGTGCGCATAGGATGAGATTGATAGGGATTTGTTAGGATTGTTCATGCATACTGGTACTAGTGACCAGTGAACTCTGTGCACATGAAAATTATGGTACATGCTTTCATGATTAATTCCCGGTTTTCGTGCCTAAAGGAATTTTATTGTGTTTCACGTGGAAATCGTATTTGGAAAATTAGTCTGAGTGATCCATAGAGTGTTTTACATTTTAAGGAATTTT
>JAOSBL010000006.1:17814330-17825333 GCA_027568915.1 Erythroxylum roraimae | reverse complement strand
AAAATTCATTTAAATCATGCTTAACTCCTTCTGAAAATCAACACCTTTTCTAATCATGAAATTGAAGGAATTTGCTTGCACTTCTTTCTAGAGAAACGTTCCTCATTGTCTTATTTTTCTAATGACGTCAAAATTATTCAATTTGGTTCATAAATCTGAAAGTTATACGTCAACATTTCCAAACTGTTCTTATACTAAAACATTATCCTGCGCTTGACTTCCATCCGAAAATTAATACTCTTAGAGACTGAATTAAAATTCAATTTAATTGGACAATTTGTAGCCTTATCTCTCTAATTTACTTCAAATAAAGAATCATCTCATTCTGATGACTAGAGCAAAAATTATGACTAAAACACCGAAGCATACTGTTTCAATTACATTTTCCAGCTTTTAACTTCCAACATTTCCTATATAATCCATCTTGTATCTAAACCATCTTTTCCATTTCATTCCAAATTCATGAATTCTCCTTTTCTTTATACATGAATAATCATCAACAATTTCTTATTTAACAGTCCTAGCTTCCAAGAAAAGTTCGGGGTCCAACACCTCAAAAACATAATATTTAAGCTCAAAGACTTGTATTAACCTATAGAACACTTAAAACATAAATAATTAACAAACTAACACAATTATAACCTAAACACATACTAAACGATTAAATTAACAACTAAACACATATCAAACTATTCCTTAAAACATGATGCAATTTACACTTATCATTTAAGTGTAATGATATTTATGTATTAGCGTGCCATTTGTGTGTGAAATTGGCATTTGCATTATGTTAATTTTTAGTTCGCATAATGTGAACATTTTGTGGCCTGATGTGTGAATTTGTTTATGGAAAAAATTGAACATAATTGGCTTATTTTGAACATGGTTATTTAAATTGAAAAGGCATATTAAATTTTGAATTCTACGTTTTAAATATCTTTGAGATGAATATGCATGTTAATTAGGATATGATACCTATTATTTCATTTTATGATTTTTTTGTATACATTTATAATTGCATTCAATTAAAATGGTAGGCGTCATTAGTACCTTTCATGAGATTGATTTACTAAGAAGAAATGAGGTAGGCTAAGAATGTGATAAAAAATGTTAAACTAAACTCTCATTCCACTGACCCTTTTTAAGAAAATTGGGTTAAGAACAAAGTAGGTGACCAGTTTAGAGTTATGATGTAGTTAAGTAACTGGGGGAATTTACAAAAAAAATTTTTTTCTTCGCGTTAAAAGGCTAAAATGACACTCTGACTAAGTTAAATAACAAAAGCATAACCTATTTGAGTAACTGAGGGACATTCATGAAAAGGTATTTGCCTTCACGTTAAAAGACTATGTTATTGTTAAAGAAAATCTTTAAAAAATGGTGGTACAATAAATAAAACCAATTGATTTTTTAAAAATGATAAGAATTTTCATGAAAGGTTACTTAGTGATAGTTTGCCTTTTTAATTGATCAATAATAATAAATGTATGTTTACAAGTGCCATAAGTGTATGAATAGGTCATTAATAATTTTATTGATATTTATATTCAAATCATTTTCCTAGGTTGGAAAAGTTCACTCTTCTCGTGGGCCTCTGAAGGATGCAGAACATAACTAAAATATCTTGTTAAAAACCAAGGTTTGGTAATTGAACAATTGATGGTAACAAGGTCTTCCCACACTTTGGCTCTTTGAAATTCAAAGTTAGAAGCGTAAATTATAGTAATGTCAAATGATTGATCTTAGTTTTCCAACTTACAGGTAAGATGAACAAATTGATCTGAGCTACTTTGGATTGCAACCTGCACTTTATCCTTGTTAAAAGCAAAGACAATTCTACCATTATAATGGTGCTCATAGTTGGAGCTAAATGACCAATCCTTCTATGAACTTTATAGCTTCCTGCAACTTGTGAGCTTTGATTCTAGTCTCTAATAATCCCAACATTATAGTCTTTTTTCCAAAATAAAATCCTTGACAACTTGATTTTTTGGGTTTTCAAAAAACATGAGAGAAGAGGTAGGGATTCAAGTACCCACCCCTTTGGGTTTTCTTCTTTTTCTCCCTGATATGCTATTTGCAATAGGAGACATTTGCTCACCCAATTCCATTTCTGTGTTAGAATTATCTTCCTTCTTAGTCTTCTATTACATTCCTCTTTCTTTCAAGATCTAAAGACTTATATTATTACATAATCTGAGCCTCCAAGGCATCTGCTAGTTTTGATAGAGTTTCTAGTTGATTAGTATGTGAATTTTCTTCATAAGTTTAAGGAATTGAATCCTCTTCAAGTCCTATAAGCTCATAGTAATCCCCTAAGTTGAGTCTTTTCCATATAGATCTCCAAAATTTATTCCCTAGTTGAGGTTTCCAGCTGTAAGCAAGTTGAACTTTTGTTTTAACCAAACCACTAGCTACATCCAATTCCATTACTATCAATTTTGTAAGAGGTTCCTTTTTGGAGTTAACCTTCACACAGATCAATGCATAACAGATTTTCTCTAGTTTAGTTGTAGCTGAGTCAAATGCAAGTGGCTTGCTTTTGCACAGAGCTAGTAAGGAAACTCAATCCATTTAAAGTCAAGCACTCTATTGGAATGTTATTGAAATTGATCCATAATGGAATTATTTCTATTCTAGTTCAGTCAAAATCCATTCCAGGGGACCATTTTTGTACAAACATTGGTTGGCCTCCAATGTTCCAAGGACTAGATTCCATTACCTTATTCATGTTATCTAGCTCTATGAATTTGAATAGGTATAAATTCTCTTTAGTAAGCAAGACTTTGTCCAATCCTTTACCTCCCCATCTACTATATGCCTAAGTTTGTAACAACGAAAATGTAGGTTTGTTGCTTATGAAGTAATCCACTAATGTGTTGCCTCAGTGCTTAACTCTATATTACAGTAACTCAAGTTAAGGGTGACAATGCTATTGACAACAATGGATTGGCAGTGCATAGGTATCTCTCTTGGAATGTCAGTAGCAACAACAATTTTTCAAGATTTTCTTACCTCATTTGGAGTTATCACATTCTGCTTCCTAATTGCTTTTTGCTGACTAAAATTCCTAGCCCCCTGTAATGATGGGAATTGATTTTCCTCTAGGACCTTAAGAGGGGTCAAGGAGGTCATCATGTTGCCTCCTTTGAAGGCTTTCATACAACTTTCCAATCTAGAAAGTTACCTACAGCTTCACCAGTGTCGCACCGAAAGTATAAAGTTTTTTATGTTTAGAGAGAGAAAAACGGAAAGATGCAAGTTCCCTACTTTTACCAGTTTTGTTTCTCAATCTCAAGCTAAATTTTGTAAACATCCTTCATAAAACTTTTTGCTCTAGTTTTGTTAATATGACTTAACCTTTAATATCATAAATATGATAGATTTTGGTTACTTACTTTTTTCTTACCATTTATATTAAAGATTAACCTCTCAAAGTCAATTCATATAAACTGTTTACAAGTAACTCATATTTATAATAAACATTATCTTTATAAAAATATTTTTATTCTTAACAAAATAGATAAGTTCATTTAAACATAAATAAGAAATGAAAATGTTGTTTCTTGTAACAATTAGAACATATTAATAATTATTTAGTATAAGGTTAAAAGACAAAGCTAAATTACAAGTTTATATAACTAATGCAACAACTTTTCTTCCCTTATCAACTTGCAGATCCATTTTGCCTTCTTTAATGATCTATTCCTTACTAATATGTAAATATCTTTGCAAATGTGAGAGTCACATCCAATATTTAATATCCAAGATTGTCTAAAAGAAGTAGAAAGATTAATTCAATCTTAAATAGACTTAAAGATTGAGCTTTCTTAGGCTTTTGTATCCATTAGGTTCGTAAGATAAACTTATAGCTTCTCCTCTAATGTCCACTGACCATAATAAAAGGAAATGTCATTGTCATTGTTCTTTTTAACACCAATAGTTAGTTTTGCTACTTTAATATAAACCTTTTATTTCCTTATTCTTCTTATAGCTTTTTTCCTTATCCTTAGTAGAATCCTAAAAAAATCATAATCTAGTTCCTTCTTAGGGCACCATTATGTAATTTTAAGCATATTCCATAATTAACGTAATAAAATATCCTTTTGGTTCATCTGGTAGTTCATTAGAAACTACGGAAATCCTGAAAGTAAAGACTAAAGCACTAAACTACTGTTGTACTCTTGAACTTTGAGAAAACCTAATTGGTCAAACTTTAAAATATAGTTAATTGACTTTAATTTACATAAATTTGCTAAAGATCCTTCTATTGTTATATTTTGAAATAAATGCCTCAAAAGCATCAAACTTTAGTACCTTAGTTTGCATATTAAACAACTTTTTAAAATCTACGCTTATAATATGAGCATTCATTTTTTATATTGCCTCTAAAGCTCAAAAGACATATTAACTATCATCACATATGAAGTTTGATCATCATCATTTAAATGATATTTTTATGTCTTCCAAACTTCATCACTATAATTCACATTAGGTTTATGATAAAATGTAATGTCAATAACTAACAACTTCTTTTCTTGATCAAAAACAATTCTCGAATTGTAATACTAGTATAAAAAGTTAAATTCAATAAACTTGTCAAAATCAAATATGCATCACAGGGACAAAATGTTATATTGTATAACAACAAAAACATAAAAGACCAAGTATAATTTTTGCCACGATACTAAATAAAATAAAGACTTTAATCATATATTTAGTTACTCACACTATTTTAAATAAATTAATAATATTTTCTATTACTAAGTAATCTTTTAGTGAGTCCAATTCTCATTTAATTTAATTGACCTTAAGTCTGTTTAATAAATAAACTAAATTAAATTAGGTAGATAATATACTTATTAATCATATTTGATATGACTCCTAGGTTTATTAAGTACTAACTCCTTATTAAAACATAAAATACCCAATCATGCCACTAATTTAACATAACCATAACTTTACTTGTTTAAATCACATAAATTTAATAAGTAAAACCATTAATCACATAAAATTATCAAGACCTTTAATTTACTTAAAAATTCTTACAGTAAACAAAACTCTCTTTTTATACTTAAATAAGGGAATAAACTATTATTTTGCTAATGTGTACTTAATATTTACTTGAGAAAATCAAATTTTAAAAGTTTTAGGTCTTACTTAAACAATTGTATTCTCACTATATTAATTGTGTGTAATACAAAGATAATCTTTCAAAACTTTTCTTGATTCTTTTTTAATTTAATAATTCAGTTCCTTTATTTTTCAACAATTAGAAATACTAAACTAATTGGAAGCACTTTCCACTGAATTAGAAAACCACTTTTAGTTTTGTTAGGAACTTAAACTTGAGTTAATTAATTAAAATATTCAATAAAATATTTAAGGCTAATGTAAAATGGTTTTAATAATAATTTCCTCTCTCTATGCTTTTTCTCCATCTTCTCTCCTCTTTACTTTTGAAAATTCTGTTTCCCTTTAATGCAATTTGGTTAACTTTTCTTGTTGAATTTTCTTTTATAATTAACAACTTTTGATAGGATCTATCCATTCTATCTTAAATTTTTCCTTGTATCCTCTTTTGGTAAACAATGTTAGACTTAAGCAGCACTTTGACAACTATGGTTGCTACATAATAAGTGTTTCCTATTTAGCTTCACCAAAAACCATTCTTGAACTGACTTCATTGCATCTAGACCCTTCGTAGTGAACCTCTAGATCCAAATGTCAAAAATCACCATCCAACCTGCTCATTACCACTACACATCTGGTATTATTAGGTACCTTACACTCCCAAATACTAAAAGCCTTAACTTTCTCAAATATAGCTAGGCCTCCAACCACATCTCCAAATGGGTTAAGAAAGGATTCTTTGCTTAATGTTGGCATCTATCTAATGATTAATAAGTTATAATAAAGCAAAAGTTATAAGGGATTCCTTGTCATTTGGAAAACTAATGTATATTTCTTCACAATGACAATGATTCAACTTTAGTTTCTCTATTTTTTAAGGTCCTTAATGGTAAAGTTCAAAAGTAGAAATCTTTGGTAATAGGATTCTTTATGGAGAAGAAACTTACTTTTCCCTAACCACTAGGCCACAACTATATGGAAGAAATTGAGGATTGAGAATACACTTATAAACCAAGAAGATGTTTTCATTTTCAAAATTTTTAATGAAGAGAAACAGGATAGTATTTTGCAATTAGGACCATGGCATATTTATAGAAAGCCTCTAATTCTTTAAAAGTGGAGACTATGAATCAAAATGGCTAAGGTTAAGATGAAAAACATCCCATTTAGGTAAAATTTTCATAATATCCACTTGGGTACTAGTCTACAAAGAGACTTCACTGTCTAACTAGCTCACTTAGAAGGAAAATTTGTATTCATTAATATCCTTCCAACGTAAAGAGAATAGGTTATATGTAAATATGTGTAAATGATGACATGGATAAAGGGCACCTGAATGCTTGAGAATAATGGAACTTAACAAATATCAAAAACTTTTAGACTATTTTCTTTCTCTTAGTTACTAATGGAGACCAAAGAAAAATGAACAATCTAAGTCTTGGTCTCCAAATGGGAAAAAGTTTGAGATAAGTGATTATAATGAGCTTAAAAAGTATAAAGCATATATCGTCTCTAAAGATGCTATATAAGAGCTATCAGTAGGGAATTTAATAAGAATGAGGAGCTTAATGGTGGAATTATTAAGCTTCTAAAGAGAAAATTTGAAGTAAAATTCACAAATGATAAAATGAACATCCTAATAAAGAAGAAGATACACCGTTGATACATCTAAGAAAACTATAGACATTTTTGGAATGGCTAGAGAGAGATTCTCTTTTATCTCTCTATATTGGTTTCAATCATATCCTTGTTAGTTATTTGGTAGCCTACTCTCAATCTTTGATCGCTTACTCAATTGTGTTCATCCTTTTCCTCTTCTTCACGCTCTTCTGACTTTCTCCCCTAAGTTAAATTGCTTTTAGTTCTGCCCTTTTAGTTTCTTTTGGCTACAAGGTCTTTTTAGTATTTTCCTTATTTCTTTTTCCATTTTATATCATTTTAACATATATTTTTAATAACCTTTTGCATCTTTTTGAAAGGTTATCTTTTCATGCTATAGTTGTCAGAGATCAAGTTCTTAATCAAAATCTTTCAGATGATGTTTCCTTTCCACCCTTCCTCCTTGGCTATCTCCATGTCCCTTGTTGCCCTTGTTAGTAATCCCTCCCTCTCCTTCTCATTCTATCACTTCCTAGAAGGAAAAGAAATAGCTTAAGACCTAACTTCTTAAAGAGCCAACCCACTTAGTTTTTTTAACTTTCGCTTAAGTTGAAAATAGGTGGTAAGTGAAAATTAAGGATACTCTTTACATTATTGCCCACCTAGTGGATGATCTTCAATGTACCTTGATATTGATGTGCTAAACTAAGGAGAAAGAAGCCAAAATTCCACCTTGGTAGGTTTTTTATAGGCAAATATCCCTTAATCCTAGTCATTGATAACTAGGAATAAAAGAAATGGAAGGGAAAGTGGTTACCTCAAGTTCTTCTATTTGATTAAAACCTTATATTGTTTAGATTTACAACAGAATCTGAAGCTAAAGGAGATATAAAAGCTAGGCCTTGTTACCTAGATGTCTTTCCCATATTTTCGTAGGTTTAAAGACCAAGGATTAGCTTAGAAAGATTAGGTATAAGAATGTGCATATTTGGATTGACATACGTAACATGCTCCTCAATCAAAGGATTAAGTTAGCAACTTCAGAGGAAAACCTATTTGTATAGATTAGACTATAACCATGAGGAAGAGAATCAAGTAATACAAGGTTATGTGTTAGTGTAGAGCCGAAGAAAGATTTACCTTATTGTATTTTTGTGATGAGGCCTAAGGAAGATGATATAATGTTTGAGGATTCTATACTAGTCTCCTACTAATAAAAACTTACTTTAAATCAATAACGCAACTAATATAAGGCCATTGGTAGAAAGTTTGTGTTGGGTCCCGTTTTCGAAACCCAACTTTTGCTGAATTATAAAACGTGATCTTCTTCATTACTCCTTATTTCTGAATTTCCAACACTCTTCGGAATCATGAAACGTGTTCATATTACCCTGTAGGGTTAATTCATTTAACCCTTATAAAGTCCTTGTAAGGTTATGTCAATGTATCCTCATTAGCCATTAACAGTTCATCATCATTCTCATAACATCTCAAACCACAAAGGGTGAGCCCACATAGTGGAATCACAATAATCATAATTTGACTTCTTCAAAAAAATTGTAGCTCTATGTCTCTAGTTTATTTTGAAACAAGAACCATCTCATTTGGAGCTCTATAGTTCAATATGTCATCAAAATACCGAAGTATGTTCATAACCAAGTCATGCTCTTCCAACCGATCCCTCATTTTCTTTCCATCAAACTTTTTGAATTCAACACCAATGGCTATCAATTTTTTTGGAGAGATAGAAAATATATCTTAGGAATCTATTGCTTTAAGAATCACTTAATTTAGAGGTCGGGTTATGAAGTTATGGCCAAAAGAATCAACTATGATCATGTCCTTAATCACATTGTACCTATCTCAGGACAATTGGCATAGCTTTCACTAAGGATGTCGGATTGAGTTCATTCATAGATGGTTTGAAAGAGGACTTCTAGATCTACAACTTTAGTGACGACTCTAAAGTGAGATTTTGTCATTTGGATAAGACACGGACCGTGTGAATCTACACGGTCAGATCGTGTAACTTTCGGGTTTGACTGTGCTTCTGCGTTAGGAACACAAAGCTTGTATGAATTTACACGGGCAGACTATGTAACCTTCAGGTTTGATTGTGCTTCTGCGTTAGGAACACACGTCCTTTGTGAATTTACACAGGCAGACTGTGTAACCTTTGGGTCTGGCGATTTCATTTAGAGGTTCAAGACACGGACTGTGTGAATTCACGCGGGCAGACCGTGTAAATTTCGAGTCTGGTTATTTTCTCAGCATTAGGAATACACAGTCTGTGTGAATTTACACAGGAAGACCGTGTAACCTTTGGGTCTGCTAAATTTTTCCCTCTCCAAAACCCTTTCCAATGGATCCTACCTCCATCCTAGCATCCCTTTTACCCATAATCATCCTGAATTCAAATCTCCTAGCGCGATATCACTTCATATACTCTAGTTATTCGGGATACACATCCAATGCAACATCACCTACTTAAGCGATCATATCTCTCAACTCCAATAGCCAAAAATTGCATACTTTATATCGTTGGAAAGCTAGAAAAACAAGCTACAACTTAAAAAACTTGATCAAATTCATCCTAAATTAGTGCAATTTTTCCTTTGAGTTTAGAACACAATTTCTACACCTATGAAAACTTGAAAATTTGCACTATACAAGCTTGAAGTGTCATGAGCATAACCATTGAACTACCAATATTATTTCATTAAACTCTTTAATCTCCACTCATTTAATTCATCACTTATAACTAATTCTCATCATTCACAAAAATCCTCTCTTTCTTTTCCATAATATCTCACTTATATACATAACAATAGTTCATGTTCAAGATCCACCATTTCAAGTTAATAACATCAAGTATACCTAATTCCAACTCAACATCATCCATACATAATTCATATTTCATTAACATCATAAATAAATGTTTACAAAGCTTTGATGGCATCTCATAGACAATACATCATTTCACAAAATCCCCCTACACAAGATACTTGAATGGTAATTCCTCAAAATACAATTACAACCTTGTTTTACATAAAATACTCCAAATCAAAACAAAACATGCAAATTTAGAGTGATGCCTTAACTCACTTTCACTCGATCTCATTCTTTTCACCTAAGGATGGGACGGAAAGTAGGGTTAAGCTTAAAGCTCGTGGGTAACAAATTTATAACTGAGAAACAAGCAAAATTTATTTCCATTGTAAAATTCATATTGAAATCTATGTAACACATATTTTCCAAATTCACAACTTATCAAGCAATTCATAAACATCATAAATCATGAATTAATCAAACTTGTCACAAATCATAAACACATCAGAAATGGTTTGGATAGGTCCGTAAATAGAACGTACTAACACAATTCCATAAAATGGTCTTGTGTAGACGTGAACAAAATGTACTATCGCAACCCCATATAATGGATTTGCGTAGCCGTGAAATTAGGGGAGTCCTTGAAGGAGCTTCGTGCCACTAGCGGGTAGGTGGGAAAAGCCTTTAGTCAAAGTACACTTGACATACAGAACAGACCAAACCAAACCCACATAACATGTAATTCATGACTTGAAAACAGATTGTCCAAATGACAACATTTCAAAAACTTGTTTTTTCATGATCATGCAATTTTTCGAAAAGCCTTTCATTTAGCAATTCATAATTCATCATCAAAATTTCATACACCAAACATGTAGCAATTTCTCAAATCAATCACAAGCAATAAAAGCAGCATTTATGAAGTAATTGAAATCATTTTATTCTCTTGATTCAAAAGAAAACATTAGTGGCTCATTACTCAATTATAAACATGGAACCCACCTTAATTTCCTTACTTGAAAACTTTGCTCAAAATGCCTCTACTCTTGCTCCTCTTGCCTCTCTTGATTTCATTCATCAATGGAAAAATCCCAAATCAATAGGCATTCCAATTGAGAAACCCACAAAGTATATTTACTAAAATTGATCCTAGAATACTAAAACCCATGCATTTCCTAAGCTCTTTGAACCAAAATCCTTCAAAAAATCCAAAAGATTAAACACAAACTTACCTTGAATCTTCACCAAACAATGAATTTCTTGGCTCTAATGGAAGCTCTAATCCTCCTCTTCTTTTTTCCCTTCTTGGACAACTTCAAAATCCCTCTTGAAAACTAAGAAATGATGAAACCCTAGCTTTTCCTTCTTCCTTTCTCTCAAAACCGAACCCTCTCCTTGCTTTCTCTCTAAATTTTCGTTTCTTCTCTTCTTCTCCCTTTCAA
>JAOSBL010000006.1:17779864-17794433 GCA_027568915.1 Erythroxylum roraimae | reverse complement strand
TATAATTTATTATTAATAATATAAAAATATTATTATTAATTGTTTAATAAAATTTATTATATTAAATATTATTATATTTTATTTAATATATTAATATTATGACTTGATCACAGTTGGTATTAAGAAGAATTATTGTCTTGAGAATTAGAAGAATTATTGAAGGTATATTAAGTAGTATGTATTTATTAGTTTATGTTTCATCCTAAACTCTCCGAATCGGAGGTTTCTTATTTTCACTGTTTAAAATGTAATAGTACGTAAAGTGAAACCTTCCGCTTCCATCTCATTCCATTATGAAACCCTCAACCAAACGATGGAAGTGTGTTACGTTTCATCTCATTCTATCACTAACTCCTCAACCAAACAAGGCCTAAGGCAGAGGCTGGAGTTAGAGCTTGACTTGATCCGATTCAAACTATTTTTTATTAAAATGTAGAAAATATATTTTTAGCAAAACAATATTATTTTGCATCTTTTTAAAAAAATTAAACTCGAGATTCAGTTAAACTGGGCCAAGCCCGTTGATTTAGAATTGGACCAAGCCTGAGTCAAATGGATTGAATCAAACTAATTTGAAAAGTTTGAATTCATTTATCCATATATTCAAAAAGTCTAAACTCAAACTCGCTTTAAAGCAGGAAATTTTAAAAAATAAATTTTGAATCTGACTTAAAGTTCGAGCAAATCAGGTCAGACCGAGTTTATACTTAATGTCTGTTTGGATGGACTTTTGGGAGATCAATAAGTACTTTTCTCCATCACAAAAGCTATTTTAAAAAAAAATAAGTGTTCGGCTGTAAAATAAAAAACACTTCTTTAATAGATATAGATTGTTTGGCAGCCAAAATACAACTTTTTAAGAAGCTAAAATTTAGAGCTTCTAAAAAAAAGCGTTTTTTCATATTAATTAATGAGCTTATTTTTTAGATTAATTAATGAGCTTATTTTTTAGTCTCTTTTGTCCTTATGTTTTACACATAATTCCTACAATATCCACAAATTCATCTTCACGTTATTTTGGGAGTTATATAATATTATTTAGCTTTTTTATATTTTTAATATTTATTTTTTATTGGTTTTAATTAATAGTCCATATAAAAGATTTGGTCAGATATATTTTAATTTATGTTTCATATAGTTTAAAATTATATAATAATTAATATATTATGTTTGCATATTGTTTAATATACTTTAAATAATATTTATATGTATAAATAATTTTTATTACAAAATAAAATATAGTTAAAATTAAAAGTATTTTTTATTTTTATGTTGCCAAATAATCTAGTATATAAAGCTTTTTCAAAAAAGCTCTTTTTTTAATTGACAGTCAAATAATTAACTGACTTTTTAGAAAAGTTATTCTCAGAAAAATTCTACTGATATAAGCTCGTCCAAATAGGCACTTAATTGCAGCCAAATCTAAACGGAGAATGCAAACACATGCAGGAATCCATCTCATACGGGTGGAATTCCTAAGCTATACTTTGTACGATGAGATGGAGAAAGTGAAGATTTTGGAGCTGAAGCCAAGTAAACAGTACACGACAGGCTTGGTGATGTAGTGTTTATGCATAACAACCTTTCTGGAATTGAGTCCTGAGCTCTTGAAAAGAACTGCCTAACCACTAGTTTTTGAATTGATTACTATACAACTTTCATACCAACAGTTTCCTCTGCCTTTCACAAAATGACATCGTTTTGTCCTCTATATTGGTCTGATAACGTTTTCTGGGCCTTGGGCTCCTTCTCCGCATGGCAAGATTACAATTTAACTTTTCTATTTAATTATTAATATTTTAGTTTAATTTATTTTAATAATTTTATTATTAAAAATTAATCAATTTTATTAATTAATCGGTCAATTTTTGTAAACTAAATATTTTTATAAATTAAAATTAACTAATTAATTTTATTTGATAGTCTTTTTTTTAATTAAACTTTAAATTGAAGGCAGTCTCTTTTAATTATATTTTAATTTTTTAAATTTTATCTAATCTTTAATCAATTTTATAACGGTCTAATAATGATTGAATCATTTAAACCTTAAATCTCTTGTCTCACTACGATTCAATTTTTGAAATATTTATTTAAAATTAATGAGTAAAATATATTTTGGTCATAATACGAATTGAGTTTGGGTTTAAAAACATTAAAAGTTTTAAATTTTACTTCGAATTTATTTTTTAAATTGGTATCAAATAATCTGATCCAATTTATAAAAACAATATTATTTTATTATATTAATAAAATATTGTTGATAATATTAAATGAGCGAAACATAAATTAACATTATTTTGTTAAAAGGATGAAACAAAATTCGACTTGATTTTTTTTTTACATATGTACAACTTTGATTAGAATTCTAACTAGGGATTTCAAATTTGGCCCAGCCTGATTTTGGCTCAGATTGACTGAGCCACGAATTTAGCAGGGGGCTGGCCTTGCCTGGCCCATGGTCGGACCATCACTTCAAAAACAACGTCGATTTTAACATTTTTCTTTTAAAAATATATGGTGGGTCGGGTTGGCCCGACCCCCCTGGGGCTCGTCTGGTCCTGCCCATTGGCATTTATACTTCAAACCACATAATAAAAAAAAGGTTAGAACAAATTTGAGTCCTAATTTAGATTTAGCCTCCCCCATTGTTACCTATAATTTTAATATTAATTTAATATAATTATTTTCATACTATATGTAATTATATAATTATTTTAATTATCATTTACTAGTTAAGAGTAAGATTGCGTATTATTGGACCTTCTTATATTTCGCATATCAGCGAGATTCACACTAGGTATTGTTGTTGTTATTATAAGATTATATTTATTATTATTATTTATAACAAAGAAATTAATGATTCTTGCTTTTTAAAACCATTTTAAATAAATTACTTTTCTTGCCATTGCAATTTTATGTAATTAAATTTTCATTAGTATTGTAATTTTATTTCCTTTTCTTGTTAACATTTGAATAAGGTTTTGAATCTAAACCTAACAAATGAAAACAAAATCTAAAAATTCTCTTTTAGGATATATTACCATTTTTTGTGGCAGCCTAATATTTAATATAACCATTACTCTATATTTGTTAATTATTCTTAAATTGGCTAACACCCATTTTTAACATTTCCTTTTTTTTTGTGTCATTTAAGTATATTCATCAAATTGATTTTTATTTATATATAATTAAAAATTAGTAAGTAACAGCACACTGTTTTCATGTAATTCCAAATTCTTTTTTTTTTCATTTATGATAATGAGACCTCAATGATTATCATTCTATTTATATCTTAATATACAAATAAATATAATTGAGTGCTTATTGGAAGTCACGCCGAGGGTATGATAGTTTGCAACCGTAACTTTACGTAATAGAGAGGCTGTTTTTAATAAACCCAACATATTTAATATTTTATTTATCAATGTTTATATATTTATATTTTAAAAAATTAGGGATAATGAATTACAAAAGTGTCAAAGTTTATTAAAATTTTAAAAATATGTGTTCAAATTTTTAAAAATTTTAATTAACTTCCCAAATTTTTAGAAATTAGACAATTTAATTTCAAAAATATTTTATCGATATTTCAAATATATAGTCATTAATATATTTGTTACATGAAATTAAAAGATCATATCAAAAAAATTTCAAATTCTTTCTAAATGCCAATTTTTATATTCACATTAAGAAGATGTTAATGTGTGTGTCTACCGGAAACAGTCTCTTTATTATGTAGGAGTAAGGCTGCGTACTATCAGACCTCTCCAGACCTCGCTTTATTGCGGGACTTCGGATTGGGTGTGATAATGATGATTAAGAAGATGTTAATAGATATAATATTTTTAACTAAAATTTTTAAAAACATTAGACATAAAATTGAAAAAAAAAAAATTGATACTTTTCTTTTTATTTGTTATCCCAAAAAGTGACAAGTCCTGTTGAACAATGACTAATACACAGCTTAATTCATAACAAAAGGCATCAGGTATGATTTCTGGATACCAACTTTCCATTTATTAGTTTACGCAAGTCAAATCGAGTTTTTTCTATAAAACCCTCTTGGTGATGTAGTATCATACAAGTAAATTAAGGTCAAGATCGCCATGAAAGCAACCCACAAGAGCTTCGTTATTGTTTTCACCTTCATTTTGATCTCGTGTTTTGCGGTTCAAATCCATGGAAAGAAGAAACGAGAAGCTGTACTTAACCATCTCTTCCATGCCAGCTTGAAGAAAGCTTCAGGCGTTGACACAAGTCATTTCCAGGCACCTGAACACTTGGACGAATCCAGGTTCCATTCACAAGATGGATCGAAAGAGGAAGATAGAATCCAGAGATGGCCTGGACAACCCAATGTAGGGTTTTCTCAGTATGGCGGCTACGTGACGGTGGACAAGTCCGCCGGAAGAGCACTGTACTACTACTTTGCTGAGGCTCAAAGTTCCAAAGAGTCGTTGCCCCTTCTACTCTGGCTCAATGGAGGTTGTGCTCTTACTTCTTTTCATGGTGTTTGCATGTGAATGGATACAAAATTAGTATCTGTAACACTTTCTGATGTCATTTTAACAGGCCCTGGATGTTCATCGTTGGCTTATGGAGCTATGCAAGAGCTTGGACCATTTCGAGTACACAGTGATGGAAAAACACTCTACAAGAACAAATTCGCATGGAATTACGGTTCAGATTCTTCTTGTTTCCTTCCTTTTTTCTTTTTTTCGATGAAAACTGTACCAATCTGATCTAACTTTGTTGTGTTCTTTAGCTGCAAATGTGTTATTCCTGGAATCGCCTGCTGGGGTAGGATTTTCCTACTCCAACAGATCATCAGACTACGACAAGAGTGGAGATAAGCAAACAGCTGAGGATAACTACGTGTTCCTGAGAAATTGGCTTGAGAGATTTCCTGAATATAAAGACAGAGAGTTCTACATTTCGGGAGAAAGCTATGCAGGGCATTATGTATCTCAACTTGCATATACAGTTCTTTACCATACCAAGAAAGCCAACAAAACCATCATCAATCTCAAAGGAATCCTTGTAAGTCATCTTCTCTTCCACACGATTCAATATTCCTGGAAAGTTGCAGTCAATCTGTATGTTATGTTTTAAATCTGGTTGAATATATGATTTTGCAGATTGGGAATGCAGTGATCAACGATGAAACAGACACCATAGGCGTGTATGATTACTATGGAAGCCACGCTTTAATCTCTCAGGAAGCAGCACAAATCCTCAGAAAGTACTGCAAAAACTCGTCTAGTGCCGGTGGTGATAATCCTCCACCTGAATGCTCAGCCGCCATTAACGAATCTAACAGAGATACTTCACATATTGATATATACAACATCTATGGTCCAATCTGTACTCAACCTTCCATCACTTCCAAGCCCAAGAAGGGTTCTGTAAGTTCCTGAACTGAAGTGAATAGAGAGATTTTGATCAGTCACTGACAATTTGTTTTTCCTGCAGCTGACAAGTTTTGATCCGTGCAGCGATTATTACGTCTATAATTACCTGAATCTACCTGAGGTTCAAGAATCCATTCATGCCAACGTCACTAAACTCAAACATGATTGGGAACCTTGCAGCAACATCATTCAGAGTTGGTTAGATAGTCCTTCCACCATTATTCCTCTGATACAAGAGTTCATGGCCAACGGACTTCGTGTTTGGATATTTAGGTAAGACGATAGTCATTACCAGTTCACATTGGTTTTCCTCCATTTTTGGGATGTTATCATTTCTTCGGTTAGAGGGTGGTCATGGCTTGGAGTGTTGTGTTTTTTTGTTTAATACAGTGGTGATAATGATGGAGTAGTACCAGTTACATCGACAGAATACTCTCTTCAGGCGATGAAACTGCACGTTAAAACTGCTTGGCATCCCTGGTACATCAATGGAGAGGTAACATACCTTAGAGAGCATAAATCATTCCTCCACCTAGAAAAGTAATCTAAAGGTAGCTTTTGCAGGTTGGAGGGTACACGGAGGAATACAAAGGAAACTTAACATTTGCAACAGTGAGAGGTGCAGGACACGAAGTACCAAGCTACCAGCCTCTTCGCGCACTTTCATTGATCAAACACTTCGTGGATGGTACTGGCCTACCCGATACTAGTGAAAATTAAACAAAACCAACCAAAGAGTGATTGGTTGTCAGGAACTTGCAACGTGAGACGAGTCGAAGCAAGAGTTTCCCCCCCTCCCGCCCCCCGTCTTTTGGGTTAAGAAGAGTTCTACAAGTTCCTGAACTGAAAATAAATAGAGAGATTCCTTCTGATTTTGGAGTTCTGATTAGTTTTTGATGAGTTTCAGTGTTGCTAAACCTGTAATTGGAGACTTCGGCTTGTTTGGCAATTAGCCAAAAGCTGATTTTTATCAGCTGATTTGTTTGGTAAAATTATCTATATAGTATTAGATATTTATGTATAAAATAATTTATTAAGACATAATTTTAAAAAAAATATAAAAATATAAAAATTATATAATTTAGTATTTTGTTGAATATTTTTATAGGAATTTAAATTTGAGATATTTAATTTTACAAAATTAAATTTATAATTTTAATAAAAAATATAAAAAAAATAATAATAATAAATGGTAATGAACAAAAAGGAAGAAAGTACACAGCAGTCAAAGATTTTATTTTAGATACGATTGGAGTATTTTAGTCTGTCTTCAATTTCTTGTCCCTTATGCAGCATCAGTTTAGAGGCAAATCTTTGACTGCTATGATCAGGCAAAAACACCCCAAATCTTGCCTCTCCCAAGATCATCCAAGAGCTTCTTAGCCCCTTCAACATCCATTTCAATAAGCTTCTTCAGAGGTACACAAATGCACCAGCAGCAATCATTTGTTTCCTACATTTCTTAGAATGCACAATCGAGGTTAGTATTGAAATGGGGAAATTCTGTGTTGTATTTTCTTCGATCAAATTCTCTCTTACTTCCGCAAACACAACGAGATTCTTCAAAACCCCAGCTGCAAATGCCTGTGAATTAGGAGTTCCCCCCTGACAAATCTCCAAAAGCGATGAAATCCCACCTCTAGACCCTATTGCCTAGCGTTCTCTTTAGAAAAGCTCAGAGCTTGAAGAACAATAGAAGCCTTTTCCTTAGCAAACCCACTTCCAAATTCCAAAACTCGAAGCAAAGGATTCAAAAGCAACAACCCTTCTGCAATCAACACATGTTTACTACTATCGACAACAGAAATCTTCGAAATTTCTATCTGACAGAAGCGCGGACATGGTGATGATCTGGTAGATGTGAGAGATGCAAGGAAAGAGGGAAGAAGGACCTAGAGAAAACGAGAGAAATAAGCGTGAAGCAGAGAGGGCAAAATCGACACTAAACAAAAACAATTTCAGCTGGTTGCTTGAAACGCTAATAACCAAACAACTTAGTTAGCTTTTTTATTGGGTCAATTAGCTGATTTAGGTCAATCAGTTAATTTTTGGCTGATCAGCCAGTAATCAAACATGGCCTTTGTGTTTAGATAATAATTAATTTAATTAATAGGAATCATGATAATTATATAACTAAAATTTTATTAAAATTAATATAGAAGTATTTTAATCAACGTTATGAATATCGGTTCGTATCAGACTAAAACCTGTATGAAATAAAGGGTTGATTATATCGGGTTTAAATACGGGTCGATACCAGCCTGTTTCAGATTGTATCAGTAGATATTCAAAATACCGATCAAATATCGGCCGATATCGGAAAATTTAAAAAATATAGGAATTTTTTTGCAAAATTTTCAAAATCTATCTCCCTCCCTCCTTCTCCCTTTTTTTTTCAAAATTTTTTAATTAATTATTTTATTTATTTCAACTTTTATAATTATTGTGAATTGTGAATATTTATTTTTAAAATAATAATAAATATTTTATTACTAGTAATAATTATAAATTAAATAAAACTTAAAATAAATTATTTTTATGATTTTTTAAATTTTTTTATATAATATTTATTAACAAAGTATTAATAAAAATATTTTATTTTTTAAAATAAATAATTTATTATTTATTATTTATAAACTAATATTTATTTTATATATTTTAATTATTAAATCAAAATTTATTTGAAATTTATATATTTTAAAATATATTTTAAATTTAATTATATTTATTAATAATTATTAAATTAATTTATAAATTAAATTAAATTTGTGATTATTATTTATTATTATGATTTTTGGAGAGATGGTTAAAAATATACAGTACAACTATACAATATGACAATGAACTATTTTGTCATTTTTTAAAAAATTTAAGGACTTTCATAAATTTAAAAAATTACCTGAAATGGTACCTAGTATTAACCGGTACCGTTACAGTACCATACCAGAACTCAATTCGATACTAAATCTGGTACAGTATTCGTAACATTAATCTTATCACTTAGTGCTAATTATGCCAAGAAGCTAAGAAAAATGTTGAACATTCATGTTTGAACTAACACAAATAAATAGATAAAATAAAAGTGATCATTATAAGGAACTCTAGATAAAAATATTGTATAACTTGATTTGTTAGGAGGAACTCGGATCTTGTATTTCAATGAAAACATCTTCAAAATTGATGTCCTGATGGTTAGTGTATTTTTTAATAATTAATCCTAATTTTTTGGAGTAAAAAATGATAAGATGTAAAAAAGTATTCAAAATAGGATTTTTTTTTTTCACATTAAGTATGTTGAGTCTGCATAAGACGCAGTTTAGGTGTGTCATGGGCAATGTATCATTTTGTCTCTTTTAGAGAGAACAGAGTCTCTGACATGCTTGTGCCCTAGATCATGAATCCTTCTATTTATATTATATACATCGAAAAGGGTTGTGACATGAATATTTTTTAATGAAGTGATTCCATTTTCTAATATAGTGTTTTCATTTTCTAAGCCCAATACATTTTTTTGTAAATATGTTGCCACATTATCTCCTAACTCAATAAGCACCTTGATGAGCCTTCAATTAGCCATACTGAGTCATCTTGCTACATAGTCCATTCAAGTACACTCATGATATAGTTGCATTGCTCCATGGCTAAGTTAAGTAACAATATGAGCCACCTGTATAAGAAAAATTTCCTATATTTGGACTTCTTCATCAAAGTGCAGTGCATTTGTGCACCCTCAGACTTAATATAATTTAGTTATGTCAATTAGCTTTGACCTCACATCCGAATTGAGCCCATCATCAAAGATTTTAATTAACACGAACCAATATATGCCAACTCTCACCTACTCTCAAGATTTTGTCGATATTCCATAATTGTGTTACATGCTCATTTAACTTCAACTTGATCCCTCTTCGATATGTCACCTTTATGCCAACCTAAGAGTCAAGCATCGTCCAAAGTTCAACACATACATGATTTCTCCAACAAGTTTAATGGCCTAAAGTCCTCTTATGACAATCTAGTTTAAGCTATAAAGGTTTATTAGACTTATGATAAGGGATCTAATAAAAATTCCATATAAGGAGGCTATATCTCCTACTCATACGTAACACAAGTAGAATTAAGGAATCCCTTACTCGCTAAAGGATTCGCGTAAAAAGTTCAAAATTTTTAATTGCTATATTACATAAAGACTTATTGTAGCATATACTATGAAAGCCATTTTGTGTACTTTGACTATTAAAATTGCAAGTAAAGCTTTTTTCCCTTGGGAGATTAATTATAGGATTATTATTTGGTAATTATTACTTGTAATTAATCTTAAAATAAGAATATCTGTTTGCCAACGATGTCATCGTTCAAAGATGAGAAAAGAAGAGACCAAAAGAAGATTTCCACGTACAATACGTTTATGTTTCAACAGAGTTCTCGCATCATAGAAGAGCATTTGCAGACACCCATAATAGTAGATCAAATGTTCCAGCCATCATTGTCTGAAAGGCTAACAGTTTATCATAAGAGAGTGACTAAGAAATATAACTGCAGGTGCTAAATAACACAGAACGGAAGAAGATGAAACTAACGATTCGTGTAACCGTTTGAACCCTTCCTGTACAAAACCTTGATCTTTTACAAGGAGGAGAAATCAAAGAATACCGGGGAGCTTACAACTACAAGACTTCGCAAGAAACACACTCAGGTACCTTCAACTTGCAAGAAAGGCTAGATAATATCGGGACGAATCTGATAATCTAGAGGATTGGCCTGTGGTCGTAGGCACGGATTAAGGACCACAACTTTCAATCCTAGCTCTTATGCACTTTGGAGAGCTCATCTCCTAAAAAACTTGACATGTCTAGTAATTTACACACATAAGTCGTTCAACATTCTTCTGTGAGCCACATTTCGCCTTACCGAGCCCCATCTCATGACAGCCCGAAGCTGACACCACCTTGTTTTAGGTCTTCTAATCCTTGACATATGTACACTTTGGCTTCGGAAGGTAGAAAAGAGGTCTATCTCATCATCAGTCCCGTGAGTTGGAAGAAAAGCACTAGTACCACCTTGTCCCCAGGTTGATGCTTGGACACGGTATATATCTTCATCACTCATTTGACCACTTATCAGGAACGGCCATTGTAAATCATTGGGAGAGAAGCTATTATCTCCTGGGTAGGGAAGAGAGAAAACATCTCCAAGTTTGAAGCTGTTCTTAAGCAGGGGAGGAAACATTTGCATAGGGCTACTATGCAGAGGAATTTGGAACTGACTGCTGCTTCCTATTTCAAAGGAATATGTTTTCGTACTTGGTTGGGTGTTGAAATCCAGCTGCATTTGTGCTTTATCTGTACAAGTAGGCATTAAGGCAGCAGTTAAGAGTCCGTTAATGAATGTATAAACTATAAAGAGATCGATATAGGTTAATTTTCACTCAAATTGGTGTATTTAGAAGTCCGTACCAAGAATTTCTATGCCTGGGCCTACAGTAGGGATCTCGAATGCTTCAACTTGTGGGCTTATCAGGGGGGTAGAAGGCCCAAAAATTGCGTGCGAATTGATAGGGGTGAAGTTGTCGACATTCTTATAAGCTTGCCTCTTGGAGTTTTCAACCAAAGCCTGTTAATTGGGAGAAAAGAAAAAATAGTTGAATTTAATTGGCGTATATTGAACCAGAACTGGAGATTAAAGACAATGATATATTAGTTCTTTCAGACACCTCAACAAGACACTTGCCTTTTGAGGAGGGGTCAGCTTATCTAGAGGCTCATAGTTCTGTCCATCAAACGCTGCTCCTACAACTTTGTAGACGGAATTGAAGAGAAGACTAATGCCAGCCTCAAAGTAGGCGTAGAATTGGCCATCTTCTAGAACACAGGAACTTGCGTGTTCGATGATTACATACCATGTCCTGTTTGTGACTCCATTTCCAAGTATCTGCAGTCCCCCAGTAACAAAGTTTTTTGTTGTTAAAATTGAACAACGTAAAATAAAAAGAAGCTATAGAACAATAAAGGCAAGGACATGTGCTAACGCTGCGTAATTTTGATGGATCAGTAGCATGTAATTGCAGAAAGTCCTTGACGGTGTGAATCCCATTCGAGGCCAAGCGTGTGTGATTTGAACCATCTTTTGCTATCTTTTCCAATCTCCAAACCTCATCATCCAGGTGAGGAGGGTGGTGTTTCTGATACGCTGAAAGAACAAACCAACAGTTAGCCTCTACCATAGTTTTGACAACAGGCCGGTAGCAATGCAATCAACATTAAGCATTATCTGTAACCATCTCAGCTTTACAAATTTGTCTTGCAACGCTCCAATTGATAACTAGGAAGAAAAAAGATAAATTGCTAACGTACAAGCTCCTCTGTGGTCCTTCACCATAAAAGCTTCACTTCTACCCTCCCTGATCTTTACTTCTCCAGAAATTTTTTGACCTTGTTTAGCTCCCAACCGAAATTTTCTACTTCTTTGCCAACTAGAATTATCAGTGAAAATCAAGTCAGTCACTTGAGCAACACCATTTTTTAAGGCAATAAAACGCTCTCCAGTAATCAACGGCCTTCTGCCATCTCTTTCACGGATGATGCTGGATTTGAAATCGTTTTCAGTCCAATTTTCTCGGTCGTCAGAACCAAAGTCACCATCAAGTACCAGGAGCTCTATCTTCATTGAAGACAGGGGACCGTATGTGACAATGGTCTTAGTTCTGGCATCCATCAGCAAGATTTTGATCGGTTCACCATTGTCAGCTTCAATCCTACTACCAGTAAATATGGTAGAGGGTAGTTTGTTGACAAAGTACAGCAAAAAGTCTGCTCCTCCAGATGTCTCACTCTGATGAAACGAGGGTCTGCAACAAGAAGATCAAAGGTTGATCCTTTTGACAGATACCCCAAAAATAACAAGCTATAGAGAAAAGAAAGGAACCTAGACGATGGTTGAAGAATGGTAGCAGTATACTTTTCCATCTCTTCTCGAATCTGACCAAAAATGAAGCAACAGAACAAGCATTTAGTTATAGAACCATAACAGAATCAAACACGCCCATTTGGAGGGTTTCCTGAGATTGCCTAAAGTTTTGGGGAATCAAAAACATCCAAACGTTGGCAATTAGGAGCAACTAATTAAGTCGGAACTAGTATAAACAAATTGTTCCTTTATCAGACATTGATTGAAAAGCCTATAAAGCCTGAGGTCGGTAAATGGCTGAAAGAATTCTTTAACAATTGGAAAAACATGGAATGGAGCTGACTCAGAAAGAGGGGAAGTTTCTTTATTTTATAAAAAGCAACCACAAATAAACGGTTAAAAAAAAAAAGGAAAAAGGAACAGTAAATCTTGAATATTTCAAAAGGTGCTGCTAAATTTGAATTCACATAACCAAATAGCCATTTTATGTTACCGAGAAGCCTAAATAACAGAAGAAAATGTACAAGAACATAAAGCTGAATTGAACAAGAGATGAACGATTATGTAAGGTAAAGTTTAAAGGAGTACTTACAATTCTTCGAAATAAAGGCTCCATTCCGGAAGCCAATTCAGTGAGCGAAAGGAGTCCCGTCACATCTCTAACAACACTGCAAAAGACAAAAACTCAGCATACAAGAGACTATATGTAGTACAAGATCAGCTCAAAAGAACACAAGTAGCAACAACTTCAATGGTTCTATGTACAAACAAAGAGCCGAAAGAAACCACCTACTTCTTAAACCTCTTGGTATCTTCACCTTGAATCCTAGAACCATCCTCACCGTCATCAAAAGAAGGCCTTTTCAACGCCATTAACGACCACCAAGAACTAGAAATGGTAAAGATGTTGAGATTGATTTTAAGATATGAGCAAACAAAACCAGCCAGTTTTGGTGGGTTTTTATAGACGGTCAAGGCAGCAAGTTAGATGATTAACCTTTAACAGTAGAACCTGCATGGAAGTTTCTTATGGAACCCACCAAGCTACAAATGGACAAATGCAAAGATGCCGCGTTGTAACACAAAAGTCAAGGCTATATTCCTTATATTTCGAAAAATGGTAACAAGAAGAAAATCCAGGATTGATCATATTTTATCGAAACACATAAGATCCACTAGGGATATTCCAAAAGTATCTAAGAGAAAGGGCATCGACTTTCTTAAATTAAGAATGACTAACTGATCCGCGTAATGGATAGACTTTAGCCTTTTTCTTTTTCTAATCTACATTTTCATATAAAAGTAATTGACAAATTACTGTTTTTGTTTCTATTTCTATTTTTTATTTTCTTATTTTCAATGTCAGTAAAAAAATTTGCTTGAGTTTTTGTTTGTATTTTTTATTTTGTTTTCTTCTAATTTTTAAATTTTATTTTTGTTTCTGTTTTTTATCTGGTTTACTATCAACTAAGTATATATTATTTAATTATTTAATATATTAAATTGTAGTAAGAATTATGAATAATTTAATTAAATAGTATATACTTTATTAATTAAATTATTAATAGGAATTCTAAATAATTCAATTTTACATAGTAATTTTGTTTACTTTTTGTAATTAAATTAAATTAAATAACTATTAATAAATATAACTAAATTTAAAATATCTTCAAAATATATAAATTTTAAATAAATTTTATTAGTAATTAAAAATATTTATAAATAAAAGTTAATTTTTAAATTATTTATTTTAAATAAAATAAAATAATTTTGTTTTAATAAATATTTTATAAGAGATTAAAATAAATTTATTTAATTAAAAATAATTTATCTTTAAGTTTTATCTAATAATAAAAATATAAACATTAACAAATAAACATGTTTATGAAAATCACAATAGAATATTAGAAGTACTACTCTTTACTTGGAAACGATTATTAGTGATCTTACGTTGCGTTTGGTTAGCGTCTTCAACATGCAGAGACGGAACGAGACGAAAATCTGGAGACGGAACAGAACAAGAATTGGAGACAGTGAGGTGTTTGGTTGCGGTGGACAAAACAGAGAAAATTGTCTCCGTCCTAAGGACAGAAATGTGATGCAGTGGGGACAAAAAAAAAATGTATTAATGACGAAAATGCCCCTACAGTATAATATATTAGAAAGGTGTAATTTATTGATTATTTTATAATTGTATCAATATTTATTTGAAGTGTATTTGTAATTTGTTAATTACGATGAAATACAATTAG
>JAOSBL010000006.1:17748450-17759050 GCA_027568915.1 Erythroxylum roraimae | reverse complement strand
TTTCCTTTTCTTCTAAGCTATTTCATTGCTTCATTCACAGTTATCTTATGCGCTCTTCTTCTTCTTTGTTATAAATTTACAGGTAGACGCTTACCGATTGGTTACAATTGTTGAATCACTAATATACTACTAATTGCAGCGTTTAATATGGTAGAAGTTTTATATCTTATTATAATGTGATTTGCCATATTGGGAAAATAATTCATTTGTTGAATCACTAATATACTACTAATTGCAGCATTTAATATGCTAGAAGTTTAATATCTTATTGTAATGTGATTTTCCATATTGGGAAAATAAGTGTATTTGGGTGATTTATGAGAGTGATAATAACTTCAGCTAATTGTTTTGGACTAGTTAGTTTGAGGTTTATTTGAAGTTGTTGGGAACTATGTACTTGGATTGTTATATTAACTACAGTAACCAGCTTATAATTGTTATTCCATACCCCCTTTTCATTATATCGAAAAGAAAGACATGGCGTAAATTGTGAACGGATTGATTTATTTGCCTTATGCATTTCTGCATTTAAAGGAATTTTCTACAGATAAATGTTGACCATTAACAAGAATGTATTGTCAAAATGATTTCATTCTCATAATATTGCAAATCACATTGTAAAATGCTGATAAATATATCCTTTTGTAATGGCCAAATAACAGGGTCTTTTGGGGCTAAATTCATATTACACGTGGGGTTTTTTCTGTAACAGCAAATTGCTGGGGTTCTTGTGGTGAATAACTTTATTTAGGTTTGGTAAGCAGGTTATAATATTGTGTATATTATCACCGAGGCAGTAGAGAAAAAATTTCACTGAGAAAGAAAATTAAAACCTTGTTGAGAAGTTATTTTGGTTTATAGGGTAGCAGCGATGGCAAGGGTGGTGGCTTCATGTTTTTGATGGATCAATGTTTATATTGTTTATATTTGAAACATATTGAGGCTTTGTCAAATTGTTTGGTTCTAGCTGCAGGATTGTCTTTACATATGAGAGCCAATGAGAAAAATCACAAAATCGATTGTCACTGTTTGATTTATGCTTTAACATGTAGGACCAGTGCTGTTTAATTTTGGACATGGGCTTAAAGGAGATGGTTCCAGAACTTCTGACTAAAGAAGATCAGATAAATCAAACATTATGCAGGCATTCCTTTTCTAATTTAAACCATGTTTCTCCAGTGGTATTCTTGTACCTCCTCAAAGAATGTTACACTCATGGTAAGATCTTTTTCCTTGTTAAGGTATATTCTACATTTTGACAGTTTTTGCTTCATTTCCCATTTTGATGTTTGTAGAATGATTGACTGCTCTTTTGGGGGTCGAAATGAAACTGAAATCTTTATGAGTTAATGAGACGGGAAAGTATTTCATAAGTGTCATTTTCTTCTTTTTCTCTCTCTCTCTAGTTTGAGCTATTTCTTTATTGATTGACTGACCAAGCAATTTTTTTGGGAGTTGGCGCCTGTTTATAATTCTGAATGATGTTCATAAATAGCATGTCTAATTTATTCTGTTAATGATTATTGATCTTCTCCAACTTAAGTTGTCCATTAAAAAGTAAGACAGTTCTCAACAATGACATGCCACAGGTAGGTTGAAAGCTACAAATAAGTTCAGAATTCTTCAAAATCAGGTCCACCAAGCACTGTGCAATTCTCCCCAGCCAGGACCAGCTACTTTTGTGCTTTGGTGCCTGTGTATCCTGCCCATGTTTGGAATTTACTCTGAAGGACTTAGCCACTTGGTTATATCTGCTCTTCATCGTTTAATAAAACGAGAAACAATTTCAGAAGACACCTTGAAAGCAAAAGTTCCAGCAGCTCACTTATTCATAAATATGGTACGTGGCATAGTTAACCTTGACGAGAAAATTATTCTGAAGGTAACTGAAGTTTTCGACATCAAGTTGGTAGACGTCATGGAAGCCTTATGCCAGTTAAATGCTGCAAATGCTTATGGGATCGATGTAGCCAAAACATTTGTGGAACAATATATTTTCAGATTGTTAGAAAATCGATCATATATGGCAGCTGTCACACTATTAGAACACTTCTCCATCCGCCAGTCTGGGCAGTCTTTCCTTGTCATGATGATGGATAACAAACAATTTAAAGCAGCTGAAAAATGGGCAACTTTTATGGGCAATTCGATGCTGTGCATACTTGTGCAGGAATATGTTGATAGGAACATGCTACAGCAAGCGTATGACATCATAAAGAAAAACAATCTGAGGCAGGAGTTCCCAAATATATTCCAGAAGTGCAAAGAAAGGTTTTATATATTGACTTGCATCTGCTATAGCTTGTTCTATTTCTTTTCATGGTTATGTGGTTGATCCCCTACCATAAAAACAGGCAAACTAATTCAAAAATTGCACTGTTTGAAGCTTATTGAAGAAATTAGCTGAGAAAGCATTATGGGACCTTGCAGAGGCAAAAACACATGGAAATAAGCAGCTTATTCAATATTTGGTGAGCAGACATTAACATGCATGATGATTAAATATCACATATGTAATCTAATTTCCCTGAATCTGCAACTTTATTTCCAATACGTATCGGGATTTAATTTAGAAGTCTTTTCAGCAATTATTTCATTTAAAATTTTTCAGAATTTGATACTTTGTTCCCTTGTTTGAATTGATGATGATTCCTTGAATATCAGTCTGAATTAAAGATGTTAGCAGTTTTATCAACATGAAAGAAAGGAGGGATTTAGAATGGTAACAACTATAAAATGTGCATATAATCTAGGTCACCTTGTCATCATTTCTTGGTGTTTTTTATGATGTTTAATGCTTCAAAAGCATGAAAACATATTCCTTTTTTTTTTAATTTCTTGCATTTAGTCAGTATCTATTTTTCTCCACCATATATTCATTTCTAAGACTTGCTCTCAAACACGCCACAAGGTCTCTGAAACCTCTGTGATTCTAAACTATTTTTCTTTCCACACTATTTTGGTAATTGTGTGAATGGAAGTTCCTTGTGGTTTCTTTCCTAGGGGTTGATTATGAGATAAGTGCTCCAACTCTTCAGTAACTATGGTGTCTGCCCTGTGTTTGTTAAGACTTTCTATTGCCTTTTCTCCTTCCATCTGAAAAAGCTTGGGATTATATTGACTTCATTAGGCCATGTTTAGGATATGGTTTCTAGAGCAAGTATGTTTTAGTACACCTGTAATTTAAAGCTATATTTGAGTTTTGCTGATTTCTGTTTAGAAGGTTAATGGAAAAGGATAATTACCATTTTTAACTGTTTATGATTTTTGATATTTTTCCTTGAAAGTAAAATCAACTTAAAGATGATGGTTTGTTATAATTTTTAATTTTTAAGATTTACTTGGCTATGGAAGCTGGTTACTCTGAGAAGGTTGATGAACTCTGCGATCGTTACTCTCTTGAAGGATTTCCCATACCAAAAGGTTGGCTTTACTGTTGCTCATTTATGTTCACGTCTGAGCTTGACAGATGAATATGCTACATTCAAAATGAATGCTCATGTCCTTTCCTTTCAGTGCAACTACTAATTGTAGAATTTGGACAATTTAGAATAGAATGCATAATGTCAACTGTTTATAGTGTTTATGATGGTTGTCATTGTTGAATCCAAAATGGTTTCTGCAATATGATCTCATTCAACCACCTAGGAGTACCTCTGTATCTACTAGGATTTTTAATCTTCGTAGGTGCATGGGGAAAAGTAATCTGTAAATAGTTATGCCTACCAATTTACGAAAATAAAGGACTTTTAATGTGTGTTTATTAAATTCTTTAAGCGTATCAAAATGCATTTAGTCAATGAACAAGATGTGTGCAATTGTATGCTACAGTTTTCTGTTTATAATGAATTGAAAAGGCTTTTAATATACTTTTCTAGAGAGTTGCTTTACAGCAAGGAATATTCATAAAATCCTCATTCTGCTTGTTCATACAGAAAACTTAAGTTTTGGATGGCTAAGAAAGTAAAAACTATTCCTTTATAATTTGTTCTTTTGAGAGTTTTACTCTTCACACACATATTTGATTTCAATTTCATCAATGGACTCAGAAAAAACTGATTTAAGCCCAAGCAAGGAATGCCTTTATATTGAAGAAACTTTCTAGTGTTGCACATTGTTACTTTCGCCATTATGGGAATGGTAGGTGTTGACTCTGTTCTTAGGGATGAAGAAGCATATGCATAAACACTGTGTTGGACTACTCCACGTGTCTTGTTTCCAATTGTTTACAAGGTGATAGTTATCAACTCTTCAATTAGTCATATGAAGAATGCTCATGGTGCTTTCCATTGTGCTTTTTAGGACCTGAGGCATGCCTTTTGCATGATAGATATTTAGACCTGAATGAGTTAAATGTTGAAGACGTTATTTGGGTTGATGAAGTTGATGGTTTGCGTGATGCAACGTGGCACATTGAGAATTGTAAAGTTGTGGGTGTTGATTGTGAATGGAAACCTAATTATGTAAAGGGCCGCAAACCAAACAAGGTAAATACCGAATTGTCTCTATATTCTTTTGCAGATCAATCAGATTTTGAACTTTGATTTGGTAATGTAGAACTAAGGAGTATGATGGTGTCAAATTGTAAGTATTTTGTTCTGTAGATTGATCTTCAGAAGCTTATATTACCATTTTCAATTTTATGCTTTCTTATCTATTACAAGTGTCACCTGGTACAAAGATTCTTTCTTATGTTCTGATTGTCTTTGATCGCTATAAAGTTAAGCTAGAACATCAGTTCTTCTTTTAACTTGGAGTGTTGTGATCAATTTAACAAACTCTATATCAAATAACTGTTGAAACTTCTTCCTAATAAAGGAAGAGAAGAAAATAATTTTTGAAATGTTGAGCTCTCAAGTGAAACTGCCGTGAAATTCTTTTCCCTGAGTCAGTAGATGACATGCAAACCTCAAATTTTACTTAATGGCTTTTCTGCAATCATAGTGCTGTCATCTTGAGAATTCCGCTCTCTCTCTCTCTCTCTCACACACACACACACACACACACACACACAAAAAAACGCGCGCGCTCATTGCACTTGTCAATAACATGTTATAGTTGCTGCCCCAATTTGAATTGTGGTCTGATTGAAACATAAAGCTTTCTTTAACCAGTGTTTATCATTTCACGTTGTTTCTTTCTTTGATGCAAACAAGTTATATATTTTTCAGGTTTCCATCATGCAAATTGCTTCTAAGAAGGTAGTTTTCATCTTTGACTTGATAAAGTTATTTCAAGATGCCTCTGATTCACTAGACAGCAGCCTAACTCGCATTTTGCAGTCCCCTAGAATTCTTAAACTTGGTAGGTTTTATCTATACACATTTCTGAGCGAGAATCCTTCATTGCCCATGTATTAAATTAAGGTCTTTTAGGATGGAAGTATCTTTATGTTTATAGGAACCTCTTTACCATGCTGCTTGTATAGTTTCCAGAGTCATTTACTGTAGGAACTAGGGACAGTGAGAAGTTGAAACTCTTATACTGAGCTTGATTAGTACTAGGAGTAACTGGGCCATTCAAATAATGACCCGTACCATGTGATTCTGCTATAAGTTATGGATCATTTCCTTGTCAGACATGAATCTTTAATTATTCTAAATTATCTTCTGATTCTGTGTTGACGACGTGATAATTTATATATAGAGAAGAGGAGAAGAATGTAGAAGATGCATATAATACTAAATTTAATGCTTGTTATTGATTTGTAGGTTACAACTTCCTGTGTGATATAAAGCAGTTAGCTCATTCTTACGAAGAGATGAAGTGTTTTAAGCATTATGAAATGTTACTGGACATTCAGAATGTATTCAAAGAACGGCAAGGTGGTCTGTCAGGGCTTTCAAAGGTAAATTTTAAGATAATAATCCTCCCATCACCTCCTTTCCCTGTCATATCTCTCGACAATCTCCTTTTTACGTGACATATTCTGTTTTCCACTAACTAGAAAATACTCGGAGCGGGTTTGAACAAGACAAGACGAAACAGCAATTGGGAACAAAGACCTTTGAGCCAGAACCAAGTATACCTTTTCTCTCCATTATGATTTGATAGATTCTAGAAGATATGATGTTACTAGTCTGAATATTATCACTCTAGAGATGTAAATGTTCTCATGTTAATAAATTAAAAGGAAGGTTATATGTTCTCATGTTAATAAATTAAAAGGAAAGCTATCTCCACTTCTATACACTCGCATGATCTAGTATTTTTGTAGAGGAGATAGATTTTCAAAGAATAGCTTGTTGTGTTGCATTATTTGTCTAGTGTTTTGGATGATTCACAGAGATTTGATTGGCATTTTCCTTTTGTATCCGGAATCAAACCTTGCGTGTCTATCTCAAAGTTCCATTGGCAAAATGTTTACTTTCCCTGGATTTGAGTGTGTTTGTTATACATTTGTAAGAGCTGAAATTATACCAAATCTATTGATCTTTAGTTGACTTCTAGTAAGAACTCAAGTAAGCTGAAGCAATGACATTTTGCAGCTGGAATATGCAGCTCTTGATGCCGCTGTACTTATCCGTATATTTTGCCATGTTGGCGATCAGTCTCACCCTACTGGAATCCCCGAGGACCCTGACATCGAGTGGAAATCCCATATTGTAAGTAAAGATACTAAGTTATCAATATGCATTTGTGGATTGTGGTCCTGTGTGTTTCCTGGCTTGCGTCACTAAGCCTGATTGAATGATTCCTCCACTAAAAGACTTTCGTTGAGGTAACGTTCTAATCTCTTTGTATTTTACGTACAGGTTTCTCACGTGGAGAAGCCCAAGGGGGAGAAAAAAAGAGAGAGAGAAAAAGGGAGAAGTAAAGGATGTGTTGATCACGTTTCAGAAAATTAACTGCCAAAGTTGGGACTTGGTTTATTCCCTTCTCAATACATAATTGTACATATCATCTGTTCTATTTAATCTAAATAGTGAAGGCTGCTGTGCACGAGGACAAGGTTTTAATTTTGAAGACATGGGAATTCGTTACCCAGTATGCAATGTGTAGCAAATATTAATTATGTAATACTGGCGGGCTTGTTACGGTATGGGTCAATTGAACAGGAGGTCTAACTCACAGATGCCCTCTCTGTCCATGTTGCACCTGCTCGCCGGTGTCCTGCTGCTTACTCCCTTACTTATTGATTTGTTCTACCGGAAGGGTATTAGGTCTGTCTTGGAATAGATCTCAAATCCCAAGGGTAATTTTTGTCTTTTTCCTGGCCAACTTTTCCTACTCCTGTCCTGTCCTGTCCTTTTTTATTGTTTAAAAGAAACGATTTTTGACAACCATAGTCGCCAATTTCAACTTTTCCCTTAACAAGTATATGGCGCCCATTGCTTGTGACAAGAGCTTGACAACTTTAGACGAATTGTTCATCCCGCCCTTACGCTCCAACCCAACATCCAAACATGTGGTTTCCTTAAGAGGTGGACCCTCGGTACACCTAGATAAAACGAAGGAGGCTTCTCAACCCAAATTTATAAACCCCGGACTAAGCTGGGGAAGAAAATGGATGAATATTAGAGTACTATCCCCCCTCGGTGATGGATAGGAGAGCCATGGTAGCTTCTGTGATTGAGGTTTTGACAGAAGGTGCAAAGTGCTGGGATACCATTGTTTCTCCAATTCTGGAAGCTTGGAATGAGGTTGAAAAACCTTAAAAAAACCAACTAATGTGCCGCCGTGGATTAATTTGTATAGGAACTTGGAATTCTAGTCTAGTAAAGGCTCAAATGTGCTTACAAGCTTCATTGTGAAACCAATAAGCACAAATGAAACCACAACTCAAAGAATATGCTAGGCAATGTTTGTGTGAATTTAGGAAAGGAGTTGCCTAAGGTGATTCTTATATTGAGGCTAGGTGAGAATGAAGCGCTCTTAAGAGCACTCAGTGAGTGTTGTTTATTAGTGGAAGCCTTCTTTGAATGAATTAAGGGGAAAAAAAAAAGATAACAATTGGAAGATGTTTTAAGGGTAATTACGTAGAGTTAAAAGGGAACTGATATACTATTTGAGCTGATGGTTCTGGATAGTATATACAGTCATAATCAGGAGGGTCCAAAGGAGAACATGGAAGCTGTTATTAAGATTAGGAATGATGGTTATCAGGGGGAAACATGAAATGATTGTTTGTTGTGTGAAGGAAAGTTAAGGATGCCAACATGGAGGGGAAGGAAGATAACCAGGAGGGGAATAAGGATAAGGGTGGAAGGAGGTGTTGGTAAAAGTGACTTAAGGGGGGAAGTCTAACTCTACCAAGTTGTAAGGATGGAGAATGGAGCCTTCAGGAGGTAAGGAACTATCATCTCCTATGAATTTATTAGCAAAAGAAGTGATAGGAGCTAAGGAGAATAGGGGGTACACAAATGTCAACAAGAGAAAGTTGGGTAGAAAGAGTTTGTCTAAAGCACCTAAGCTTATAAAGTTTGTCTAAAGCAACTAAGCTGATAAACTCCTCATTATGTCAACAATATCTTGGAATGTTAGGAAATTAAATAGCCCCTTTATACTACAAATGATAAAGGATTTTTTGTTAGAAAATAAGCTTGAGATAATGTGGAAACAAAGTTAAGCCATGATAAGATTATAAATTTAAAGCTTTTTGAGGACAAATGTACCATACTATCTAATCACCAGCACCACTATTATGGGAGGATTATGATTGCTTTTAATAATTAGCATGGTCAATATTCTGATGCTTTATAGTATTGATCAACTAATAAGTCTAGAAGTCTAATTTATCTGCTATAAGGTTAAGGCTTTAGTCTTGGTGATATATGGTTCTATTTTTCTTCTAAAGAAAGCAATTGTGGATTACTTGAGAGGATCTTCAAAAACATATTAGAGATCTATGGTTAATAATAGGGGTGATGCATGTGATATTAAATATTTTAACTGCAAGTCAACAATGTAGTTGTAATTGACACTGACAAGTATGGGTTGATCTCACGAGGACTGTAAGTATTAGTATTAACTTTTTTTCTATTATTTAACTATCGAATCAAGTTGTGAATTTAATTTAAAACTAAACTGAACAAACAATAATGAACTAAGATGAAGAAAGTACTACGATTAAATAATATCAAACAAGTAGTGCCTAGATGATGAATCCCCTTAAGATATCTTAAACATTAATCATTTATCATACAATTAAATTATTGATTATTATACTGTGGAGACATCAAAAGCAACTCTTGTTTTTCAGAATTCAAGATCGAGACACAAAACTGTTTTTCTTTCTTTTCTTTTCTTATATTTCATTTTCTTAGATGTTGGTTTGGATTATTAGGATGTTAAATGTGATTATGGGTTTCTAAATCTATGTTAGGGATTGTTCTTGAACTATTTTGTCTAACCTTATTCTTATTGAATTCAATAGACATATTAATGCTTTGTGATGTTTTTTTTTTTAGACAAGTTGAATTAAATTAAGTCATTAAAGGCAAACATAAACCAGTACCAATACAATCACCTTGTAAATATAAGAGATAGAAATACTATAAAATTACATCTGATGCATATTCAAAGCATTACAACTCAAGGCAGGTGTTTATACTCTCCAAACATTGTTGAGATAATGCAAGTCCAAATTCTTATGTCTATGGATGCTAATGTGAGTTTTAATTCATTGAAATAGATACATGTTGAAATGTTCAATGTGAGGCACTTGTCATGAAATATTCTGTTGTTCTTTTATCCCAAACTGCTAAGATCAAGAAAGAAAGACAGCTGTAAGAGCACCATTTGATGGATTTATTCTGAAATCCCAAATCAACATACCGATGCTTAATTTGAATTAAAACATTGGGAAATTCCCTTAACTAGCACTATAGCATTAGTGATTTCTAGGCATCTAAGACATAATTGCATTTGAAGAAAAGATGGTCTAAGGTTTTAAGGTAAGTAAATCTCGCAATCATGTCAACAGTAGGTAGCTTGTTTAGCATTGCAAGATAAAGGATTGTTGATGAACTGGTCTGATGGTGACTGGACTAGACTATTTTTATCCATTTGAAACTCTCTGTCATAATCGTGCCCTTGGGGGCACAATCATGCTCCATGATTTTTCTTCTCTGACACGATCATGCTCCTAGAGGCATGATCGTGTCAAAGGCAATGCAACACATTCCTGATTGTGCTCCAATGTGACACAATCATGCCTTACTTCCAACTTACTCCATCTTCTTTATTCTTCAATTTTTTGATTTTTAACACTCACAAACACATTAAAAACCTCATGAAATATATAATGAATGTTGGACCCCGAACTTTTGGTGGAAATTAGAAATATTAAAATAAATTTAAAATGAGTGTTTTTGAATATGAATTGTGTTAGAGATGTTTTTGTGCTTTAAGAAAATTGATGAGAAGAGAATTGATGAGTTTTGAAGACTTTGAGATTTGAGTAGATTTGTATGGTTTATGAAGTTAAAGTGAATGAGTTGTTTGAAAATTAAGTAGAAAATCAAGAAATAAAGAGAAAAAGTGTGAGAATTTGAAGAATTAAGAAAGTTTGACTTTTTGGCGTAGAGAGTTGACTTTTTGATTTAGGCAGAATTTGAGAATATGATCTTCATGAAACTTGTAGCTTCTGTTGAAAGCT
>JAOSBL010000006.1:17728400-17738923 GCA_027568915.1 Erythroxylum roraimae | reverse complement strand
GGTTGTAATAGCAGATTGACCACTTTTACTATCAATAATATATCAGTCTCTAGCATTTTCAGCTAGAGCTCCTATCATTGGTCCGACCTGCCGGATTACCCAATCCCGGGAGAGAGGATCAGTTTTTTTTTGTGAAGAGTTGAGAAGTGATCGAAACTTACCTGAATGCCACCTAAGATGTCCGATAGGGTGGATGTGTTGGAATCTCGTATGGCGCATTTGGAGGCCGGGGTGGAGGAAATCCAGGCGTCTATGAGGATGGAAATGGGGGAACTGCAGAGGAACTTGTTGTTAGAGATGAGTAAGATGATGGGTAAGCGACCGGAGGAAGGACAGGGAAGTGGCGATGCTTCCGGAAGGGGGCCTAACGCGACAGGAGAGGGAGCTGCACGTCCGGGACAGTCCAATCCGAGGGACTATTCCGAGGACACCATGGACGAGTATAGAATGTCGGTGCGTAAGGTGGAATTACCTATGTTTGATGGGTCTGATCCAGTTGGGTGGATTACGAGGGCTGAAGTGTATTTTGAGGTGCATAACACGTCAGAACCGATTAAAATGAAGCTGGCTTTATTGAGTATGGAAGGTTCCACCATACATTGGTTTAACCTTCTTCGAGAAACAGAGGTGGAGCTAGGTTGGGAGAAATTCAAGCGTGCCCTAATAGATCGTTACGGAGGGAAAAGGTTTGCAAACCCTTTCGAGGAGCTGTCGGACCTGAGACAAACGGGCTCGGTGGAGGAGTATATTGAGATGTTTGAGTTTATTTCATCGCAGGTGGGGAGATTACCAGAGGAGCAACTAATGGGATACTTTATGAGTGGGTTACGGGCTGACATTCGAAGGAGGGTGAGAACCTTCGGTCCCGTGAATCGATACCAGCTAATGAAGATCGCGCGAGCAGTAGAGGAGGAGGTGAATGGAGAGCTGGCAGGAGTGGACTCTCGAGCACGTACCGGGTACCAGTACCGAAGTAACAATTTGAAGGGCAACTTTCGGGTCAACCCGACCCATCACCGTGAGCTGGATGGTCCAAACCCGATGGGTCGTGGGCGATTTTGGGGCAGTACCGGCACTGGGAGACCCAGGGATTATTCGGGAGCTTCATCCGAAACACTTGGTCCACCCAGAATGACCACTCTTCCGCCGGCGACACTCGTCCGGCGATACGAAGGTGAACGTCGGGGATAGCCGGAGAAAAACCGGGGACTGCGTCACTTATCATACCAGGAGCTTATGGACCGAAGGGTTAAAGGTTTGTGTTTCAGGTGTGGAGAAAAGTTTCATCCTCTTCACCAGTGTGCATAGAAACAGCTCAGGTTATTAATCTTGAATGATGATGAAACCTTGGATGAGCATGGGGAAATAGTTGTGTTGGAAGCCGATGAGGAGGAGGAGACTGAAATAGCTTTGGAGTGTCGGACAATGGGAGTGTTTGGATTGAATGGAGCTTGTGTGCAGGAGAGTAAAACTATGCGTGTAGCGGGAAGGTTACAAGGAGTTCCGATTGTCATTTTAGTAGACAGCGGAGCCAGCCACAACTTCATCTCACCGGAGTTGGTGACTGGGTTGGGACTGACCATAGGAAACAGCAAGGCCGTGGGAATCAGGCTTGGGGATGGTCACCGTGTTACCACTCAAGGGCAATGCTTGGGAATTCCGATTCAGGTGGGTGATTGGGAGTGGAAGATAGATGCCTATGCCTTAGATTTGGGGGGAATGGATGTAATCCTAGGAGTTGCCTGGTTACAAACCTTAGGGAAGGTAGTGGTGGACTGGAAAGATATGACAATGCAATTCCGACATGGAGGCCAACATGTTCGATTACAGGGAAATGTGGGGCTTAAGCCTTCATCAAGGGGCATTAGTGGGAATGCTGAAGATTTTGTTAGTTTGCATGGCCTCCTTGCTAACATGAAGGGTGAGTTGTTGTTGGGGAATGAGGCATCCGTAAGGGAAGAGTAGCAAATTCAACTTCCCCACCGTGAGAACAGGGAGCTGCATCATGTACTGGATATGTTTGCAGGGGTTTTTGCGGAAATACAAGGGCTACCTCCGGAGAGGAACCACTCACATTCGATTGTGTTGCAACCGGGGCAAGGGCTGATTAGTGTGTGGCCCTATAAGTACCCTCATCATCACAAGGATGAGATTGAGCGGCAAGTGCATCAGATGTTGCAAATGGGTATTATCCGTCACAGCTTAAGCGCCTACTCTAGCCCAGTGATTTTGGTTAAGAAAAAAGATGCTTCTTGGCGGATGTGCGTAGACTATAGGGCCCTCAATCGGGTCACTATTCCTGACAAGTACCCAATTCCAGTAGTGGATGAACTGCTGGATGAGTTGAATGGAGCGGGATACTTTTCTAAGTTGGACCTTAAGTCGAGGTATCATCAAATTCGGGTCAAGGAAGAGGATATTCACAAAACCGCTTTCCGCACACATGATGGGCATTACGAGTTTCTCGTAATGCCATTCGGGCTGATCAACGCGCCTGCTACCTTTCAGTCAGTCATGAATGATATCTTCAGGCCTTTCCTCAGGAGATTTGTATTGGTCTTTTTTGATGACATTCTCATATATAGTACTGATTGGGATACTCACTTGTTGCATTTGGAAAAGGTTTTGGGGGTCTTACAAGCTAACCACTTTGTGGTTAATAAACAGAAGTGTAGCTTTGGGAGAAAAACAGTGGCTTACCTTGGTCATATAATTTCCGCGCAGGGAGTAGCAGTGGATCCTGTTAAGGTATCTTGTGTGGTAAATTGGCCTGTGCCTCATAATGTGAAGGGGGTGAGAGGATTTCTCGGATTAACGGGATACTACCGCAAGTTCATTATGAACTATGGAAAAATAGCCAAACCTCTTACTGAATTGACAAAGAAAGACGGGTTTATGTGGAATGCAGCAGCGTGGGAATCTTTTGACACCTTAAAGAGGGCCCTTACTTCATCTCCAGTATTAGCTCTTCCGGATTTTTCCCGACCATTTGAGGTGGAATGTGATGCTTCGGGTAAGGGGGTTGGTGCGGTGTTGATGCAAAACAGACGACCAATTGCTTACTTTAGCAAGGCTTTATCGGAGGGTAATCTGTCCAAGTCTGCTTATGAGAAGGAATTGATGGCTTTGGTTTTGGCCGTACAACATTGGCGTCATTACTTGTTGGGCCGATCCTTTGTTGTGTACTCGGATAAAAAAAGTCTCCGTTATTTGCTCCAACAACGAGTTTCCACCACGGATCAGCAGTGCTGGATGGCCAAGCTGCTCGGATATCATTTTGAGGTCATTTACAAGCCGGGTCCTGACAATAAGGCTGCTGATGCCTTGTCCAGAGTTCATGGAGAGGCTGAGTTGGGTAGTATTATCTCATATCCATTGTGGGCAGATGGCAAGATTCTTCAACAGGAGGTGGAAAAGGATCCTGTGCTCAGTGCCATTATAAAGGCATTGCAGCAAAATCCAGCTGCAAAGAGAGGATTCACGTGGCATCAAGGAGTTCTTTTACACAAGGGGAGGTTGGTGATTTCAGCCCGGTCTACTGCCATTCCTACTCTGTTACAAGAGTTTCATTCATCACCTACTGGGGGTCATTCGGGTTTCCTTCGAACGTATAAACGGATTGCTCAGAATTTCTATTGGGTTGGCATGAAGAAATCCATCCAAGCTTATGTTCAGTCTTGTGATACTTGTCAAAGACAAAAATATGCGGCAACTTCTCCAGGAGGTCTATTGCAACCTTTACCGATTCCACATCAGATTTGGGAGGATATCTCTATGGATTTCATCACGGGGCTTCCTAAGTCTAAGGGCCATGAGGCTATCTTGGTAGTGGTGGATAGGTTGTCTAAATATGGTCATTTCATTCTTTTGAAGCACCCTTATACGGCCAGAAGTGTGGCTGAAGTGTTTATTAAAGAAGTTGTTCGTTTACATGGAGTCCCCACCTCGATCATAAGTGATCGAGATCCCTTGTTTGTGAGTTACTTCTGGAAGGAGCTGTTTCGACTTCAGGGTACTAAGCTCAAAATGAGCTCATCCTATTATCCGGAGACGGATGGACAAACCGAAGTTCTCAATCGATGCTTAGAAACTTATTTGAGGTGTTTTGCTTCAGAACAGCCCAAACATTGGTCCCATTGGATTTCTTGGGCTGAATTATGGTATAATACTACTTTTCATGTGTCCATGGGTTCCACTCCATTCGAACTGGTTTATGGCAAAAAACCACCATCCATTGTCCGATATATACAAGGGGAAACCAAGGTAGAAGCTGTAGCAAGGGAATTGATTGATAGAGATGAGGCTTTGCTTCAGCTGAAACATAATCTTCAGCATGCACAAGACCAGATGAAGAAATTTGCGGATCGAAAGAGGACTCCCTTATCCTTTGCGGTGGGCGAATGGGTATTTCTCAAGCTCCGCCCCCACAGACAACTTTCGGTAGCCCGGCGAATTAATCAGAAATTAGCAGCCAGGTACTTTGGGCCATTCCAGATTCTGGAAAAATTGGGGGCTGTTGCTTACAAGCTTCACCTTCCATCACACTCAAGGATCCATCCGGTTTTTCATGTGTCTCAATTAAAGAGGGCAATAGGCAACTACACGGCTGAAGCTAACTTGCCAGAAGGGATGGAGGTCGACATGGAGGATTTGGTGGAACCTGATTCGATTCTAGCCAGCAGGGATATTACCGGGGGGAACAGTCCATCCAACAATGGTTGGTTCAGTGGAAGGATAGCCCAATAGAGAGTGCAACGTGGGAGGATGACTCTGTTCTTCGCAGCCAATTCCCTCACTTCAGCCTTGAGGACAAGGCTGCTCTTCTAGGAGGAGGCAGTGTTAGGACCAATGACAATATTACTAATACTGAGCCTAGAATATGGAGGGTGTATTCACGTAGGAACAACACGGGGGCTGCCGAGACTGATCAGGGAATGATGTCAGGGTTAGTTAGAATAATGAGAGGGGGGGGCTGATGTGGCACGGGTAGTAACAGAATGTACAGCTGGGACAGCTGGGGACAAAAGGGTAGGGAGAGGAGAGAGAGGGGGCATTGAGGAAGTCAGGAGTATAGTGTGACAGAGTAAGAAGCCATTTCTTCTCTGAGGAGCAACCATTGCTCTGGGGGTAGTGAGTGATCATCGGTTGTAATAGCAGATTGACCACTTTTACTATCAATAATATATCAGTCTCTAGCATTTTCAGCTAGAGCTCCTATCACCTTCAAAAGTGGAGCTGTTCACAGAAAGCATTGCTGATGTATATCTTATTTATGTATGTTAGGGTTCATATTTTTTCAAACTGAACTTGATTAACATTTAAACTGGACCTGTTAGTTATTAGAGTTCAAGGTTTTCATATATTCTAATGGGACTTCCAATATCAATCAAGTTTTACTTATTTGAAAAATTTCTACCAGCCAATGGGGGCATGATTTTCGCCCAGATTACAGGGGTTTGGGATGTCTTAAACAGGAGTTTCCAGATGTTCCAGTTATGGCTTTGACTGCCACAGCAACCAAGGCAGTGCGTGAGGTAATTAGTTTGAGTAGTTACAAATATGTCGTCACCTTTCTGAAAGTGATGTTTTCCAAATTTAACTGAATCCCTGCAGGATATACTTAAAACTTTAAGAATTCCTCGTGCTATTGTCCTTGAGACAAGCTTTGATAGGTCCAATTTGAAGTATGAAGTCATTACAAAGACAAAGGAATCACTAAAGCAGCTTGGACAGCTTTTGAAGGATCGTTTCCACAATCAGTGTGGAATTGTATATTGTCTTTCAAAAAATGAATGTGTTGAGGTATCTAATTTTTTAAATGAAAAATGCAAGGTCAAGACAGTATATTATCATGCTGGGCTGGCAGCTTGCCAGAGGGTTGATGTGCAGAGGAAATGGCATACTGGAGAGGTCCGTATCGTATGTGCTACAATAGCTTTTGGGATGGGGATTGACAAACCAGATGTTGTAAGTTCAATGAATTCTTATATTCTTAAAAGCCGTACTTTAAAAGGGGGCTTGCTTCTTCCTACAATATACAAAGTAATCTATCTTTGGAAGTCAACTTCCAGTATTGAAGCTTCTTATCATGTAACTTATTTTCAAAATTTTTTTTACGTGCTGATGGATGTTATTTCCCAATATTATTTCTCTGGTGCTGAGAATGAAATACAATTTTTCTTGTCATGCTGGTATCAACCTAGTATTATGTTGCTTTCTTATATTTGCCGAACTTCTAAATAAAGACCACTGCTTGTTCTGGACTTAAAAGAAATAGAGAGCGTTAGTTTCAAAGTTATATAGATTAGGATGGTTCTTGCTCCAATCTGGTCACTGCGATTTTCCCCTTTGTTCCATCTTATGTTTAAGTGATTTCTTGCTTTGGTTGCTTGGTAAGAGAAAGCTTAGAATTCTTTCCTTGTTCGAATAAAGTTTAAACTGTCTCTTTTCATTGTTAGCGTTTTGTTGTCCACAATACAATGTCCAAGTCAATTGAGAGCTACTATCAAGAATCTGGAAGAGCTGGAAGAGATAACCTTCCTGCTGTATGTATTGCTCTATACCAGAAGAAGGATTTTAGCCGAGTGGTATGCATGTTAAGGAGTGGACAACGAGGCTGTAGGCAAAATTTCAAGAGAGCAATGGCTCAAGCTCAGAAGATGCAGCATTACTGTGAACTGAAGGCAAGTAATTATTTCAGAGACTTCTTATTTGTTGATCTCTTATGGACCCAGTCTTCTTATGTTAGAAAATATCATCAATTTCTTGCTTTATTGACCTTTTATGGAAATTTTCTAGGCTGAATGTCGGCGACAAACCTTATTGGAGCACTTTGGAGAATCTTTTGATAGAAATTTATGCAAATATGGTGCCAGTCCTTGTGATAACTGTGTTAATACTTCCTAATGAGCATATTAACTGAGACGTGCTGAATTTTGTAACTTCCAATTGCATAAGTAGCGTAATTGTGCCCACAACGATTCTTTCATTCACTTAGGCCACGTAGAACGTGAGTGGATGTGAGAATTTTGAGTTGAATTGTGATAAAGAACGAAGAGTAGCTTTGGCAATCAAGGTTTTTTTTAAAAAATTTTAGACTTCAAGTTGAGTTTAAGCTTAGGTTCTAGTCCGGCTCAGTTCGAAGTTCGATTGTATAAATTAAAGACCAGAAACCCCAAATATTGTTATTGCCTATTGGTTTTGTGCTCCTTTCTTCTTTATTGTTGTGCTTGCACTCTCTTCCCCCTTTGTTTCTAGTTCTCTCTATTAACTCTCATGCTTTGTTAGTTTTTTGTGTTGCTCTTTCTCTCTCTTGAGTATTTCCCTTTTTGTGTCCTCATATTATGCTTTGTTGGTTTTCACTAGTTTGATGTTTGTCATTTTTTTTGGGTTGTGTTTATGAATCTCTTATTGTAAGGATGACATTAGGTCAGGTTAGACTCGAGCCCCCTTTGGCTTGAGCTTGGCCTAAGAATTTTCGTAAAGGGGGTTTGTTTGAGACTCACGGTTTGAGCCTAAGTTCAATTGGGCTTGGGTGGCTTAAAGTTCAATCAAGCTTAGGCTCAACTTAATTTTTAAATTTAATTTGATGTTATTTTGAAAACGACATTGTTTATACTTGATATATTTAGGGTTCGAGTTGTGTTGAGTTGTAGAGTTTAAGTTAGAGCCTGACTCGAAGCCTGAAAATTTTTGTAAAAAAAAAGTTAGAATTTAGCTTGAAGTTCGGTCAACTTGGGTTGAGCCTTTTGACTTTAGTGCATAGATCAAAATAGGGATTTAGTTTATACTAAAAACAAGGAAATTAATAATAAATAAAAAAAAACAAGGACTTATTCTCCCTTTATTGCCCCAAGACACTTTAATTCGATTCCTTTTTATGTCTATGTCTGTTTTAACTTTTGGCTCTTTTTTTTTATATCACAAAATTACAAAATTTTTGTAAATTTTAATGGAAAAATAGGGCCAATACAAGTTTGTGTTAGCTCATCATATTGTTTGACTCTTCCATAGAATTTTCTATAAAAATCACCTCCGACACTGGTACAAAACATAATACAATGTTTAAAGCTCCCTTGTTTCACATTTGACGGTTCATATTAGGAACATGAGAGTTGAAGGCAAGAAAATAGGTTTATGTATGAGTCATATTATTGAACATGTGCTCCGAATTATGTTCTTTATGTTGTAAAGTCTGCCAAGAAGTGTAATGTACTAGGATGGAATTCAGGAAAGTGTTTGTATCGTGCTTTTTCATGTATCAAGTTATCGAAGAAGTAAAATGTATCATTAGACTATGTGTGACCATGTTCAACTCATGTTCATCCAAAATCACTGTAACTTGGCTCCAACTTTTTTAAATTTATTCTTTCTTCATTTGAGGGCTAGAATAAGGCTTACAAACCAAATATAAACCACATTGAAAATCAAATCCTGTAAAAATAGTCTAAACACAAGCAAAATATTCTCAAAATCATGTTTAAAATATAGTGTAATTAGCATTTATCAAATTTCTTTACATTTAAGTATTTGCATTTCCTCAAATAAATCAATCTCATCACTTTTAAGTAAGTGGCAAATTTGAGAAAGAATTCAACAAATCAATCACATTAGTCAGTATTTTTCATTTTTTATCTAATTGCAAAGTTTATTAAATTGTTAGGCATTTAATTACTTGCATCAAGTTATGAATATATTTAATTCACTTTACAATGCTTCTATCTTTAAGTTAGTCCACAAAATTCAACCTAATGTATAAAATTGATATACATGAAAAAGATGTTTTAACATTCAAACATTTAATATCATTCATTGAAAGTAAAGTAAAATACTAACTTGAAATGAGCACACAAGAGCATTTAGAAATTGCTATGGTTATTCAATTAGGTCATCATTTCAAATTGCTACTAACACCACTGATACGGAAACTCCAAGAAAACAAGGTTCTTGAAACCCCCTAATCCTATTGAATTAAAATCCTAATCTTTCTATTATAAGAACATGCTAGATCAAACCCCAAATCATAAGTTTGAGACCTAATATCAAAGAAATCAGAAATCAATTTATGTTGCAAATACTTGTTGATGCAAATCAATTTCTTGAAGTAACCATGAAGCCATTCACGCCTCCCTTAAAGAACTCACTTTTGAAATTTTATTAATCATCCAAATTTGATCTAAAAGTTTCGAAAATTTGACCTAAAGACACATATTTATACCTAGGTTAAATAATAAAAGGTTGGGCTAAAATATATGGAAGCTCAAAATAAAACAAAGTTCAAAAACTAAATAAATAGGTCTGATGTGTTGTGCCACTACTGGATCAATATGCTCTTGGGCTTAAGTGAATTAAATAGCCCACTCCCACTAATAAAATAAGTGGCTCATCAAAACACTCCTTGTGCTTAAGTAATGAAACATTAAAATAGCCCAAGTCTTCTTGTCTTTAAGCTCCAAGTATATCCAGTCCAAGGATTTGAGACAAGTGGATCAATTTGGGCTGTGATTGAACTAGCTCTCCTCCAATAGGCTTGGATAGCTTCATCCTCTTCATAAGTTGGCCCACATGTGCACAGAGAGTCTCCTTGAATCTCTTGATCTTAACTCTAGACATAAGTCTAACTGGAGTGACAAGCTCGCCCTCGTCACGTATGCCATCTCCATGGTGATCCTTACTCCTGCTCACATCAACCACTCTTTAACCTTTTTGACTTGGATTGAAGCCAACATAGTGAATCTATTTAATGCTCACTTATTCAAACAAAATAAAATATTCTTTTTATTTTTTCTCTTTTTTGTTTGAGATAATGAAAATTTTTAAAAAGAATATACTTCTAACTTATATGTCCAAATTATAAAAAATTATCATAGTAAAAATCAAATATTAATTTTTGAAATTAATAACGTAAATTGAAATTAACTTAATCATCAATGCTTGTAATTATTTTCCTAACTAAACAAATTAAAATAATAATAGAACTAATATTAAATTACCTTAACCAATATTCTTTAAAAATATCATAATTTTCTTATTAAACTAATTATATCAAAATTAATAGGCATAATAGTTAATTCTTTTCCCCACACTTAAGTTGTACATTATCAATTTGTACACATATAAAAACAAAATAAAATAAAAAATAAAAATGAGGTTTGGATAACTGGTACTCCCTGATAATAAAAGAATCATTCATCTTATCTAATGTTATCAATATGTAGTTTAGGTTAATGAAATCTTGTAGGGACCCCGAACTCGGGCCGGGCGACCCTACCGAGGTGGGTTTCCCCTCGGTATTGTCCTCTTTGGTCAGAGGCGTGAGTCACCACTCGAACATATGACCTCAAGGTTTTGTTGTTCTTTAAGAACACGCCTCTTTAAGAACACATGACCTCACACATTTCGGTTTCGCCGTTTTGTTTCACGGAACCCTCGAGCCATTTGGTTGTACATTTGCATTTTGCCATGTTAAGTTATAATGACATTTTGAGTGTTATGCTTTGATGTGAATTAAATCCAATATGTTC
>JAOSBL010000006.1:17710977-17726769 GCA_027568915.1 Erythroxylum roraimae | reverse complement strand
AACAAAATCTTGTAATAGGATTTAGCAACCCTAATAAAATCTGACCCATTCAAGTCCAATGGCCCTAATTTCAATCCTAAAATAATATACCCAATATTACAGTGCCATTGGATAGCCATTTTCGATACCGAAAATCAATCGGTTCGCCACTTGGCGATTTTTTCGGTCTGGAAATTTTCTCCGGAAAAGTCCAGAAAAAATTCTCCTAAAAATCCCTTAAACTATAAAACACACAATGGATCACTCCAAATAATTTTTCAAACACAATTTCCAAATTATTCACAATAAAATTTCGTTTAAGCTCACATACCGGGAATGTCATGTATGCATGTACAGAAATTTTTCATGTGCAACAATTCACTAGTCACCAATACCAGTATGCAGGAAAATTTCCAATTAGTCCCAATCACTCACACCCCTAGCCAATTTACTCTTTTACCCTTCCCGTCGGGGGTGGGATGTTACAGTTAAGCCCTAGATACATTGATCCTTGTGGGATTACTGAGAGAATAGGACCGTTATCTTACAAGTTAGTATAACCACCAGAGATGTCTCAGATTAACAATGTGTTCCATGTTAGTATGCTCAGGGGATGTAGGTCAGATCCAACACATGAATTACCAGCACGAAAATTGAAATTGCAACTAATTTGAGCTATGTAGAGGAACCGATCAAAATAATTGATTATCAAACTAAGCAATTGAGAAACCAAGTAATCTTATTGGTTAAATTTCTTTAGAGGAATCATTTGAGAGAAGAAGCCACATGGGAGATTAAAGAGAACATGAGGAAATAGTACCCTATCTATTTGATCAATTAGGTAAGAATTTCGAGGACAAAATTTCTTAAAGGGGGAGAATTGTAATGGTCGATTTCCAAACTAAGGGTTAGAGCCTTGATTATTGCACATGAGTTATATCATTTGAGAATTTATGAAATGCATTTCATTCACATGCATAATATTTGTATACACACATGAATCATGATTTAGTAAACATTGCCAAGATTGTATGTGCAGTCAATTGACATATTCTGGGTATGAAAGGTTTAAAATGATCATGATGTGAATTGTGTATCGCTTATGTCTTGACTTTTGATTTGGTGGATTATAATTAGTAAATTTGGAATTAATTGTTACAATTGGAAAATTGATGAATTAAAATATACATTTAGTTTAGGAAAAATATCAAATTGACATATGGAAATTTGGGATGACTAAGTGTTGGACCCCGCTTCCGGAGCCTAACATTTGGAGCTCTAAAACGTAAGCAAACACATTTCTTCAACTTCAAGACAGATTTTGGGAAACCTTAAACTGGAATTACAATTTGATTTCTTTATAACATTTGTCCCCCATTGTTTTAAGTTTCTAATGATACCAAAATCATTTAATTTGGTTCAAAAATCTGAAAGTTAGAGCCCAAACATTTTTAGACTATTATTAAACTGAAATAATGCACTATACCCAAATTCCATCCAGAAATTGAAATTCTTAGAAACTGAATTCAAATTCTACTCCTCCAGAAAATTTGTAGTTCAATGCCTCTAGTTTATTTTGAAACAAGAATCATCTCATTCGGAGATCTACATATCAAGATATCGTCAAAATACCGAAGTATGTTCAGTAAAATATCCAATTCATACTCTTCCAACCGATACCCTTACTTTGATTCAATCTATCTTTTCAAAACAACACCAAAGGCTATCAATTTTTATGGAGAGATAGAAAAATGTGTTAGGAATCTTTGGGCTCAAGAATCACTTTATTTGGAGGTCATACGAAGAAGTTATGGCCAAAGGAATCAAAAATGATTTTGCCCTTAATCACATTGTACCTGTTTCGGGACAATTGGCATAACTTTGACTAGAGATATCGGATTAAGGTCGTCTTAGGATAGTTTCAAAGAGGACTTCTAGATCTACAACTTTTATAAAGACACTAAAGAGAGATTGTTTCATCTAGAGGGTCAAAATTAGATTACACTAAGGTCAGATGAAGGGCTTCAGTCTAAGACTGAGTCAGACGAAAGGCTTCAATCTAAGACTGAGTCAGACGAAGGGCTTCAGTCTTAGACTAAGTTAGACGAACGGCTTCAATCTAAGACTGAATCAGATGAATGGCTTTAGTCTAAGACTGAGTCAGACAAAGGGCTTCAGTCTAAGATTGAATCAGACAAAAGCATTTATCCTATGCGACATCACTAACTTCAATTGATCATAACTTTTAGTTCCGATGTCCAAAAATTTCATACGATATACCTTTGGAAAGCTAGAAAGATAATCTACAACTTTATAGAAGACAACTTTGTCTAATTTAGCCTAGATTAATCTAGATTTTCACTTGAAATTAGTAGACAATTTTACCCCTATGGAAGACTTGAAATATGAAATGTACAACTACAAGATAAACATGCACATACACATCAGAAACTTCTTCAATTAAATCAAAATGAAGTTCATACATAGCTTTAATTACATATCAACATTACATCAAGTCTTAACACAAGATAAAAAATACATTGTATGCTCAATGTTTAATATACTTATAAAGCTATCCAAAGTCTAGTCACTAACTTAGTGCAAAAGCTAATTATTCTTAGAGTTTGACCAAACGCCTTGCAAGGATTTCTAACCTTCTTGTTCTGCACTTGAGGAGGGAAAAATGATGGGTTGAGCTACACAGCTCAATGGCTAATGTATTTATAACCATAGACAATGTACCACAAATTCAAGCATATGTATATATATATATCTAGCAATTTAATCATTCACCAATTTAGCTCAAAACTCATAATTAAGCAAATTAATGCATAATACATAACGCCGACTTAAGCCATTAAACAATCACTCAAATGCATCATACTTGACAATTCAAAGATGCAATGCACAAACAGATGGCTCGAGGGTTCCATGGAAATAGAATGGAGAAACCGAAGCTTGCATCATGAACAGAATGAGTCCATTTTCGGAGCTCATATGCCACAAGCGGGCAGCCGGGAGAAGGCTCTTGTCAATGTGCACGTGACGAACAGAATGGTCCCACTCTCGCCCAAACAAAAGCACATAATCATGCTCAAAATCATGATATCATATGTTCATACTTTCTTGCTTTTTCTTCTTTTCTTTTAATTCAAAATGTTATAATCTCTTTCAAGGATAAAATAATCACAAGGCAACATGCATTTCCAATCAAGTCATAACAATTCAATTTCAAGAAAATCCATTTCAAGAAGTCAACATACACACACATAGGCAAGAATTTTCCTAATCACACAATAACTATAAATAAATTACCCACCTAATTTTGTTGAAAATCTAAGCTCAAGATTGTCTTTCCTCTTGCTCTTGAATAAGGTTTTCTTGATTCCCTTCAAATAAACCAATTTCTATTTAATCCAAATTCAAATGAAAATTCATGAAACTTCCATAATGACAAAAATGCAATCCACACAAATCAAGCTCAAACCTAACCTACCCATAGTCCATCTAAGTTAGAAAACCTAGAACCTAGTTTAGAAACCCTAAAATCAAATGCGTTCTCTTAAATCATCTTCTTCCATTACAAATCCTTCATTCTCTACACAAAACCCCTTTCTCTCTTTAACTCCTTCTCTAACAAAGCAAGAAGAAAAAGATGATTAACTTACCTTAACAAGGTTGATTTCCTGTTCTTTTCTTCTTCTTTCTTCCCTTCCTCTCTTCTTCCACGATTTTCTCCTTCTTCTCTTCTTTCTCTACATTTTTTTTCTTCTCTTTTTCTCTCTTCCACGTTTCTCTCTTCTTCTTCTTATTTCAAGGCCACTTTTATTCCTTTCCTTCCAATTATCCCCCTCACTTAGTTGGTCTTTCCTTATTTACCTTCTTTCATTTAATTTCATATACTAACTCCTTAATTCTCTTAACACCATATTAATTCTAACTTAATTCTAATCTTTTTGTCTAATTTCTAATCTCTATTCATGCCCACTAGATTAATGACTTGATTCTAAAAATAAAATAAAATAAATAACTAAATCATAAATAAATAGTTAAACAAATAATAAGTCATTTAGAAAAATTTTAGGATCCAACACTAAGCCTATGAAATAAGTTACACATGGTAGTAGAATTGAGTGACATTTGGTATAAATAATTGAGTGACAAATGGCTTAGAGGTTGAACGACAAATGGCCTAGCATAATTGTGACATTTGGCAGCTTATGGAGAGGATAAATGGAATGCATGCATAGGGACAAATGTCATTATGAAATGGTGACACCTAGCACCTAATGAGTTAAGCTAATGTAGAAGTTGTTATGTTATGTTCGTTCTTCTCCTCTCTTCTCTTTCACCATCGAATTATCCACCCTCCCATAGCTCTGAAAGAATTGAGGGATATTTGGCATAAATAATTGAGTGACAAATGGCATAGAGGTTGAGTGACAAATGGCATAGAGGTTGAGTGACAAATGGCCTAGCATAATTGTGACAATTGGTAGCTTATGGAGAGGACAAATGCAATGCATGCATTGGGACAAATGTCATTATGAAATGGTGAAACCTAGCACATAATGAGTTAAGCTAATGTAGAAGTTGTTTTGCTGCGTTCATTCTTCTCCTCTCTTCCCTTTCACCACCGAATTATCCACCCTCCCATAGCTCTGAAATTTGGCTGTTATTTTTTTGATCATCACTCTAAAATCTTGACAAGAATCTGCATCAAGAAAGCTATATGCTGTTGTCTTTCATCTTGCTGTTTTCTTGTTGTTGAAAACCCATCCAATTCCCACCTTGTATTTGAGATGATCTTGCATACATGTAAGGCAAAGTAGACTTGATGAATTGAGGTGGAACTTGAGCTAAACAAGTAATTAAAGTATTGATCTTTGTGGCATGTTGTAATAGAAAGTTTATGATGATTGAATTGGGATGGATAGTATATAGTGTTGATGATGAAGTGTGTAGAAAAATGATACATGAATTGGATACTTTTCTATTTTGATTTTGATGCATGAGAACCGTAGGTTATAGGTTGTTATATGGATGATTTAGGTTGAGATTTGAAGCTTAAATGAAGGTGAATTTATGTTAAAGAAAGGTGCTAGTGAAGTGTTCTTAAAGTTGGAAAAAACTAAGACTACATATATGATGAGATTAAGTGAATGAAAGTTTCTGTTTTGTTTTTGTATGCATGAAAGATAAATAGTTTATGATTTACCAACTGAATGATTTTGAGTTGGAATTAGAGATGGAATTGATGAGGAATTGAAGTATAATTAAGGTATAATTGAGGTATAATTAATGGGCTAATATGAAGATGTTTTGAATTTGGTATGAAGGTGTTATAATCTGGAGAAATTGAAGGAAAATGGAGAGTGAACATTCAGTTCACTCATCCCATGATCGTGGGAAGGTCCTCTACGATCGTGGGCAATGGTTTGAAATGAAAATTTTCTATTTTGTGTGATTGTTGAATCAACTAAGGATAAGTTACTTTACTTTGGTGTATTTGGACTTGATTAAGACCTGAAATGAACCTACATTGATGTTTGATTAATTGATTAAGGGTTTGATAAGTTTAGGTTGTTAATTGATGATTTAACTTAAGGAATGAATTGTTTTGAAATCAATATATCTAAAATCTGGAATTTATCAGTGTTAGAGGAATGAAGGTGTTCTTATCAATGCAAATGATATCCATAGGATATGAATAATGTGAACTAGGTTTGAATGAATAAGAATTGGGAAATTTTGTGAATATATATTGCTAGAAAAGGTTGGTGAATGTATGATTGATGAATTTAGACTAATCAAACTTACTTAAAATATAAACCTAATTACAAACTAGATGTGTACAAGCTATGATGTTTGAATGGTCAAGATTTATGGATAAGGATACATACCTGGAAAGTCAATTGAGCATGCATTGAACATGACACATATACATGTGCATGAGTGAATAATCATATGATTGATCAACTTACTAATGTGTAAAATATGTGTGTATTGCATGACTAAAGAAGCACAAGTTGATCATCAACATCCAGACATTGTCGGATCATCAAGGCAATAACTTTTCTGGAGTGTACTGTGAGTTAACCCAGATGTTTCTTACTATGATTGAATTGTTTTTGGTTAACTTTTAGTTAATGAACTGTTACTTATTTGATTATTATGATTCCGAACATTGTTGGTCCGAAGGGTTTGATACTTGGGACTGTGTATAAAAGTGTTTCAAATTGTATGTGTACTCAATTGAATGTTGAATGTCGGACTCAGGTTCGAAGAATGTGATAAATGATTTGAGCATATTGAATGAAACGTATTGATAACGTATTATGTGAATTGATGCATTCCATTACATGACATGCATGATAAGATAAAGGAGTTGTGACCGGAGTGACCAACATGAAAAAGAGCTTTAAGCTCAAGAATTGTGCATAAAGAGCCATAGGCTCAGTTAATAATGAGCCTGGTATCTACAACAAATGCGGGATAATAAATATGCGCTCGATTACAACAAAGTAAAATGAAAATGGAGTCACATGTGCATTTGCATATATATAACTTTACATGAATCATATGAATGATTGAGATGAATTAATGGATTGTTCTGAAATAACGTTATGAATTGTTTATATACATGTTGTACTTATACTTGTTGAAATATAACAAAATGTGATGTGGGATCTGATACTGGATGATGTGTTACACTTCTTGAAATTGGTTATATACTTGACATTTGTGTTTTGTCTGGAGTGAGCACATCGATGATGGTTCACTCACTGAGTTCGCAGACTCATCAAAATTGCAACGTTGATTTTCAGGTACAAGGGGGTTCTAGCTTCTAAGGCAACCAAGTAGAATTCTAGTGTTGTTATTTTGAGAACAAGAATGACTCAAAGGTCTGGTCAGCTGATATCTGAGGAGTCTAGTTAGGATGTGTTTGTTTAGCTTCTCATTTCATATTAAACATTTTGTATGGAGTTGTAAACTCTCAAATGTTATGTAATGTGAATATAAGGATATGAATAGTAATGATATAATGTAAGTAAGTTTATTTTGTGAATATAATAAGGAGATTTGGCCATTTTGAATACTTGTGTTATGTGTGATGCCATAATAAGTTAATGTGACTGTTCTAATGTGCCATTCTTATAGGGTATGTTCTTAAATATCCTCTGGATGTTCAGTATATGCTCTATAGAAGTGGTATGTTACACTGACCTAGGGAATTTTTATATTCTTTGTACTATCGATAGTGTCAAAGTGGATAAGGCTTTTGGGAACTTAGGGGCTAACATAAATATGATGCCTTACACTTTATGCAAAAAGATGGAATTAGGTGAATTAACACCAACTAGGATGTGTGTGTAAATGGTTGATAGTTCACTCCACCATCTTAGGGGCATACTCAGATATGTACCTATTAAGGTTGACAAATTCACCTTCCCTATAGATTTTTATCATCTTGGACATAGATGAAGATCTGGAGATACCCATTGTCCTTGGGCGACCATTCTTAGCTACCGCCAAGTCTCTTATAGACATTGATGGAGGCAAGTTAACTCTGAGAGTAAGGAATAAGAGGGTTACATTTAAAGTCTCTAATGTTAAGAAAAATCCTTTTAAATTTTTAGACTCTATCAAGATAGGGAAATCTTGCAAAGAACTTTTGTAGGACTCCACTCGCAAGGATCCACTTAAGAAGCCATAAATTGAAAAGAGTAAACTAAAGGAGAAAGGGGGTGGAAAGCATATAAAAAGGTAGCTTATTTGTAGGTTATGAAACATGTGGTTAAGTGTTGAGCAAGTTTTAATCTTATAAGACCCTCAATATTTCCTCATGCGCACAGTTCATAGCGTATTATATGAGGTGTCGATCCCATTAGAAATTAGTGAACTAATCGAATCCTAATTTGTCTAAGGCCTAAAAGTGAAACTAAAATGAAAATAAAAACTAAACAGAAAAGTAAACAACCGAATATAGAGTGATTGAAATGAGAATTTCTAAATTAATGCAGGAAATCAAATTTGAGCACCAACAATTAACAATTGATATTCAAGAAAGGAAGATTAACAAGTTATGAGAAAAGGGATTTATCCTATCATCAATGCTAACTTACCTTTGTGTTAATGCGGTGTGATTGAGCCAAAGTTTATTTTATAAATTGGCTGCACTTTCATTACTGTTAATGTACTATTTGACTCCTAATTTGTGATTTTTGTGCTTAAATTAATTCCTTATAGTGAGCTCATATTATTTGCAATTTGTTAGTAAAATTGTTGCAAATTGACATTGATTGCATTATAATTTTTCTAAGGACAATTGATACTGCAAATTGTTATTTTATATTGTAGGAAAATAAGGGAGTCAACTTATCAAAAAGTCAATAGGACGCGAGCCTTCAAGCACGTCGCGGCGCATTCAGAAGAAGACACGTCGCGATGTATGCCAATTCATACGTCGCGGCGCATCGACATGTAGCAGCACGTCGCGACATCCACTAATTAACCAGCCGCGGCGAGCGAGCAAGAGTAGCATGTCGCGACGTCAATTAATCCACGCGTCGCGACGTGCAGACGGATACCCGGACTCCAATTGGAAATTTACCTCACTGTGCTGACCCGACCCACTATTATCCATTTAAAATGTTGCCGAATTAGGTCATAGGAAGAGGAGAAGATCACAGACAATACACAGACACAATATTCGGCAGCCAAGAGGCGACAGACACTCTTCACCGCACCACCGCCATCATTCCATCTCCGATCATCACCCATCATCGCCGGTCACTTCACCGCACTTCCACAGTCAGTCTCTCCAGCCATGATTAACGTCGGGACTTCAGCAGTGATGGAGTTCTCTGGAGTTATGCACGGCTAAGACTTCCGACCTCTTGAAGATGTAGCAATGGCTTGAGTTCACCGGGGCTTCAAAGGGAGTGATCCAACATTGTCAACATTTAATTATATTATTGTGAATCGCTAAGTTAGGGTTTACGGTAGTATAAGTTAGATTTGCATGGTTACAGTTTAATCATGTATTGAACAATGTTTTGTAATATGGACCTTGTTATATGTAGAACTTGATGCTTAATTTATGAAGTCTCATATATGTCATTTGGTGATTGTGTTGATCTACTTTATCTACCTAGTTGTGTTGGATATAGAGATTTTTGAATGAGCTAAATGACCAATTGCATTAACTTGTTCATTTCACACACTAAGATGCTTTCAACAAGGTTTTAAGAAATGGAGTTCATTAATTAAAACCTTGGACTTAAAGAGTCCTTTTAGGTTGTTCATTTGAAAACTTAGTGAATTTCACTCCCGAAAAAATTATTTGAACAGTGATAGCCTGAGCTTGTTTTCAAGAGGATTTCCTATCATTAGATAATTACTTGAATTTTCAGTTTCGATTTCCCAAAAATCCAAAAAATATCTTTTCATTACGATTCTCTTTAATTTTAGTTTGATTTCCTAAATTTTGAGCAATGATCCAAACCCCCCTTTTTGTCAACTTAAATTGCAATTTTTTGACTATAGGCTAGCTTAAACCTTTTTCGTCGGTTCCGATTAAGTGAGACGACCTGAGGTTGCATTTTATACTGCAATCCTTGGAATTAATTATTTTTGATTCGGTTCCCAAGGGTTTGATCTTTGGATCGATACGACAGAGCCGCGATCACAGTGTCAGTCCTAAACTTTTGAAGGGTGGATTAGTCTTTCTCGGGTTATAATCACCAAGCCCTAAATAATAAACCCTAATTAAATTGAGTTACTAAACTTGTAATCTTTTAATTAACAAAACAACTCACAACCTAATTAGTTATTAAGCATTCCAATAAACAACCGGGTCGTCACATTAGAAATCTCTCCGTATAATTATTGATTTGATTATTTACGAGATCTATTAGATTGTTTAACTCTCATTAACCAACCTAATCATTTTACATTCGGTTCACTCTCTCGATTTATTACCAAATCATGCAATTACAACAAATAATCACAACACCCAAGATCATTAACGAAAAAAGCAACTAGATTAACATTAAATCAAGTATAACTCCCTAAAAGAAGTTAGAACATCCTTAACCCAAGATTCATCATCACCAATTCCATCTCATACATCAAATGAATGAAATAAAAGATGAAAAAAAGAAAGGATAACTTAGAGGATTGGAGATTGAAGTAGTTGAAGCTCCACCTTCTTTCTCTTCTTTAGCTTTTTCCCAAAGTGGCAAAATGGAGGCTCTCTTTCTAAGTCATTTTCTTCTCTTATGTAGTCTTTTTAATTATGGTAAAAACTAGGTTTTACTCGGGCCTAAAAGTCTGAAATAACCCGCAAAGACTTAAGTTGGGGAGGCCGGTCTGCGTTTGTCCATGTGCAGGCCATAATATGAAAAATGCAGAGGTGATTCTAGGGGCGATTTAGAGCTTAAGGAGTGGAGACGTGGAGTTTTTATTCACAAGATCTATTAGAACACAAGATTGGATGTCTATATTGTTAGAATACTCCAAAGAGAACAATTAGCGAGATTTAGAATTATAATTCCATTGTTTTCTATTCTGTTTTCTATATACATGTATCTAATTTCATGTTCGTCGATGTATAACTAATTTTTCTGTTAGTATTTAGGCTAGATGAACCCTATTTGATATTAAAACATGTTTTGATTATTTTATGAATGCAATTGAGTTGTTTGATTATTACGATCCAATTATATGGTTTATTATTGTCTATTAATATGATTTATTAGACTTTGATTTCATACGTAGCGATTGAGAAATCCTATGTTTGAATAGATCTATGATAATTGAAAAGAGTTGATTGTAACCTTAGAGATAGGATGGCATAAATCTTTTGGATTAGGGTCAAATCTAATAGTGGGATTCATAATACGGTACCAAAATCCTATAAAATTTAACCTGATCAGTAATTCGATTAAAATCTTTAGGATTAGATGATAGTAAACTAAAGGTCAGCTACTAACATACCTTAGAAGTCTCCACGATCTAATTAATCAACAACATAATTGCATAACAAACAAACAATCGATTAAGGGTTTAGGGGGATTTGACGCCTAGATATTAATTATTTGATATTGGTAATTAGTTCAGTGTTTCATCAATTCTCTTCTTTAATCGTGCTACTTGTTATTTTAATTGCTTAACTTTAGTTTCTTTTATTCAACCACAATTAATCCCTAGGATAGATAATAGAATATCGGTAACTACTAGTACTCATCATCCTCGTAGGATTGACCCGTATTTGCCAGTACTAGTTATAGCTATACCGTGCACTTGCGTTATTACATATTGAATACTCACAAAAAAGGTCAATCAAGCCTCAAGGTAGAGTCCCAAATGGGATTGAGGGAAGCTGAACTTTTAACTTTATCAAGAGCATTGAGGTAACTCTTAGGTACCAACCATACTGTAATGGAGATCTTAGGAGATAGAAACTTACACCCCACTAATGGAAACTATATTGTTCTATGTGTATAAGTTCTAAAAATGTATGTAAGATTTGATAGTGAATATGCCAAATGAGTGCCTTAGCTAAGTTACATTATCCTCCATATTGATATTAGGTTGATAAGTAGGGAAGTTTCTCAAGAATAGTTCACTCTTTCTATTGATGCAGCACTAATTAGTACAATTGATAAGTAAATTAACATCAGCATTGTCATAATAGAGCAACCTAATGTTTCGATAATAAGGAAGTAGGTGAGAGGCTCAAAATTTCCCAATTGTCAAGCCACATTTAGGTTGCATCACCATTCCCTACCCTAGTTTTGATGAATGGTTACAAACAATCTCTTATCTTTAGTTGTTCACCATTACTTAAGAGGAGTCTCTTTAAGCTTAACAGCCTAAAAGTTCCTATTATCTAGAGAGTGTTCATGTATCCATTTAACTCATAGTAAGGCCTTACCATTTATAATCCTCCATAATCTTTTTATTATCATCACCTATTGAAACCCCCTTCTTTCTTTGGTAAGTAGAGATTTTTCTAGCTAACTTTTGTAAATGGCTTCATATGAGCATCTTCAGTGTATAGAAATTCCTTAGAAATTTATTAACATCATTGCATAGCTTTTTAGGAAGAATGATGTGAGAGGACCAATAAATATGCGGATTGTTAAACACTAAATTAAGGAGCTGTAATCTTACAACAAAGGTTAGATTTAAGAAAAGTTTTCAAAGTCCATATGTCTATTATGCAATTTTGCTACTAATCCATGTTGAAGATTTCTTATCAAAGTTTTAGAGATATTTCAAAGTCATATAGATGAAAAAATGTAGTGATATTTTGAGTTGGTTGATGTCTCACAAACTTTGATGGCAATATTTTAGATGTATGTAAACACTATGATAGCAAGAAGTAAGAGGTTGCATAGAGTAGAGCTGAAAGGTCTAGTTCCTTGATGAAATTGTTCCATTCGATTTAGCCTCCTAAAGTTAAAAATATGGACTAAAATTAAATGATTTACTATAATATGATAATAGTTGTCATTAGAAGAAAATTGATTACATGAATTTTCTCACCAGTATATGGTATGATAGAGATCAGATATATTTATTGTTCATACTTATGACCATTTGATATTGAATTTAGATTCAAAATTATTAAAATGTTTAAGGCATGATAAGAAATAGATTATTGAATAAAGGTAATTTTTAAGTTTACGCAAATAGTTTGTATTTGTTAGATCAAAGGGGAATTATGCGTAACAAAAGTGGAAAGGATACAAAGTTGGATAACTAAGAATATCTTTTTGTGTTATGTTAATTAAATCACTATGATGAGAATCACAAAGTTATATAATCATGAATTGTATGAAACTTGTGAAACTTATTAGGTTGAAAATAACCAAATCAACATTTAGTTAAAGGATGATGATGATATTGAGTTGTTAAATCTTATATATGTGATGTATTAGATGTAATAACAATTCATAAAAGTTTGATTCTTATATCTCATTAGAAATAACTATATATAATATAGTTATATATATTAAATAAAATATTGGTCTAAAATTTTGAAAATATTATCAGTGAGATTTATTCCAATTGTTGATTCTAGTGAGAATCTTATCATTGACAGATCTATAGTCCAATTAAGTTGGATTAGCCAAGGAGATTGGGATGCTTAGTTATTGGAGTGGTATTGTTGCACCTTGAATCCAGTAGTGGATGATAGCAATAGGCTTAGGCTAACATCACTTTTAGAGATAAACAAAGTGCTTTTGCTTCTGTTGATATATAATCTAGACATTCTATTAAACATTTTAAGGGTAGTGATGAGTGATGAGAATGAGTTATCATCAGCCTTGGAAAAAAGAAACAAGTTATTAACAAAGTTTAAACTTGTGATTTTTAACTTCTTACATTTCCCATATAAATTGAAGCATAGAGATGATTGTGAATTTATCATATCTATATAAAGGTTAATGAGAGTCTAGTTGTCCTCTTCAGTAGGAGTATGTAGAGACATATTGCTCATAGAGAACAACAATTCAAAATTTCAATTGTGGAAAATATAATTATCTAAGAACAATCCTTGTTGGATATGAAAAAGTAATAACTTAATTATAAGAATCAATCTACAGAGATAGATATGAAAGTTGTTTATCTATTCTACTTTAATTACGTAGATAATGTACTAAAGGTGTTTAGTATTTAAGATACTTGATACTTATGAAGTATTAAAGATATCCATTATTCTATATAAGTTAATATTTGAGTTCAAGGTTATATGGATATTAACTTCAGAACTAAGTCCTGATCAAGATATATTTTGTTTAGAACAATATTATTTTAAGATCAGAAAGGTTCTAATGTAGCATTAATTATTAATCAAACCAAACACATTTTTCATTAAGTAGAAATGATTAAATGGATTAACAAGTTCTTTAATGAACTTGAAATAGTTTCTTGCATTGTTCAAACAGTAATGTACTGCAGAATATTAGAGTCATTGGGCATATAAAAGGAGATAAGACCTTGCTAAAGATTTGAGTATGTATTAGGTAGTTATCTCATATAGGAATTGTTATATTTTGATACTACTTATGACCTATTCTAGTTAATGGTAGCTCAGTTGATAATCATTAGATGTTGCATGAACTATATGGAGGTAGTTGAGTTATCGATATAAGATTCATCATCCTAAAGTGATTAGGGAGAATGTTTCATTATTCTCGATTTGTATTAATGTAATATCCTGCCTCCTAAAATTGTTAAGAGATTAATCTGTTAAATTGAGTCACACCAGTTATTTCATTTAAGAATTTATGAGCTACATTTCATTCACATGCATAATATTCGTATAAACATATGAATCATGATTTAGAAAACATTGCAGAATAGTATATACACTCAATTGACATGTTTCGGGGTAGGAAAGTTTTTTACTGATCATGATGTAATTGTGTGTTGATTTTGTCTTAAAATTTTGTTTTGATGGATTATAATTAGTAAATTGGGAATTTATGGTTACAATTGAGTAATTGATAAGGTGATGTGCATCTAGTCTAAGAAAAATGTTAAAGAGCAAGACAAATTGATATATGGGAATTTAGGTTGATTAGGCCTATGAAATGGTGATATGTGGCCATGGGAATAAACGAAAAATTGCTCAGTTAAATAGATGACAAGTGGCTTGAGTATAATTGCAACAAGTGGCCCTTTAAGGTTGTGACAAATGGCACTTTAGACTTGTGACATGTGGAGCAATAGAATGGTGACATGTGTAGCTTTACAAATGGTGACATATATAGCCTTACAATTGGTGACACGTGTAGCCCTACAAGTTGTAACATATGGAGGCTTAAAATGAGTAAAACGTGGAGCCTAAAGTAAGTGACACATGGACCAATAGAATAGTAACATATGGACCAATAGGAGGATAACATATATACTAATAGAATGGTGACACATGGACCAATGGATTGGTGACACATGGATTAGTTTGACCTTCTTGAATTTTCTAGAGAAAATGGATGAAAAGGCAATAGAAGTAAGAGTGAAGGTCTGCCATAAGGTTAGAATAGGGAGAAAAACGAAAATGAGAAGAGAAGGAGAGAAAAAGGGGGAGAGAAGAGGAGAAGGAAAGAAGTTATTTAGGTAAGTTGAAATTCTGGTTTCAATTTTATCTTTATCTTTCGATCTATCTTTCATATTCTTAGAGCACGAATTTGGAGAAACTCAAAGAATGAAAGTTGTAGATATAGGTCTTAACTTGACCTCTGTGAGAGTGGCTTGAGAAAATAGTGACTAGAGTTCGAGTTATGCTTGTTTCCCTAATACTGCTTGTGATAGACCCCTGTGTAGGAACCTTGTATTTTTTCTTGATTTTTGAGGACCTTAGAGTTTGAATTAGTGAAAGTATAAATGACCGTGCATCGTAACGCTAATCAAAATTAAAATAACTAGACTACTACTGTAGCAGTGGTGAGTCTAGGTCGATCCCACAAAGAGTGCATGTAAAGTTTATGAAATAAAATTAATCGGTGTTTACACGTAATGGGGGGTTTTGGATTTTTTTGAATGAAGAAAATAAAATAAAACTAACTAATAAAAGCAAATTAAAGAAAACATGTAATAAAATGACAAATGTGGGGAATTCGGTAAAGACCCGGTCCTTTGGTTCAATCTCGGCCTAAACCCTAATTAAGCATATTTTATTAATTTGCTGTTCTTTAACCTCTCCTAGTAATTATTAATTGTGGGTTAATAATTAACCCGAGTTTTCCCTTAGGTTTTGTCTAATCAAGATACGATCGTTGATTAAACCTAACCACC
>JAOSBL010000006.1:17655693-17683938 GCA_027568915.1 Erythroxylum roraimae | reverse complement strand
AAGAAGGGTTTTGGCTTTTAAAGGAAGAAGCAAGCACGAAAATTAGAAGAAAAGAACAAAGAAATGAGAGAGAGTTCGGTGGAGAGAGGAGAGAAAGAAGAAAGAAGAAAAAAAAAGCTAGGTCTTGATTTTTCTTGATTTTCAAGATGGATTTTGAAGTTGATTCGAGAAGGAAAAAGGAAGAGGATGATGAGAGCTTCCATATGAGCCAACAAACTCTTCATTTGGTGAAGATCCAAGGTAAGTGGAATTTTAAGATTTTGGATTTTTTAAAGTTTCTTGGTTCATATAACTTAAGAAATGTATGGGTTTAGGTTTTCTAAGATCAATTTTAGTGATTATGTCTTATGGGTTTCTCAATTTGGAATCACTATTAAATGAGAATTTTGCCTTTGATGAAGGAAATCAAGGGGCCAAGAGGAGCAAAGGTAGAGGCTTTTTGAACAAGTATTAAGTAAGGAAATAAGGTGGGTTTCATGTTTATAATTAAGTAATGAGCCATTGATGTTTTTGTTCAAATCAAGAAAGAAAAATGATTTCAATTACTTCATAAATGTTTCTTTTATTGCTTTTGAATGATTTGTGAGATTGTTATATGTTTTGGTGTATGAATTTTGATGATGAATTGTGAAATGAGGAGTGAAACGCATATGAATTATGTCATGCTCATAAAAGACAAGTTTTTCAAAAATATGCCATTTGGGCAATCTGTTTTCAAGTCATGAATTTCATATTATGTGGGTTTATGGTAGTCCCTCAAGAACCGTCACATGCACGTTGACCCAAGAATAGGCTTCTTTCGCTTGCTCGCTAGTGGCACGAAGCTCCTCCAATGACTCCCTCAAGTTTACGGCTACACAGGATCATTATATGGGAATGTGTAGTGCGTCATGAATATGGACCTACCCAAACCATTTCTGATGTGCTTATGTGCTTATGATATGTGAACAAGTTGATGCATTCATGTTTTGCAGTTTGTGAATGTGACTACACGATAAGAATTTTGAGAAACATGTGTTTTACGATTCAATAAGATATTTTCTATGACAATGAACTTTTTGAATGGTTTTGCTTGTTATTTGTTATAAGCATGTTACCCACGAGCTTTTAAAGTTTACCCCCACTCTCTTTCCCCAATTCAGGTGATGAGCAAGAGATCAAGTGAAAGTGAATCAAAGCATAAACCCAAATTTACATGTTTTGTGTTGTTTTGGAGAAATTTATGTAAAACAAAGTTGTAATTGCATTTTGAGCAATTATTATTCAAGTGTCTTGTGTAATTTGGGGATTTTGGAATATTAATATATTGTGGCTTGAAATGCCATTAAAGTTTGTTAAAATCTTATTTTATGATGTAAATGAAATATGGATTTGTGTATGGATTTGAATGTGAATTTGTGTATGGATGATTGTCAAATTGGGATGTGAATTTGAGTATGGATCAAGGTGGAGTTAAAATATGAATTAATTAAGGATGAAGTTAAGTTGGTATTAAGCACACTTGAAGAAGTTATCAACTTGAGTTGATGATTTTGAAAATAAAGTGTTGTGATATATACACACACACACACACACACACACACACACACACATATGTGAGATGTTAGGGAAAAAGGAAGATAGGAATTATGAATCATGAGATGTTGTTGAATATGAAGAGTCAAATGAATTGAGGTTGATGGTTTGATGAATTCCAATTGGTAGTTGAATTGTTATGAATGATGTTGCATTAGTTAAGGAAATGAAGTTGGGATAATTTTCAAGTTTTCATGATAGAAAAATGTGTGTTTTGACTTTCAGGAAAAATCTTGAATAATCTAGGTAGAACTGGTCAAAATTGTCTTCTTGGAAGTTGTAGATGATCTCTCAAGCTTTCCAATGATATAAAGTTTGTAATTTTTGGATATCGGAATGAAAAGATATGATTATTGCAAGTTATGATGCTACATAGGGTATGTGTGTAGGACAGCTATGGTATATTGATGAGAATGTGTGGTTTTGATGAACCAAATGGGTTGAGAATTGAGAGTTTTATGAGATAAATTTGGTGTTTGAGTTGTTATGAAGTGATTTTGCACTAGAAGAGTTGAATTTGGGAAGATTATGAGTGAATATGATGTTAGATTGGATGTAGGAAGCATTGGAGGGGCATTAGAGAGGTTTGGAGAACCCCCATGTCTGTTTAATGGACTTTAGGTCCGTTTAACGAACCTTTACAGGTCAAAAAGGATCTTTAGCTTTGCCTATATCCGTTTAACAAACTTTAGGTCTGTTTAACGGACCTTCTCAGGTAAAAAAGTGCTCTTTGGCCCGATAATGTCCGTTAAACAGACATGCATGTCCGTTAAATGGACATACACGAGACAGCTTTAGTAAATTGTGATTTTTGACCATTTTAGAGACAAAACCTAACTTTGTGGTCTCATGAAAGTTTTAGATCTCGAAGTCTTCTTTCCAATAGTCCAAGAACGAAACCAATCCAACATTAAGTGGTTTGGTATTATGATTTCACAAGCGTTGGACTCTGGACACAAGAGGGGTCCAACATAGGTTGGGCTCCGGAATCAAGCGGGGTCCAACATAGGTGGTATCAGAGCAAGCGAATTGGATTCCAGAAACAGGATCCAACAATACATGCTCGATAAAGTTAATACAAGGCCACACACAGGAAAGGAAGGCTACAATAGTTCTAAGCTTCAAGCTACAGGTACTTGATTAGTGCCCATATCACAGGAACCATAATGACAATGGCAATGACCAATAACATTAAGCAAAAGCAACCACCTTTGGTTCGTTTATTCAGAAAAGCCAACTTCCTTTGTACCATCTATTCAAAAGACAGTAGACAAATACATGATTAGGTTATATAATCATTGAGGTTTTAGGTTAGTCAAATCACAAAGTTCATTTAAACTTTCATAATGGTATAACAGTGGTTTGAATTCAATAACCTATCAGAAATGTGGATGTTAATTCACAAGCTAATCAATGATGTTTGTTAATCTCAAAAAACTTGATTTTCAATATCAAAATACGTGGAATAACTGTTTCTATTATCATTCTTAACTAAAAAAGTGTCATAAACTTTGAAATTTCGAATGTCTCAATCTCCGTCTAATTGATAAATAATTTGAGATCTCGCTATTGCTCAAAATATGGGATTTTTATTTGTATTGTTTATAATCAGGTCTTCACTTACACTTATATTTCAATAGGAACAAGATTATCTATTGATTTATCTAGCCTACACTTGTATTCCAATTCCAACTTGGATAATATCGAACCAAAACCACCATTTTTCCATAGAGCTTCTAAAAAAAACAAGAAAGCATGTCTGTAGGGTTTTATACATATGGATTTAAGCTAACCTGTAGACGGGTGTTTGTTTCATCTACCTGGTCATCTAAATCATCCTGCAAGTGCAATGTTTAGGAGAAACAGAACAAAGTTGAGCTGTAATTAGTTCTGCCGAAAACTACTCAGACAGACAAGAAGAATATACAAACTGAAAATAGTAAAACAATTATCAGTACCCACCAGGAGCTTAGTGTGAAGGCCTAGCTCCTCATTAATGGCCAAAGCAACGTGTTTAGTACTAGTCACCGTCTCCTCCAGCTTTCCCAGATCAACATCTTGTTCTGCTCAATATGCAGCAAATCCGAAGCAATAATAGAATTCTTCTCAGGGCTGTAAGTGTTGATAGTCCTAAAGTCATCAGATTCTAGTTCTGTGCTTTACATTAGGACCTAAAAATTCCATGAGTCTAAAATAAAAGTGGTATCAATAAATGAACGAAAGAACATTGAAATTAACTCCCTTGATTTCCTTGTAGTATTCAGAACTAAGTACCTTGTAGATATGACTTAAGGTCTACGCTAGAAAATCAAAACAATTCATACCCAAAAACATCAATTTGTTTTCTCTTTGCATGGTTTTAATCACCTAACACTACATGAAAACAATGCCATTCAAGATTGGCATTAGGAAACCAAAGATGAGTCCTTAAAAAACAATAGAAAACAAAATTATGTTGAAGACAAACAACCGTCACAATTATAATAGGGTTTTGTACAACATATAAAAATCCTAATGAACTAACTCCTATCCAACTAATCATTATACAATCAATGAAAGGCTACCCAACTCCTTTTCTAAAGATTTCAGTGGCTCAAGTGGATTAAAATCGAAAGTTTCCAAGCGGGATTGGTAGATTGACATAAAGCAACAAATTGACATTCCTTCAAGGTTTTAGAACCACGAATCGCAATAAACTAAACATCAAAAATGTAAAGAGGGAAAGAAATAAAAGAGTGACAGTACCGAGTCCGAAGCTCTCTTGAATAAACCTTGGGCTGGTGGAAGTATACAAAACCTTGAGGAAACATAAACGAGCACAAAGGTTATGGTCAATATTTGATTCAAATTAAGAGACAGAAAAGGAAAGAAGAAGGTAGATTCTTACATTCCTCAGCCAACGGCAAGAGCTTCCTGAGATTTTCCACTCGTCAAACCTAACAAATCAAAAATCCAAAATCAGCCCTCCATTAGCATCATTGTCATATTACGATACAAGCTTAACACCCCTAAAACGAGACAAAAAACAGTTTCCTTTGAGCATAAATAAGAACGCAAAAGAGGCGCATGTATAAATAAAATAATTACACCCAACCATAACGCCGATCAAAGAAGAGACGGTAGTTAGAGAGGTTAAGTCGTCTAGATGAGGAGACAGAGATACTACGGGGAACATCTGCTGTTGTTGATGATGATTCCATTCTGGATTCTAAGCTCAAGACTCACTTTTCTTCTTCCTGATAGAGAATCAACAAACCCCCACGAGTGAAACCTCTCCATGAATAGAGACCCAGAACGGGAAAAAGAATCTTAGTTGTAAAAGCTAAATTTTTATGAGTGATAACAAGGAACCAAACAAACTCCACTTTCTTCTCACTCACACGAAGCTAAAGATGGGAACTTCTCAATATACTTTCTCTTCATTACACTGGAATCAAAGCGAGAGGAGAGAAAACTTACTTGTCGCCGAGGGATCAAAGCAAGAGGAGAGATCACCGTTCTAATTCTCATGCAAGCTACACAAATCTGTAAACACATTTGTAAACCGTTGATGGTGATCCGGTGGAGATGTTAGAGCCGAGAGGCGCGAGAGATGCAACGAAATAGCCAATGAAAGGAAGAGGATTATAGAAAAAACGAGACAGGAGCAGTAAAGAGGAAAGAATAAATGAGGGTAAAATCGGCACAAAATTAAAAAGTTATTAACTGATTGTGTAAACGCTCCTACGAAGTAGTTGCTCAAAAATTAGCAAGTTGGGTTGAATCAGCCAACCCAACCAGCTCTTTACCAAACAAGTTTAATAACTTTTTTATAAGGTCAATCAGCTAAAGTGAGTCAATCAGCTAAAAAAGAGCTGATCAGCTCTTTACCAAACAAGCTCTATATCTTATAATCCAGATATTTTAAAAGAAACATGAACAGGGTGTTTAGAATGGTATGAAAATTCAATTCAAGTGTTTGGAAACAGAAAAAAGGGATAGGTTCAATTCATACATGAATTAAACCCCATCATTCTTTATAAATTGAATTCACCTGAAAAAGTATCGGAATTGAATTACGAACTAGGACTTCAATTCTTCTTTTGAACGTTGAAAATATCCTTCCAATAATATCCATCTAACGCTACCATATATCTCTTTATCTCAAGCAGCCCCTCCTATCTCAAACAACCCTTCCCACCAAGAAACGAAACAACAACACCTTCTCCACAAATCAGCACCTCCCACCATATCCAGGTTTTCCCTTTTCTTTGTTCATGGGTGTTTTTTCCTTTTTCGTTTTTTTTATCTATGATCATCGTTCTCTTTTAGATTCATCGTTCGATTTAGCTTCTCCTTTCATTTTCTCATCCTGTCTACATTATTTTGCATTTCTCGAATTTTTTTGTATATATCTAGATTTTTTTGTTTGTTTATTTTCGGCTACATTTTAAGTGAATCGTGTTCCTTTGGGATCTTGAGGGAGAAATATGTTGCACTAGGAAGGTAGAATAGTGTTCTATTGTCTTCATAGCTCGGTCTAGCCTAATGTCATTTGCAATCAATTTTTTCTTTTCATTTTAATAATGAACTTTTTTTATGATATCACTTATAATGAAATTGATGTTTATAAATTGCTCCATGTAACTGTGAATGTTTATTATTTAATAAGATTAATTTTTAGTCAAGGGTAAAAATGTCATATGAAATAATTAAATTCATTTTGATTGTGTTCTAAACAATGTAATTGAATTCAATTCTAATATTACTGGGTTAGTTCCAAACAGTGTAAATTGAATTCAATTCAATCTCATTAATGTAATTGAATCCAATTCGTTAACAAAGTCAATTCGAAGGTTTCCAAACAGCTCGGAAATGAGTACAACACATATATACTAACCTTAAGAGTAGTAGCTTCAATAGGAGATTTAAATGCTTCATAAGCAGGAGTTTCCATTCTCCTCAATGATCTTATGCAAGCAGCATTTGCAAGTATCTTGAATCCACTGTCAGCAGTAACAGCCAGAAGATTCCCTTGTTGAATCTCAAGCGAGGAAGACTCTGAAGCAATTGATATGATTAGGTACAAATGATGCAAAAGAGCTTAAAGTCTATAAAAGAAATAAAAGAGAAAAAATTAGTCAACCACAAAGCTTAATTTGGTGGGATGAAAGATGGGAAAAATACAATAAGGCTAAATTTAAAAATATATTTGGAATCCTTGTCAGATAGGAAATAGTAGTAAATTAATGTACTATTCTAGTTTTAGATATGTTATCCTACTTTTAGGTATGTTATTGTAGTTGTTTAGAACTAGTACAACTTTTATCAGAATAGGATTTAAATTTGTTAAGAACCCTTTCTTACTAGAATAAGGTTTAAGAGATTCTATATAAATGTCTACACTCAACCCTATATCCTGGATTTTTTTCATATCTTAGAAGGTGTGATGATTTCTTTTAAGAGTGATTCTTAAACCTTATGAATAATTCCTAGTTTTCTACATTCTCTTGTTTGTGTCCTCACTAAATTCCAACAACCATGTTGAGAATACCCACATGTGAGGTTCCCACATCGAAGAAAGAGGGGAAAGAAAATTAACATATAAACCTAGAGGGCTACTCCACCTACTGCCAATTGGTTTTATGATGAAACCTCACTTCTGCTCGTGTGTTATCTAACTTTCCTCCTCGTGTGAGCTTATAGGCTCATTGCAAATCTAATATGGTATTAGAGCCAATGAAGATCTTGGCCCATTATTTTCCCCAAAAGGAGGCCCATCATTTAAGCAATTGGAGAAGGATTTGAAGTCTGTATGGAGCAAGTGGCTCAGCAGTACTATTTGACCTCAATCAGAAGTTCAAACCTAATGATGATTTTTCACATACCTCTCCAAATTATCCAAGTTAAAAAGGGACTCACATGTGAGGGGAAGTGTTGAGAATACCCACATGTGAGTGTCCCTACATCGAAGAAAGAGGGGAAAGAAAAGCCTAGTGGTCTACTTCACTTATTGCCAATTAGTTTTAGGGTGAAACCTCACTTGGGCTTATGTGTTGTCTAAATTTTCTCCTTATGTGGGCCTGTAGGCCCATTGCAAACCTAAGAAACAAAAACCGTAAATTCTAGCCATATCAAACCTAAATTCCAACTATATTAAACCCTAAAATCCTAGTCTAAATTTTCAGCTATCAAACACTAAAAACCCAGCTATACCTAATCTGAAATTTTAGCATTCCAAGATAAAATTCATTCAGCAGTGTAAAATCAGATATATCTCCTAATTTTGTGAGTTTTAGCTACTAGCGAATACTTCTATTTATCTTGTATCAATTTGGTATCAAAGCTTTTGTTCACAATGGCGACATATAATGTAAGGCCACATAGAAGAATACTCAATGACTAAAAGCGAGATGAAATGGATTTGAGAATTATGAAAAAATTGGATATAAAAGATTCTCGATCACAAGGTGCTCTAAAAAACAACTTACATGTAACAACTCCTACAAGAAAGTACGTTTGATAATTTTTGGAGACTAGAAAACCTCGACATGCATTCCCTAAAAGTAAAAACTCCCACAAGAAAAAAGTATGGAAACCAATAACCTATATTTGATGCTAAACATAGAGAAGGTGGTAGTAAGCAAGACGAAGGAATTGATACTGATCAACAACACAGAGTGAAAGGGAAAAACTTTGACTAACAAGTGCAAGGAAAAATCTTTGTCAAACAATCATATTTGGTTGATTCCTCAAATTTAAAAGGCACAAACTTAGAGTAACTGTTTATTATGGGTGGTGAATTATTTATACCTTTAATTAAAATTAATAATAACTTAAGAAATGGTTTGGCAAGTGACACTTGTCACTTGCCACATGTCCAATTTCTAAAGGCATTAGACTAGGTTCTTTCATTTAACTAGTCCAATCAATTTCAATTTCTACTCCAATTGTCCCCCCAATTTTCAATGGCACTTGTTAATAAATCCTAAAGTCATTTATCAAAATTTCCTTTGCCATTGGACAGTAGTTTTTACTATCATTTAACAATTGTTTTGCCACTTGATAATTTTTCTAGTCCAAAAATTACCCAAAATTTTCAGAAATTTTTCCAAAAATTCACCAAAAATTCTAAATCAAAATATACACTCTCTAAATCAATTTTCAACATATAAAAACCACAATTCTCAATATACTCACATTTATAAACAACTATACCAGAAAATTGTCAATGAATACATGTACAATTATTTTTATGTGTAAAGATTCAATATTCACGTGTATGTGCATATCATGTAATGCATGAGCATGAAATGTGTTTCTTAATCTCTCAGTAATCTTTCATATTTACTATTTTAGCCTTAACATAGGTAACAGGATGTTACACTAGCATCCATAGGAAGTCTATTTATCAGGTGTGAGAACACAATATGGTTGATGAGGGGACTTATCTCCGTCCAGTTATCATATCAAAACCATGTATTGCCTCCTCCATTGATCCTAAGTTTGATATAGGGATATAGCAAGTTCCGTATTTGCAACAATTGATTGAAAAACTAAGAAAATTGGGTGGAAGGAGAAGTTGCTAGAAGTTATGATTGTGGAGATGGATCATATGCACCCATTTTGTCCATAGAGCTTCCTTATCTACAACCAATCTCCATATTCTTTTACTCAATAATACCTTTTGCGTAGATGAGGTAGATACAATGCTTAACTCTCCTTGCTTCTGTAGGAATGTTACTTCACTTCATTTAACTTTTGCACTTTTTCCTGACTCACCTTTACCCGACCATAGAAACACTTTCAACACTTTGTCAATCTCTCTTATAATCTTTTTAGGTAGAGCCATATGTGCTAGACAATGTGTTTGGAGAATGCACAACACTGATATGATAAGAGTAATCCTGCCTGCATAGGATAACATTCGGTTTTGCCAGGAATGAACTCTAGCTTTGATTCTTTCCAGTATTGGTATACAATCCGCATATTGCAACTTTGAAGAGGATATAGTCACCCCAAGGTACTTGAAAAGAGGGGAATGGATGTTCAAGCTCACTGCATTGTTAAATTCCTCATAATTTCTTACATCTGTTAAAATACATATGCTGCTTTTCGCATTATTATCTTCAGCCCGGACCACGTCGAGAATTGCCCCAAAGAATGCATCAAGATGTGAATGGAGGCACTGTCTGCTGCGTAAAATAATATGAGATCATCTACAAACATGAGATGAGCACTTTGAGTGAAACCTGAAATTACCATTGGATGCAATAAAAGAGTTAAGAATTCGAGACAAGCCTTTCTATGACTAGTGTGAAGAGTTAAGGGGATAGAATATCCCCTTGCCTTATAACCTGGAAGTTCTTGAATGGCTTAGGGGGGGATTCCATTAACCAAATCACTCATGGAAGAGGTTTGAAAGCACTCTATGATCCATGTCACAAAAGTAGAGAGTAATTCCAGAATTTCTATAAAAGAACGGATGAAACTCGAGTTGACAGTGTCATAGGCTTTGTAGAAATCAATCTTTAGCATACAGCTTTTTAGACGCCTTTCAAATGAGTAGTCCTTTAACAACTCTTATAATAGGAGGATATTATTTCCCATATTTATGCCAGGTATAAAAACTCCTTGTGTAGTTCCCACAATTTCCATCATAACTCTTTTAGTCTCTCCGCTAATAGTTTGGTAATAACCTTGTAAAGTATGTTGCAGCATGAGATAGGTTTCTTCGTAGGCACCAAACATTTTTGGATTAAATTAATATATTTTCCTATAATTTGATTCATTCATAGCAAGATATAATTTAATATTCTAAAAGTCATAATTCATTCAATAGTTTGCAATTAAAATTTTAAATTAATACTATGTAAAAAGATATTCATACTTAATTCAATAATCTAGACTATTTTGTTAAATTTTCCATCGAGTCTTGATAGAATTAGTGCTTACATGATTTAAAATATTTATTTGAACTTAGTCAAGTTTTTACGATAAAAAAAACTAACAAAAAGACCATAAAAATAATATTAAGTCAAAAACAGCTTTCTTTTAAATATTGATTCACAAAAAATAAAAAATTATATATGATAAATCCGTAACTTAAACGCTGCCCCGTACTAGGGGCCAGGTTACCACTCCAAGCTGATATAGTATTTTCTTTGTTTCTTTTTCTAAAATAATTTGTAGACAGCAAAACAAATCCACTTGCTTTACATCACCGACATGAGACTTATCTCCATGTTGCCAAAATAATCTCGTCTTGACCTAAATACTGATTCCGAACCCAAAATGGCAATTGGTAACTTTGGTAAATTATCTCCAACATCCTATAAGTAACAACCCAAAATATGTACTAATATGAAAATATGCATTGTTCTATATAAATCAAGTGCTAAAAATGATTATGCACAATCAGAAATTGAGTTTATTGCAATGAAAATGGGTTCCAGGATACAGTAACTCCCAAAAAGCATATAAAATTTGCGGTTGCTATCGAGAAAGAAACAAATTAATAGCTACTTCTAACTAGACAAACTAGTATACAAGAATCTGCTTTCCTAATCGGTCGATGTCCGTCCTTAATCTTCAAGTAAAACAAGGGGGTTAAAAGACCTAAAACTCCCTATGTTGGAAAAATTACAGATGCGACTTTAACAGCAGAACACCAAGGTTTCTCATCTTTGTAATTGATCCGGTGTGTGGTTGCTCGTAGTTGATGATGATGTCGTCCTACCACTCAGCAATCCATTATCTGCAGGCGGGCTCGATCCCCATCTCGCCTCTGATTCTGTGGGCTCCATTACTTTAACAGACCCATCCGTTAATCCAATAGCAAATTGGTTAGATTCCGATGGATGTGAAGCAACCACAAGCGGATATACAGATTGGCTTCTGCAAAACAATAAGCCCATGAGCAGCTGTGAAAATATTACGTAACATCAGTAAAATCTTGGAACTTTGGAGGAACTCGCCTACAAAGAAATTCACATCGAGGTTGAAAACGTTAATGCATGATGAGGAAGTCAAAGATGTACCAAAACTTGTAATAGCTTCGAAATTCTCCATATGAAAGGGGTATGAACAAAAGATTGGACACGAAACAGTAAGATCACATACCCATTCAAGGCCGACTGTGAAAAATATGCTGATGAAGCAATGCGACATCTTAATCTCAGGCTATCACCATCAAACACTGCGATGCTACCATCACAAAATGTAGCATAAACTAACTGGCTGTTGCAAGAGTATGCCGCATAAGATATAGGTGCAGGCAATGAATCTTGTGGTAACCACTGAAACAGACAAGCCACGATATTGTCACTAACATATATAAAAAGAAAAACTGTCTAAATGACCATTAGCCTGTACCTGCCTAACACGCTCCATCTTCGAAGCATCATATATTGCCAACTGGGTTTCATGAACTACCAGCAATCTAATTTGATCAGCATGGAACTGCACTCGAGTATCACCAGTAGGTGCCTTGCCTCCTGAAACTTGAATTGCAACTGATTTCCTTTTCTCCCACGTATCAATGCTCCAGACACAAAGCTACATAAATAGTTAGAAATCAGCATCATAATAAGATCAGTAATATTTCATTTACACGGTTCATTTCTTATAATGATATCAAGCAAGTATTGTATCAGTGCAAGACTGTTGGGAGAGGATAATTTGTACCAGGATGACTGAAACAGATCAGATATTAAGATCAAACATATCATGTGCCTTCTACTTACTTGTGCATCAGCAGCTGCTGAAACCAAAATATTAAGATTGGCTGAAAAAGCTAAACCAGTTACTCGCTTCTGATGACCCTTCAATTTTGATTTAACCTAAATTAACAAAAAAATTAGGACCAGCTGAGTGGGACAAATACTAAGAACAATCAACTCAATATCAACTTGGAAAGAACAATAACCTCATCGACTCTAACATTGTATATGTGGATGGTCGAATCCTCCATTCCAATGGCTATAATATTATTGTCCTGTGGGTGGAATGCTAGAAAGGTTGAAGCTGGGGGAGGAGGCATGAATGTTGTCATTACCTGCAGACCAAGCAATACATTCAAGATAAGCTATAAATCATGAACACTGCAAAATAAGAGTCACATCATGGAACAAAAAAAAGGGAAACAAAGATGTATTGTGCAGGCCAACCTTAAATGTCATCATGTTAAACAAAGAAACCTTTCCACCTGAAGCTGACATTACATATGAATCATTCTTAGAGAGTGCTATACAAGGTACTGCTTCTTCAAGGTTGACACCTGACACATCATTAGACATAAGAAGACCACTGTTGGGTTGCCAATGCTGTGGAACAACACTGGCAGTGGCCTTTGAAACAGCCAACATGAGTTAATATATTCAATAGTTCAAAGAAACTAAAAACATAATAAGATGAAGAGACAATTCAGAGAGCAAGCAAACATTTTAGAATTAAGTGGAGGAAAGAGAGGAAAAGAACAAACCAGGCTCTAAACCAGTGATTACCTTTCCAGATGGATTTTGTTCATTACGAACCCATTTCCATAACTTCTGTATCCCATTCGACCCCAAAGCCAAAATTCCAACACCAGAATTTGTATATAGAAGTCGAACAACCTGCATGAGAAAAATAAAAAGGTTAAAACATTTTGCAGTAGAAAATCAAGCAGTAATTGCGGAATTATGTGCCAGTTGCACACACCTTGGTAGAAGTATCGGTGCTTTCTGGCAACGTAACTAACCGACATTCACCAGGATCCAAAATTTCAGCCAACTGCCAGGGTTTTGACTTATCAATTACATCATCCACAGTCCTGGGCTTTTCCATACTTCTATTTACGGCATCAACTCCATTCTTACATAACATCCAAAAGTATAGGAATCAAGCAATTTTCAGTTAACATACCAAGATTACTAAACTGTGGTAGCTTACCAAACATAGCAGGAACAAGAACATGCAAAAGGAATAAACTCTTCCAAGTACAGTTGGTTATGCTAATCGGAATACTAAGTTCACTCTATACAGCCATAAAGATTCTAGAAAAGAAACTGAACACAAGCCTTCATATGTACGTTATCAAGATCCCCTACGAACAAAAAAACGGGGCCAAACTTCTGCCCACTTCCATAGAACAATATCATGGCAACGTTGACCTAAGTGGTATCATAGTGGATCCTTGGGAATCATCACAAGTACGGCCGGCTCTATTTGAACCAGAATGCCGTGTCGTCTAGCGGAGCTTAGAAGAAGGTGACTCGTGCAGATAGCCGATTAGCTTGAATGAAAGATGGGCAGAAGACCAGACAGATTTTAAACGAGAAACAAGTGACACAAATTCCATTAACAACCTTGAACAAGAAATTGAGAACTTGACCCCTCAATACATGAAATGGCACACAAGTTAAGTGCAAAATGCAGTATCTCTTAAAAACTAGAGCGTATATATTACATACGAAAGTAGATCTCAGATTTTGACATACAAAAATTGGTGCAGGCCTGACAGGAGAGCTCATTTCCACTTTACAGTTCACTGGACTGATAGATGTGACACCAGAAGCAGAAACCTGATCGACGAAGAGAAGGACAACATTATATCTCAGAATCCAGATATTTTGAAAGAAACATGAAATGAGTTCAACACATATATACTAACCTTAACAGCAGTAGCTTCAATAGGAGATTTAAATGCTTCATAAGCAGGAGTTTCCATTGTTCTCAATGATCTCATGCCAGCAGCATTTGCAAGTATCTTGAATCCACTGTCAGCAGTAACAGCCAGAAGATTCCCTTCCTTGTTGAATCTCAAGCGAGGAAGACTCTGAAGCAATTGATATGATTAGGTACAAATGAAGCAAAAGAGCTTAAAGTCAATAAAAGAAATAAAAGAGAAAAAATTAGTCAACCACAAAGCTTAATTTGGTGGGATGAAAGATGGGAATTGAGCTGACAGCAAATACAATAAGGCTAAATTTAAAATTATATTTGGAATCCTTATCAGATAGGAAGTAGTAGAAAATTAATATACTATTCTAGTTTTAGATATGTTATCCTACTTTTAGATATGTTATCGTAGTTGTTTAGAACTAGTACATCTTTTATCAGAATAGGATTTAAATTTGTTAAGAACCCTTTCTTACTAGAATAAGGTTCTAAGAACTTCTATATAAATGTCTACACTCAACCCCATATCCTGGATTTTTTTTTCATATCTTAGAAGGTGTGATGATTTCTTCTAAGAGTGATTCTTAAACCTTATGAATAATTCCTAGTTTTCTACCTTCCCTTGTTTGTGTCCTCACTAAATTCCAACAACCATGTTGAGAATACCCACATGTGAGTTTCCCACATCGAAGAAAGATGGGAAAGAAGACTAACATATAAGCCTAGAGGGCTACACCTACTACCAATTGGTTTTATGATGGAACCTCACTTCTGCTCGTGTGTTGTCTAACTTTCCTCCTCGTGTGGGCTTATAGGCTCATTGCAAATCTAACATGGTATTAGAGCCAATGAAGATCTTGACCCACTATTTGCCCCAAAAGGGGGCCCATCATTTAAGCAACTAGAGAAGGATTTGAAGTCTGCATGGAGCAAGTGGCCTAACAGTACTATTTGACCTCAATCAAAAGTTCAACCCTGATGAGGATTGTTCACATACCTCTCCAGATTATCCAAGTTAAAAAGGGACTCACATGTGAGGGGGAGGGTTGAGAATACCCACATGTGAGTGTCCCACATCGAAAAAAGAGGAGAAAGAAAAGCCTAGTAGGTTACTTCACTTATTGCCAATTAGTTTTAGGATGAAACCTCGCTTGGGCTTGTGTGTTTAAATTTTCTCCTTGTGTGGGCCTGTAGGCCCATTGCAAATCTAAGAAACCAAAACAGTAATTCTAGCCATATCAAACCTAAATTCCAACTATATTAAACCCTAAAATCCTAGTCTAAATTTTCAGCTATCAAACACTAAAAACCCAGCTATACCTAATCTGAAATTTTAGCATTCCAAGATAAAATTCATTCAGCAGTGTAAAATCAGATATATCTCCTAATTTTGTGAGTTTTAGATACTAGCGAATACTTCTATTTGTCTTGTACCAATTTGGCATCAAAGCGTTTGTTCACAATGGCGACATATAATGTAAGGCCACATAGAAGAATACTCAATGACTAAAAGCGAGAAGAAATGGATTTGAGGATATAAAAGATTCTCGATCACAAGGTGCTCTATAAAACAACTTACATGTAACCACTCCTACAAGAAAGTACGTTTGATAATTTTTGGAGACTAGAAAGCCTTGACATGCATTCCCTAAAAGTAAAACTCCCACAAGAAAAAAGTATGGAAACCAACAACCCTATATTTGATGCTAAACATGGAGAAGGTGGTAGTAAGCAAGACGAAGGAATTGATACTTATCAACAACACGGAGTGCAAGGGAAAATCTTTGTCAAACCAGTGCAAGGGAAAATCTTTGTCAAACAATCATATTTGGTTGATTCCTCAAATTTAAAAGGCACTAACTTAGAGTAAGTTTTTATTATGGGTGGTGAATTATTTATACTTTCCCTTCAATTGATCAATTGGAATCTTCAAGCCTACATGTAGATGTTACTCAAATGCTTGATGACATGGAGAGTTTGACAGTGGGAGATCAACAAAGCGTCAAAGATGAATGAAAATAGCACGAAGTCGATTCTCTGGGGAACCCTAAAGTTGAAACATCCAAACAAGTTGGAAAACTTGAACAACAAGCTGAAACACCTAAACAATAAGATGAAACTCTTGAGCAACAAATCAGAACACAAGAACAATCGATTGAAACAACAGGGCAGTAGGCTCAAAGAATAGGACAGCAAGCTAAAATAACAGAACAGGGAGATGAAAAGATTAACCAACAACTACTTCGGGTTCCAAAGCTTATTGGCTCTATACTTAATAATATCCTTGGTATTTTTGATGAAGAATATGTTGCAATGGGAGATGATGGACAAGTAGATTTGAATGAAGTTGCGACTTTGCAATAAGTGCACTTGCAAAGTCAAAATTCAGTAATGACAGAAAATTAATGGATTTGACTACAAGAAGCAACAATATGTATGTTCTTGATGTCTATGTTGTAGAGAAGCCATGTGGTTTTGTTATGAAGCCATGTGGTTTTGTTATGAAACCATCAGCAAATATAATAATAAAGACTTATAATATTGTTCACACTACAAAACTGTTCTAGGAAGTTGTATGTCTCTATGGATTACTTTTAACCATCATCTCCAATCTTGATGTGAAGTTCATGAGTTATTTTTTGATAACCCTAAAGAAAACAATGAATACTAAGTTTCAATTTTCAAGTTCTTTCCATCCCCAAATCGATGGATAAACAAAGGTGGTGAATAGAAGTTTGGGAGACTTGTTAAGATATTTGGTTGGAGAAAATACGAATAATTGGGACTTAATTCTTCCTTAGAATTTACATACAACAGTTCTATAAAAATATCAACGAGTAAAAGTCCTTTTGAGATACTTTCGAGAGTTCAACCAAGAAAGTCTAATAATCTGGTTCCTTTACCGCAAACAACACAAGTTAGTGTTGAAGCTAAAGATTTTGCACAACACATGAGGGATATCTTTAAAGAGGTACAAAAAAAGATAACAACCAGCAACTTGACTTAAAACGAACATCTAATTAACATTATCAATCAGTGGAATTCAATGAAGGGGATATAGTGATGCTTAGGATTTATCTAAAGCATTTTTCAAAAGGAAGATATAAGAAATTCGGAGAGTTGGACATTATATAAGATCCTCAAAAACATAAGTGTTAATGTTTAAGAAATACCAAGTGACATGAGAATTAGTCATATCTTTAATATTTCAGACCTAACCATTTATCATGGAAATGATGGTACACAATCTCCTACCCCAGCTATAGGAAGTCCATTCACCCCTCATCTTAGAAAGGAGATAGAGGATGTTCTTGATGAATAATTTGTAGCCACAAGAGCCGAAGGATATCAATAGTTTTTTGTCAAATGGAAAGAAAAATCAATTGCTAACAGTACTTGAATTTTAGAATCTTAATTTCAAAAGTTGAGTCCAAACTTATATAATCATATTTGTCACATTCTAAATTGAGGATGACTTCAGACAAGCTGGTGAGAATTGATGCAAAATAGCTTAAAGTCTATAGAAGAAATAAAAGAGAAAAGTTAGTCAACCACAAGACTTAATTTGGTGGGATAAAGGATGGGAATGGAGTTTATAGGAAAGAAAATAAAGGCTAAAATTTAGATTATGCTAAGAATCCTTATTAGATAAGAACTAGTAGTAAATTAAATATGATATTCTAATTTTAAATATATTATCCTAATTATTTAGAACTTATAGTATTTCTATTAGAATAGGATCTAAATTTGTTATGAACACTTTCTTACTCTTCTCTACAAATGTGTATACTGAGTCTTTCAATAACAAGATATCTTTAACTTTTTCTACAAATTTGAGTTTTCAATTAGAAGGTATGATGCTTCTTCTTAAAGTGTTTCTTAAACCCTAGGAATGATTCCTAGTTTCCTACCCTCCCTTGTTTGTGTCCTCACTAAATTCCAGCAACCAAAACCCTAAATTCTAGCCACATCAAACCTAAATTCCAGCCACATTAAACAATAAAATCTTAGACTATATTTCTAGCAACCAAACCATAAAAACACAGCTATACCTAATCTGAAATTTAAGCAGTTCAAGCAGAATCTAGACCTGAAAGTAAAGCATTCTGTGAAAGATCTGTGAACTTACTGGTAATCCACCATCTGCTTCTATACTTGTCAGCACATTAACATTGTCCATATCCCAAAACTTTATCTGGCTATCTTCACCTGCAGCCAGAAAGTGATTTTGTGTTGTGTCAAATTGCACAACACCACCTGGTGATTTCTTTCTAAACCCAGAATAATTCCTCTTTATTGCTCCTTCACTTTCATTCCATTCAACTAGGTATGACTCCCCTTCTTTGCTTGTCCCACAAGAGAACAACCTGAAGAAAATAAATTTTAGAAAGTGAATCATAGACAACGGAAAATTCAATTGAAGGAATTGGATGAAATGGTATCAAAGAGTTAAAAAAATGGATTTAGAAAAAGTATAAATGATTTAAGGTCCATTTTTAAATTCACTTATCATACCTACTACCATCAGCGCTGTAAAGCATTGTAGTGCACCAATGGCCTGGAGCATCATAGTCCACTCTAGATCCCATATTATCATATAGCCAAGCTTTAATTTTACCATCCACAGCAGTTGAAAATATGAACTGCAACCACCCCACAGCTAACGTAGTTAGCAACAATAAAAGCAGCAAGCAACCCAGATCTACAATGGCAAAACCAAAGTTCTATTTGCTGTTCTAGTACTACTAGAGATTTATGAGAAAGAAAATTTCAAAAATAAATGACCACTCTATACATTAATACTCCAAAGCAATGTATTATTTGAAAAGATAAAGCATAGTTGCAAGAGAACTTGCACTGTTAACAGACATAGATAAACAACAGGAAAATATTGGCTTTAACTCGCATTTCTTGTTTGTAGACTAAAAGGGGATGTAACAAAAGGCCAATTTCTTAATTGTTGAAATACCTGGATCATCTCTTTGTGATGTGGACAGATAGAATAAACTGGTGCCTCATGACCCTCAAAATTAAACAGCTTCCTTCCATTTAAATCCCACACCTGTTCAGCTTCTTTCATTACAATATGTAGGAACAACTATGTCAATCTTGTATTTTGGTGTATATCTCCTACCTTTATTAGTTTGTCATCTCCACAAGTTACAATGCATAGTTGCTTGTTTGGGTGAGCAAAAGCCAAGTCATTAACACCACCAACATGGGCATCAATCTGTGATGAAAAAGCAAGTTAAATCAACATGAGGCTAAATGTTATATTACTTCAAACAACTAGCACAATATCAACACACCTCTAAATGTTGTCGCAAGTCATTTGATCCAGTATAAGCATACAAGTGAATCAGATGTTTACTAAATGCAGCCCCTGCAGTAAAACCAAAAAAAGAGATAAGATATTAAAGAGCACCTGTAACTGCCCATTTTTGAAACTTATGACATACCCACAAAATTTCCATCTGGACTCCAAGTAACACGGTTGACAGAAATTGGTGCGTCCTTGACATAAGAAGCCTGCAAGAAATTCCAAGGGTAAATCTTGATACTTGGTCACTTGAAATCATCAATTGTAGTTGCGGTATATAAATGAAACAAAATAGAGCCTAAGGTTTAACAGCCTAATGAATCACGCTGACAAGGTTCATACACTAAAATTACAAGGCCAAACAAGAATAGAAGAAATAAGTTCAAAGGGCATACGCATAGAATGATTGCCCACATAAAATTACCTGAAATTGTAGAGAGCAAGGTGTCATGTCCCAAACCTTGAAGGGCTTAGAAACTAACCTCTCTCGCATCCCAAGTTCCCATAATGTAACTTCACCATTGGCAGAACCAACTATTCAACAAATGATATACAGAACATAATCGATGGTCAAGGATGCTCAGAAAGTTGACTTAAAGTATTGCACTGTGAACTTCAAAAAGTTATTCGCCAAAAACAAACATCAATAAAAAGATTAAGACTATACCAAGAAGCAATGTGTGATGAGAAGGATGAAAATCCATGCTCATGACAGTTGAACCTTGATGCATGGTCAAGGCAACTGTCCTAGGCAGATCTTCCAGAGACCGAGAAGCTTGCTGTCGGGATGTTGGATAAGTAACCTGAAACAAGAAGGATCAAATGTAACTGTTTTCAGCAAAAACGCTACATATAAGCTATAAACACATTATAAATGGCATAATGACAAGTCCCAGAATTAAATTAAGGGAACAGTAATTGAAAATGACCTCTTCAACAGATTGAGCGGGCCGTAGTCGTTTCACCAGTTGCTCGTGATCTGGACTTTGAAAATCAGACATGTTTGGAGCAGTTGGTGGTGTTCTTGGTCGTTTTAGAACTGACACTAGAGAAATAAAATGCTATTAAAAAACCTCCACAACACAATTGACCACATAAAAATAATTCATATTTCCTATAACAAGCTAACCAACACCCTCCATTGTCAATCGAGAAAAATTAGACAAGCAAACAGATAAGTAACAAAATAAGCTTTTTTCATTATGTGGGTTCCAAAAATGTGCAGCAAGCAATAGCTCGCCAACAGAACTAATTAGGAGTTTCGTACTACTAAGCTCACTAGCTGCACAATCCCTTTGCTTAAATGTTGAGCAACATTCAGCATTACAACACAAACCTTGATTTTGTGGAACAGGAATGGATGATGCAGTAACAACAGCAGCTTGCACAGGGGAAGAAGCAGAAACATTTGCCATCCAACCAGCTAATGCACCAGTATTGGCAGTTGCTGCAGTTGGTGGAAATGGCTGTACCGAATAAATGAAAAGCAAAACATGTAAAGTCAAACTGAAGTTCAGCAAATTAATATGGACTTGAGAAAAATGTGAAATAGATATCATACGCCATGACCCCCAAGAGATGTATAAGCAGCAGCTGGCTTTGCAACAGCAGCAACAGGAAGATTGACTGGAGCAGGAGCAAGAGGACCATTTGGAGTTGCACATGTATGATCTGTGAATAAAGTCTTGATGTCTGGGTTTGGCCTTGGGTTCTTACAAAGCTGGTGCTGCCAGTTCAAACTGTAAAGAAAAAAAACAGCAATCATTATTAAAGAAGTACAATATAATTGGATACAACTCATGCATACAAGAATGTTAAAAATCAACAACTACACCCAATACTTTTAACGTAATCAGAGAACATACAGAGAAATACAGAGGGATTTATAAAAGAGAGAGCATCCCAAGATCAATTAGTACACATACTATAGAAGAGGTAACCTCTTCTATACAATTACCACTGCACTTTAAGAGGACACCACCAACAACAGAGTTGCAATGTGTGAATAAGTCATTAAATGAACAAAACAGGAATGATATTAAAAACAAAGACCCTTCTAAACAAAGAACCTGAGCAATGATAATAATGAAATAAATACTTCATTCATTAAAAAGACCAATTCATCCAATTAAGATAGAATAACTTCTGTTATCTTCCTTGGTAAATATTATAAAACAAGTACACAGTACCAAAAAGAATTCAAACCAATGATGAAGTCATCAACTCAAAATCACGGTTGATTGTTAATCAGTAAACATAAATATACCTTTGATTTATGAGAGTCCTCAATCTTGATGACTTCAGAACAGGAAATACAAGCTTATCACGAAAAAGGGGATTAGCTTCAATAAGCTTTTTCAACTCCACCAGCATTATGCTACGAGCAGTTTTAGTATCACCATACTTGGAAAGCTGTTCATTTTCCCTGTGCTCAGAACCAAAACACAAGTCATACGGTACTATTCATAAGAAAAAAGGTAACGTCAGAAGCAAGCAATATCATGATTATTCTCACTATCTAGTGCACTTTTCTCCATTGCTTTTTCATCAAAAGGAAATAATTTTATCAAATATGTAAAATAAATTATAATAGTTTATAAAACAAGAAGCTTTTCATATTGACATTTTTTTGGAAGCTTTCCCAACCCCAATTCATGAAGATCTTCTGAATTAGGAATAGATTATCAATTAATGGATTTACTAACATGCCTCATAGTTTACCAGAAATTGAATTGATCAAAAACAGATTACCGTCTAAATGACAACTACCTGAAATTCCCAAGGGTTAAAAGTTGGGTGATCTCTTTGTACAATTCTTCATTAAATGTAGAAAAAACTTTCAAATCGCCGACTAAAATTTCAACAGCCTTGCCTTTGTCTTGTCTGAAATCAAATATAACCAACAAATAAAAACTTTTTTACGTTAGATACAATAATTATATCTATCTACTGATACCAACGATATCAACTACATACCGGTCAAGTGCTTCAAGATACTTCTGCTTTCTGATTTCAAAGAATATTTTCATAGAGTATCTATTGTCATCAACTTTGGTGAAACCAGACAGGTACTTTTCGACTTCTTCCCACTCTCCAGCATGAACTTTCTCCTCAAAATACTTCATATTGAAGAAAAATCCTGATTCCTTCTCAAGCCTGTGGAAGAAATTCATTTTCATTTGAGCAATGTTTTCATCATGTTATTCCACATAACTAACAATAGCAAATTTCATTCTTGTAGTGCAAAATATTCATGCGAGACAAACAAAAAGGCCCTGCTCAGCACAACACAATTCAACCACGTGGAAACTTTTAATAGTGTGACAAATTTGTTGAATACTTGAACTCTCCTCACATGCCACCATTAATGCGTCTTTAGCTACATTAATTAAAGGCCTCGCATTCATCAAAACTTAACTCCACAAACATGCAAAAGCTCCCATTCAAGATCTTTCTGAGACCCTGCAATCTAAACCAAATTATATCGAAGCGCACCTTCAATACTCAAGCCCATAGCAATAAACTCAATAAAAACTGCGTATAAAGCTATTATGTGAGCAAGTAAGATTTCCACGCGTGAGAAACATTAACCACCTAAGACGGGAGAACCCCCGTAACTTCCTATCCCCCTCAGAACTTCCCATTTCCCCAAATATCCCTTCACAATCTAAGGAAAAATACAACTCACGAAATTTTCATCGTTTACAATTTCAAGCTTTTTACAAATAGCCAAAACCACCATCCAAATAAACCAACACGAGAAGTCTACTTCTACAAAATCGGAGTTCCTCTAAGGCGAATAAGTTTGAAGCTTAATCACGGACGCAAAGCTACACATAAAAAGACAACTAAACAATCACATGCGAACAAACATACACGTCGACATATAAATGTAACTATAGACACAGTGCAAGAAGGTACAGAGGATTACTTATGAACAGACTCCTTGAATTTCTCTTCTTCAAGGAATTGAAGTATGAGGAACACTAATTCTCTGCTCAAAGACGACATCTATACAGCGCTTCAATCCCAAACACCAACGATCCACTGCACCGAAAACCAAGCGCATACAGAGATTCCGATAACAAAAACCGTACAACCGCCACACACAATCAAGCTCAAATCAGCAGAGCTCAGCCCCCAATACGAGCTCAATTGACCCAATCACAACCCAAACTGAGCTTGAGTTCTAGGGTTTCAGAGGTTGCGTTAAGGAGAGAGAAGAAGATAAAGAAGAGAGGGAAAGAGGGAGGTAGAAGAAGAGGAAGAAACTTGGTCTCGCTGCCTTGGATGCGTTGTACAGACCCTACAGAGGCCTTTCCTTTTCTACTGATCCTATCAGTGAAAAGTACGTTTGGTTATCTGATACGTAGCCTGCATGTGCAACTGGCTATCAACTTATCATTGCGTGAGATGATAGGAAACGCCAAAGCGGTGGAGCGGATTCGAAACTTAAAATTCAAATACAGTGAATATTCGCTACAGAAGTCCAGTCGGTCCCCTCCATTCGTTGGTACGGTCGCTTTCGCTTTTTGGATCTTTCAATATTTCGTGTCGTTTTAATATTTAATGCCATATCATTCTATCCCCTCTGTCTCACTGATGTTCTGGCGATATGTTTGGTTCCAGTCCGGGAAGACCATTCAATTGCCATATAATAACATAAGTAGAAAGAAAAAGGACAATTCTATTTATTTTATTATGAAGCAATCATTGTCGTACAATATTAAGCAATATTCAGGTATGCCTTACTTTCTACGAGTTTAATTATTCTTAGTAATAAAGAATAATATAGACAAACAAATTCTGTAATATATAACGAGACCTTAATTACATATCTCGGATTAAACATGAAAATGAAATAAACGAAAAATGAGAAAATACCTAATTCTGGCTTCATAAATTCAAACGAATTTTTCGAAGCCGAAACAAGTGCAAATTCATAAACGCTTTCACGAGAATTACTCACCGAAACGTGAGCAATGTCTTTCTACGGGGTCAAAGTAACTTTAAATTCACTAATGACATAAGCAACTGCAAGAGATCTTAATTTCTTTATATAACATTCATATCGGGCTTTCCCATCACAGGTTCAATATGAGTCTAGTCCACACTGATTGAAATCCATTTTCCTCTTGAGCTTCGTCCCATTGACTTGGATCATTTATTGAGCTACTTTATTATCTTTATCTGAATTAACTTTACGTAACTTAACCAATAAGTTATTGAAAAACCAAAATTGCAATTAAATGTTGTCCAGCTTTATAGAAAATGTCAAAAATATCCAACATTCTCCCCCTTGGACAATAGTTAATTTCTTGGTATGAATCAAGTTTAAAGCAATTTATAAATTCGATTAAGCTACGCTACTGTATTGGTCGATTAAGTTTAAAAACAAAACATTTGATTCAAAGATAACGAAAGGTCATTATTCCGTCCCGTAAGGCTTTCAATACCGAAAAGTATCAAATATATATGTCATGTGTGACACATATTCAATATAAACACGCATATCTAATACCTCACTAACATGAATGGCAAAATGGAGTGTGGCAAACTAAGATGATACATGTATGTTCTAAAATATATTATCTTCGTTTGTAGGTCTCGATTTCTCTTACCTTTATAATAAACTGTATTCGAAAAATCCTTTTTTCTTTCACCAAATGCTTAACAGTACTAGAGAAAACTTAAATGCTAAACTATATCTAAGAAAATCTTTATGTTCTCATACCTAATGCAAAGCTATTAGAGAACCTTTATGGGATTAATAACTTATATCCCCGTATGTCATATTAAAATTCATGGATATTTGTATAAAACTGTATGAGTGTAAATTGAAGTAAATCACTTGTTAATATAGAAATCACGTATAATATGTAAAATACACAAGAAGGGGGTTGAATTGTGTTAAATCGTCTAAGATATTAATCTTTAAAATCTTCTTGATTTTCTTGACAAATTCAGACAATTACAAAACAACACACTTAATTTGATGAGTAATGCAACATCGGAAATTAGTATCTATTCTTCTAACAATAAGAAAATTAAAGAGGTAAGAGTTAGAAAATATAACACCGCAATTTATACTGGTTCACCCTTAACCTTGGGCTACGTCTAGTCCTCAGAGTTCGTCTGAAATTTCATTATCTCCTTCAACGTTACAAGTATTATTTCTATACTTGCAGAGTCCCTTCAGGTCTCTTTCACAAAGTATTCTTTATCTGCATCCTTAGCCTCTTCAGGCTCTAGCCTTTCTTTCACTCAAAAAGATATGGTTTGAGCTTCACGTTACAGATGTACTTGCTCTCTTTCTTTCTTTCTTTTCTCTCAGAATAGTTTTCACAGCGTGAGCACATAATTTCTCTAAGTATGTTTTGTACATTCAGAATTCTCGCTTTTTTTTTTAAGTTTACGACTATAACTAATATTTATAACCTAAATCTCCAACGGTCTTCTTTGAGAAATCTGCTTGTAGAGTCTTCTAAAGTCTATTATTAGTTGAGTCCTGTAACCAACTCCAACTAATTGACGTTCTAGTACATTCTTCAATTACATCGTCTCGTATAGATTCGTATGCTTCGTCTGGTGTCTTAGACTTAATCACTTCGTCTGATCCATCTTAGACGCTTTGTCTTATTCAGCTTTTACTTAAGTATCGTCTTGATTTAATGATTTGTGCCACTTACATTTATCTGCGCACTTAACAAATTCATCAAAACAGTTCACACACTTCTATTATTATTATTATTATTATTATTTGACTTTCATAAAAATCAATAGAAGAAGTGAAGTCTTCTTGACTTAATAATCTCCTCCTTTTTTATGATAACAAATAATCATAATATTAGAAGATAAAAACAATATTCAAACGAATAAAGCAAGATATATAATGATAAACAAAATTTTTTTTCTAATCCTCCTTTCTACTGTTCTCCCCCTATTTGTTATTAATCAAAAAGATAGTTTATTTTAGACGCTTCAAAATTTCAGAATACATTTGTTGAATATTAGTGCGGATTGTCTTGAGGTCTTCTTCTATAGAAACACGTAGAAGTGCTATTTCCTCATGAAGATCACCCACTGCATCACCTAGTTCATCAACCTTAATTTTAATTTCCTCAATGTTTTTAGCTAAGGCTTCCTGACTTCTGTCTGCTTATGACTAACTTCAGTCCGTTTGATGAAATTCTTCAAGAGCTTTGAATTAATAGTGCATCTTGTAGTATTTCACTAAGTGGATGAATGTGTTCAAGGACAGATGGTTTTCTAGGTGAATCGTCTAATTCTATAATTTTAATTGAGGGTAATTTGAAAGGTTGTTTTCTATTAGGGATATCAAGATCATCAGGTCTGGGTAATTTGTAAATCGGTTGCCCTAGAAGGTGTAAAATAGTTTTAACTGAAGGAATGAAACCTAAGGGTTTGAAATAAATGAGCAAATGCACAAAGGTTTCTAAGTTAAAATCGATAGCTTCAATTGTGATACTTTTGTACCTTCCTTCTGATATTATGCCAACTACCTTAAAGCTTTCGTCTTTGGTAGATGCTCCAAAATTACTTCCTGATTCCCTTGATATATGATGTGATAAAATGATGTCTAACTTCAATATGCTTTGCCCTTGAGTGTTGTATTGGATTCTTTGAGAGATTAATATCACTTGTGTTGTCATAGAAGATTGGATTCTGATCTTCTTGGATAGAATAATCCTCTAACTGATACTTTATCCATAACATCTATGAACAATAAATTGCAGCTGACATGTATTCAGCTTCTACAGTAGATAGAGCAATTGAACTTTGCCTCTTGGTTGATCAAGAAATTAGATTATGATCAAGAAAGTGACAACCTCCACTTGTACTCTTTCTATCAATCCTATCTCCAACATAATCAGCATCACAGTAGCCAATTAACCTGAAATCTTTACCTTTCTCATACATTAAGCAAAGATCAGTAGAACCTACCAAGTATCTCAATATTCTTTTAATAGCAATATAATGAGATTCTCTAGGATCTACTTGAAATCTTGTACACAAACAAACACTAAACATTATATCAGGTCTGCTTGCAGTTGGTAAAGCAAAGAACCAATAATTCCTCTGAAAAGAGTTTCATAATTCCTCTGAAAAGAGTTTGATCAATCTTCTTACCAACTTCATCCTTAGTTAAGACGATTGAAGGATGCATAGGAGTTGACATTGGTTTAGCATTTTCCATTTTATATTTGACTAAAAGTTCTTTGATATACTTTTGTTGATGAACAAAAATCTTTTCTTCAGTTTGTTTAATATGTAAACCACGAAAGAACTTTAATTCACTCATCATACTCATTTCAAATTCACTTTTCATAAGATTTTCAAAATTTGAACATAATTTTTTAGAAGTTTCACCAAAGATGATATCGTCTACATATATTTGTACAATGATAAAATCATTTTTAATATTATTCCTAAATAATGTTTTATCTACTTGACCTCTAATAAAATCATTTTTAATCAAAAACAAACTCAGACAATCATACCAAGCATGAGGTGCTTGTTTTAATCCATACAAAGCTTTATGAAGTTTATACACATAATCTAATTTAACAATTGTTGGACCAATGGTGGTTGACAAGATTAATTCCACTTATGTTTTGATAATAACAAAATGTATAGACTTGATCAAGAAATTAATTGCAGAAATTATTGGATTGAGAAGATTATGGAAA
>JAOSBL010000006.1:17635454-17646264 GCA_027568915.1 Erythroxylum roraimae | reverse complement strand
TCTTTTCACAAAAACTACTGAAAATCAATGTTATAAACTATTTTCAATATATTCGTATGAAAACAGTAAAATCAAAAATTGAAAGTTAAGAGAGATTGAGAGTTGAGAGATTTTGACACAGCGATTTTTATACTGGTTTACCCCAAACCGTGGGCTACGTCCAGTCCTCAGATATTTTTCTGAGATTCCACTATCTCTCAAAATGTTACAAGTATTCTTTGTTTCCGAGCGTCTTCAGGTCTCTTACAAACAGTATTCTTTCACACTTAGCCTCTTCAAGCTATCTGCACTACTTTCAACAGAAAGGTGTTTTGAGCTTTGTTACAGATAAAATAGCTCTAGCTTTTTCGCACAATAATTTCTCTCAAGAATTGCTAAGCTTTTAATTTCGCTAACTTCAGTAACTTCAGTAATCTTCGTAACTTCTGCAATCTTCGACTCCGACTTATATTTATAGCCTTCGTCTTCAACTGCTTCTTGAAAACTGCTTCTTGATCTTTCAAGAACCGGTTATTCAGTTGAGTTCTGTAACTAACTCAAGCTGATAAATAATCCTACGTGGTATCGGATCTCCTGTCTGCTTTCTATCGTCTGTTTGTTTCTTTCGCTTTTACGCCTTGCATCTGTCTTTTTATTTTTGCACCTTGCGTCTGAGTTCCTATTGTCTCATTTTTGCTTTGCGCGTGCTTCCGTCTGCTTTTGTTTTGCTTCCGTCTGCTTTTGTATTTTGCTTCCGTCTGCTTTTGTTTTGCTTCCGTCTGCTTTTGTATTTTGATTCCGTCTGCTTTTGTATTTTACTTCCGTCTGCTTTTGTATTTTACTTTCGTCTGCTTTTGTATTTTGCTTCCGTCTGCTTTTGTATTTTACTTCCGTCTGCTTTTGTATTTTGTTTCCTTCTGCTTTTGTATTTTTCTTCCGTCTGCTTTTGTTTTGCTTATTATTTGTTCCCTATCAAAATTATTTACCTAAAGTCATTTTAACTTAACATGAGTCGCATGTGTTTGAGTCACAAACATGAGCATGTGTTAAGAGTGTGAGCGAATGGAAATAGTGAAGAGAATGATGATCTGTCAAAATGTGAGAAAACGAAAGTTTGTGGATTAGAAATGGGAAATAGGACATAGTCGGATATGATAAATAATGATTCAATGCAATTGTATTGGAAGATGTATTATTGAATGTGACATCAATATTTTACAGTGAAGGTATACCCCTGAATGTGATATAGATGTGAATGTAATGTCATGGATTGTTTGAGGAAAAAAGGGATATAAGTAGAAATGATAAGATTAAAGTGTACAAGTAGAATGTCATGAAACAGAAATTGTTATGATCTTAAGAAGATGAATTTGGAACCAAAATGGTTGACTAATGAATGTGACCAGAGTTACGATCCACCCTAAGAATATATTAGTGGAAATTGAGATCAGAATTTATTGGTGATTATACATCTATAATTCTGAATTGATTGAGAATATACATATGAGAGATGAAATAAATGACAATAGGAAGATGAGATAGAAATGAGATAAAGGAAGAGATGATGAATCAATTAAGAAGAGTTAAGGAACCCAATATGGTAGTTGAATCATTATGAACTTGTAAGAAACAATAGAAATTGATCTTCTTGAGGTATTAAGCATGTCGGATAAATAGTGATGGAAACAGTGGATATAAAGGTTACATGAATAATATAAATGATAAAAATATGAAATCTTCTTTCGAAGAAGAATTTCATCGAATTGGATTAAATAGACTAGATAGTTTACTTTAAGAATGATCAATGATAGAACAAATCAGAAATGAATCTCTAATGAATCAAAAGTGAATATTGGAGTCATAATCCTAACGGAGACTCAAGCATAAGATGTAGAATATGCTACCGAAAGTGTATACATTTTGTTGATGTAAAATATCCAACTAAGTGAATGGATTCCTGAATTTAAGGTGACATTAAGTATAAGAGATACAAATTAGATTTGATGAATGTGTTACCGACACAAGAATCTTATATTGCAATTAAATTGAAATGTGTGGAGAGACTAGAACGAATGAGTAGGCATAACAATCGTTATCATAGAGATATCATTAGAATACAGTATGAGGCATTATTCGACAAAGAGAGTCATTCGTTCTTACATTGAAATGAAGAGGGCCTAAAAATGAATAAAGACCATAATCGATTCGAGATAAGGTTGATTAGTGAAATTGATCTGTGTCAGGAACTAGGTGATTCAAGAAAGACAAATGAAATTGGTGGATCAACATCAAATTTATTGAGAACATAAATCAGTAACTTATGAGTTGTGTTATAAAAAAAAAAGATATCTCAGATTTATAATGTGTGTTATGTGAGTATGCTAAGAAATAATGATATGATCTAACAAAGAGGTATCGTCGGCTTGCGAAGTGAAAATTTTGAGTAACCTAAATTATATTGAGGAAAAAATTAGGATAGTGTGATATCTGAAGAAATAATTACAGGATTGATTGATTACATTGACCATAGTCAATTGAGAGAAATTATTCTAGTGATGAAGTTAAATGGGAAACAGAGGAGTATTTGAGAAAACAATACCCCTGTCTTCCTGATCAATCAATAAGAATTTCGAGGACGAAATTTCTTTTAAGAGGGGGAAAAGTGTTGGCTCCCAAATTTCTTTCCTTATTGAATTAAGCATGATTTAAATATTATGAGGTTCAGATAGGTGAATTAGTGGGAATTAATTATTATGTCTATGTTAGTAGGATTTAATTCATAGGTTAGTTAGATTAAATTAGTAAGAGTGTATTGTATGAAGGGCATTTTTGGAAGATCACTTAAGTTTGAAAGATATAAGGCATAAATGAAAAGGCAAAGTGGACATTGCACACTCATTAAGGGTAGAATTGGAAGATGAAAATGTGGTCTTGCATTTAAGAGAAGTAAAAACGTGAATAAGAAAAGAGAGAGAAGAGAGAAGCACAAAAAAGAGAGAGAGGAGAGAAAGAAGAGAAAACTAAATTAGGTTTCAATTTTTCTTAGCCTTCAAGAGAGATTTTGGGATTGTTCAAGAAGAGAAAAAGGTAGAGGAAGAGTAGAGCTTCCATTAGAGCCAAGAAACTCTTCATTTGGTTTAGATTCAAGGTAAGGTCTTACTTAAGTTTTTGGATTTTTGGAAGGGTTTTAGTTCAAGAAGCTTAGGAAATGCATGGGTTTAAGCTTTCTATGATCAATTTTATGCATAGAACCTTTGGGTCCTCAAATTGGAATTCCTATTGAATTGGGAATTTTGTCAATGTTAAGGGAATCAATAGAGGCAAGAGGAGAGGCATTTTTAAGCAAGTCTTTAAGCAAGGAATTCAAAGTGGGTTACAAGTTTATAATTGAGTTAATAAGCTATTAATGTTTATTTCAAGAAATGGAAATAAATGATTTTCAACTACTTTATACATATGCATTTATTATTCTTTGAATGCTTTAAGAATGCGCTACATGTTTTGTATAAGAATTGTGTTACTAATTTATGAAATGAAAAATGAAAATGATTTTGAAAGGATAGCAAGTTTTTAATGTGCCATTTTAGGCAATCTATTTCAAGTCATGAAATACATATTATATAGGTTTGGTTTGGTCCATTATGTATGTCAAGTGCACCTCGACTAAAGGCTTCTCCTTCATGCTTGCTAATGGCATGGAACTCCTTCATAGACTCCCTCATGTTTACGACTACACAAAACTACTATGTGAGATTGCGATAATTCGTTATGTTCATAACTACATAGGACCATTATGTGAGAATGTATTAGTTCGTTCTGTTTATGGACCTATCCAAACCATTCTGATGTGCTTATGTGCTCATGATATATTGACAAGATTTGATGCATATATGATTTGTGTTATTGTGAATTGGATGAGAATTATGCGTTTTAAAAATTCAATGTGAATTTTCTACAATGAATGAACATTTCAATAGTTTTTGCTTGTTCTTGATTATAAAACTGTTACCCACGAGCTTTAAGCTCACCTCCCTTTCCGTCCAATCTTCAGGTGATAAGCAAGAGTTTGAGTGATAGAGAGGCAAGGCATAACTCCAAGTTGCATATTTTTGTATTTTAAACTAGATTTTGTAACCATGAGGTGTTAGTCGCATTTCAACTATTATTAGTTCAAATATCTTATGTATTTTGGGATTTTGAGACATTGATGTATTGTGGCTTGAAATGCCCGTTAAAGCCTTGTAAAACTCTTTCTTTTGAGGTTAAAGACATATGAATTACGTTTGGATGATGTTGAGTTGAAATTAGGTATAATTGAAGAAGTTATCAATTTGAGATGATGAATTTTGAACATGAATTGTTGTTATATATATAAGTGAGATGTATGGAAAAGGAAAGATAAGATTTTGTGAATGATGAGAGTTAGTTGTAAGTGATGAGTCAAATGAGTAGAGATTGGAGAGTTTAATGAAGTAAAGTTCCTAGTGTGTACATTGCATTTTCAAGTTTTTCATAGGGGAAAACTTTGTATTCTGACTTAAGGGGAAAATATGTATTGATCTAGGCTGAATTATACAAATGTGTCTTCTCAAAAGTTGTAGTTTATCTTTCTAGCTTTCCAACAGTATATAGTATGAAATTATTAGACATCGGAGTTGAGAGATATGATCGTTTTAAGTAGTGATGTTGCATAGGATGTTTATGTGGGACAACTTCGGTCGCGATCGCACCAGGCACCCTTACGATCGCACTTTTCTTCCTCATGATTGCACCTTCCTTTCGATCGCACCTTTGTTTCTCGCGATCGCACCCAAAGGGTTTTCCTACTCTGAACATATTTGATTCTTTTGGCCATAACTTTGTCGTCTGACCTCCAAATGACTTGATTCTTAAACCAATAGATTTCTAACACATTTATCTATCTCTCCATAAAAAATGATATCTTTAAGTGTTGATCTGAGAAAGATTGATGGAAAAAAAGTGAGGGAATCGGTTGGAAGAACATGAATTGGTTATTTTACTGAATATACTTCGGTATTTTAATCATATCTTGATCTGTAGAGCTCCAAATGAGTTGGTTCTTATTTAAAAATAAGCTAGAGACATGGAGATACAAAAGGTAAGAAGAAATCGAGTTTTAATTCAGTCTCTAAGATTTTCAATTTCTAGATGGAAGTTGAGCACAGAATATTGTTTCAATATAATAACGGTTCGAAAATGTTTGGGGTATAACTTACAGATTTCTGAACAAAATTGAATGATTTTGGTGTCATTAGAAACTTAGGACAATGGGAAACTAAGCTCACTTTTCATGAAAATCTAGAGTTGGGCTCTAAAAATGAGGTCCAACAGAAATTGTAATTTCAAACAATAAGGGAAAACTCAAAAGGGTGAAACAAAAGTGAAGAAAATTCAATGTCAGGAGTATCAAGGCTTCGGACATGTGCAAGCAGAATGTGTTAACACCTTAAAGAAGAGAAAAGGGAAATCCTATATGAGCACCTAGAGTGAGAATGAATGCGAAAGTGCATATGGCAGCGAAGAAGAAGTTGTAAATAGTGCGACGTTAGTTACTTTATATAGCAAGAGTCCAGTTTCATGCTTAACAACATCCAAGAAGGAAGTAACCGATGATCAAAATGTGAGTAAATTAGAAAATTCTATGAAAAATGCAAATGAATCAGCTCAAAGCTTAATCTCTGATTATGATAGTGATGACAGTACTTTAGATGATTAAAAAGAAGATATCTATGAAGCCTACAAGTTAATGTATGCTAAATGGGTCTAAACATGGAAGAAAAATGAGAAGTTAAAGGAAGAAAACTCTACCATGAAGAACACCATTTAAGACCTTGAGAAGAAGTTGTTATCTACAATAAATGTGCTTAATAAACAAAGTTGAAGCTGGTCAGTACAGAAAAGGGAATAAGAATGTTAAATAGAGGTATTGAAGAGCTAGAAAAGTTGTTAGAAATTGGTAAGACTAAAGGAGACCTTCAAGGCATTGGTTATAAAAGTGAATGTTCTAAGTCAAATGATGAGAAAATTGGTGCGACTAGATCTGTCCAAGGAGAAATCTCAAAGAAAAATCAGAGGTTCATACCTACATGTCACTTTTGTAGAGTAATCGGGTATATAAGACCGAAATATTACAAGTTGTTACAAATAATGTTTCAAAGGGGTCAAAACTAAAAATCTAGACACTCTCCATTATATTTCCAACAACCATGTTACCAAAACATACTTGGGTTTAAAAGGGTTAATTACAAGCACAAAGGCGTAGTGAAAGGAAAATAAGAAATTGTCCAAATTCACAATTGGTTGCTGCTTTTGAAGAAACTATTCAGACTTAGGATAAGTCAGTTGCTTCAAAAGAAGAAATCAACCAGACAATTGATGACCGAGATTATGTGACAAGGAATTAGCCCATGTTTAAATTTCTTCGAGGGGTACAATGATTGTGTGCTTTACATTTTTGAAGTATAGTTTGATGTTGTTTCTTAAAAAAAATGTTCAAAGGAGTTAACATGTAGACTTTTTCAAGTTTTATTCTGGTTTCTCTTTATATTGTGGGTTGTTGAGTTTGGGCAACATATGTTCATATGGTTTATGTAATGAGGAGATTAGTTAAGTTTGATCATGATTCGTTGAATGCATTTTTGGAGTTTCTGAATTTGATCAGTCGTATGCGGATGACTTTGATGTGAGTAAGGATACTTTGGCTAGTGTTTTGAATGGAGGTAAATTGTCATTTTGGCGTACTTATGATTCTTCCGCTACACCTATTACTAATTTTTATACTTCTTTATTTGCTTAGATTGATCGCATTAAAAGAATTCTTGTTTTGACATTGTTTTGTCCCAAGGGGGAGATATCAGATTGCTTTTGGTGACTGTTCAATTCAGGGGGAGATTTTAAGGTATCTCCGTGACTATTAGTCTTGCTTTTTGACATTTTTTTTGTCCCAAGGGGGAGAAATTTGGATGATTCAATAATTGTTTATTATTGTTTCTTTGGATGTTTCTTGAACTTGAAGAATTTGATGGATGCTCTTTAGAACTTGATGTTGGATTAAGGGGAAGTATTATGACTTCAATACTTATATATTCGATTATATTATTCAACGAAAGTTTCTTATTTTTTACAAAAAATTCCAAAAAGGGGGAGATTTTTAAGATATTTATAATATCTCATTATTTAATTTTGGCATTTTTTATAATTGGATCTTCTAGATAATGCAAGTCTTAAAATCCAAATTAAGATGAGGTGTAACCATGTAATAGTTCTTATTTGAATTGGATTCTTTGATAAGACTTGAAGCAAAAATAGAAGTTTATCTTTAATGAAGGTTGGTGTGGATTATGTTGGTGGATGTATGGATATCGTGAGATTGTTGAAGTGAGGGAGGCTTGCGTGTGTGACTTGGTCTGTGTCTTGTTATGGGTTGATTGAAGGCGTATGAGCAGATAATGTTGAAGTGCAGAAAATTATAAGATAGTGGGAGATTGGACATGTGCGACTCCATATGTGCATAACTCCTCCACTGGACTTGGTGTTGTTGGTCGCAGGTGCTTGAGTAAATCACATTATAGTGGAGTGTAGAACATTCAAGGGCAGTGGTAGATTGGGTATGTGTGAATCTTTGGTTGTGCGTGATTTCTTGTTTGCATCGTTCTTCATTAGCTATGCGTGATTTCTTTGCTGAATCGTTTTTGGTTGGATGTGCGCAACTTCTTGGCTAAATCGTATTTGGTTGGTTGTATGTGGTATGCGTGTACAACTCCATATTGGGCAACAACGATTGTCAATTGATTTCCTTATGGGTTGCGTATACTTTAGTTGGTGAATGTGTTATCGGTGCAGCTGTGGCTTCGTGTTGGTGTTTATTTGAATCAGCTTAGTATCTTCTTTAGTTCTCCAATGCAGATTGGAACATGGGAGATGATATATTTTTTGGACTGACTATGATAGTATCATTGGTGAACAACTGTCAGATTAATCTTTGGAAGAGCTGAAAACATTGGGAAGTTTTTCTTTTTCTATCTTAAGTGTATTCGTTTTTGTTTCTAGTTATTTTAATCACTTGAGTTATTCATTTATTGTTCTTTCGTTAAACATTGTTTGAGAAAATCCTTTGTTGCGGTTAGTACGAGGTGGCCGTACTATTAGGTGTGAAATTCTTTCACGAGTTGTGAGGACTAGAGATAGTGTCAAGGGTTGAGTGGTGTTGGCTCGGTAAAGCCTTGTATAAAACTATTGTCGTTAGTGAAAGAATTAAGCTAGGTGAGGGCCTCGTAGACATAGGCAAGCTATGTCGAACTACGTTACCAAATTTCGGTATTGATTTATATTTGTGAGTTTAATTTTTTTGGTTTTTGATTGTGTTAGAAATGACTGCGGTAAATCTGAAGATTTTGCGAAACTATTACTAGGTCCTTCAAGATTTTCATTCATTTATTATCACGAATAAATGGAACAAAGTTCAAGTACACCTGTTCAAACTGCTTTAGGAAGATATAATGATCCAGTTTGGTCTTATGCCACATTAGTCCCAAGTATAAAGAATCATACAATTTGCTTGTTTTGTAACAAAAATTTAAAAGGTAGAGGAATCACCCGATTGAAGAAGCATTTAGTTGGGGTTAAAGAAGATGTAGAACCCCGTAAAAAAGTAAGTCATGATGTGAAGTGGCAAATGAAAACATCACTTAAAGAATATTAACATGTGAAAGATAGAGGGAAAGATTGAAATTTGAAATTGGCAATAGAAGTTCGTTTGCTGCTTTTTGTGGTGATTGTGAAAATGTTGAAGATGGTTGTGGAACTGGTAGTGTTCTATCCCAGGAACAGAAAAAAGTGAATGTTACACCTGGACCCGATGTGAGGAAAAGAAGAAGGCATGCGACTAGTTTTTTGCACCACAAACAACTCCTGGAGCCCAACCTTCAATTCGTAGTGTAATGCAATTAAGAGATGTGACTCATAATGACGATATGGCAATAGCTAGATGGTGGTATGATACATCATTCAATGCTTCTCAGTCTTATTATTATCAACCTATGTAGAAAGCTAAAAAGTTGACAAATTCATTTATAATCGTGCATGGATGTTGAATTTAATGAGAAAGGATTTTACCAATGGTAGGAATTTATGTCGTCTTACTGTGACGAGATTTGCAACAAATTTCTTATCACATCAATCTTTTGTTACGATGAAGAAAGAGTTAAAACAAAAGTTTATAAGTGATAAGTGGGTTACATCTCAGCATACTAGGTCTAATGTTGGAGTAGAAATTTCCAGAATTATAATGGAAGATAGAGAATTTTAGTCTCAATGCCAATGTGTTATCTGTGTTTGTGAGCCTTTGGTGAAGGTGCTTCACTTAGCTAATAGTGAAGCAAAGGCAACAATGGGATATTTTTATGATGCCATAGAAAGGGCTAAGGAAGCAATCAAGGCCAATTTGAAATATAGGTCTTCTCTGTATACACCGTATCTTGCAATCATCAATGAGAAATGGAAAAGACAACTTTCTTCTCCGTTGTTTGCAGTTGAGGCATTTTTGAATCCTAGTGTATATTTCAGGCTGGATTTTACATAGAAAGTTGAAGTTAGTAGAGGAATGTTATTCACTATTACAACAATTATTGGCGATGAAATGATGCAAGATCTTTTAAGCTCACAAATAGAGCTTTATAAACTGTCTTATAAGGATTTTGGATTGCTGATTGCTGTTCGACAAAGGACAAAACTTTCTCTAGGTATTAGTTATGTCATTTTTCTTATTTTTGAAAATTAATTATCACTTTATTTTGTTTGTAACGCTACTTTTGTTATCTTACAACTTGAAGTTTCTTGGTGGGATCAATTCGAAAGTGGTGTTCCAAAATTGCAAAGGTTTGTAATTCAGATTTTAAGTCAATATGTGAGTGCAACAGGTTGTGAGCCGAACTGGAGCACGTTTAAATTCATTCATTCCAAGAAAAGGAATAGATTGGAGCACAAGAGATTGAATGATTTGGTATTTGTTCATTACAATTTAAAGCTTTAGGAAAGGTATGTTATTATCATTATTAATTTTAATATAATTTCCTAATAATTAAATTTTATTGTTTACTAGGAGTCTTAATAGCATAAGTAGTTAAACATATTCAATTTCTTAAAAAATTACTGTCAATATTTTTCATGATGATATATTAACTTACTAATTACATTATTAAATACTTTTAAGAAACTAGAATTTCGAAACCCATAAATCATGAATATATTTTAGATTTATGGGTGTAGGATGCCAACAAACTATTATAAATATTCCTGAATATTGTATACCATATAACAACTATAATATATAATATATTGGTGACGTCACTATTACCGTAAGCACGTGGTCACAGTCCCACTACAGCCTGGACAATAATAATATAGGATATCATCTTTAAAATAACTTTGTCTAGGTATTTTATTTTGAGTGGCAACATCACCGCCTTCCTTATGAAAGGTACGTAGTTTAGCAGCACAGTACTACTGTAATGAAGAAGTCGGCCCACATGTCACATTAAATTATAATATATTAAATTGTTTTATTCATAGTAGAAGAAATGATTTAAAACTTTGAAACTTTTAATTTGTTTGTTTCGTAAAAACTCACCAAAGAATATAAAGCTAAAAAACATACCTTTTTCGTGTGACATGTCCCAATCTTTTTTTTTTTCCCAACCGTAAGGTAGGTCTTAGGTTAGCATATATTCTGACTAATTCACGTATTTGAATTGATTAAGGGTGAGAAATTTAGATCCAAAGTTACATCTTCAATTATAGAGGATAATAAGTC
>JAOSBL010000006.1:17552047-17576822 GCA_027568915.1 Erythroxylum roraimae | reverse complement strand
TATGGGATGATGCTGACAAGAATATTAAGAGATTCTGGAGTTCTTTTGGAGAGAGGAAACAGGATGAAGCTGAATATCAAAAGCGTCATCAATTCTGCAACAATTGGTAAAATGGGCTTGAAGAATCTAGAAAGAGATGAAACAGATTCTAAGACAATAGCAAGGATTGAGGGGGAGCACGCTGTAAAGCGAAGTTTGAATGAAAAAGGAACTCCCACAAGAAAATCAAAATCTCAATCCACTAAGAGAATGCCTGCAGAAGGAGAAAAGAAATCGTCAGATGAAGCAAAGAAAGTTAAGGCGATTTCTCATAAAGAAGCAAGCCAGGTGCGGTATATAGAGAAACAAGTGTCCTTGAAGAGAAAAGGGGAGACACTTCTTTCAGAGATACCTAACAAGAGAAAAGGTCACCTAGAGTACGAACCTTGCGTCAGCAAGAGGAAAAGAGTTGACTCATGGTGGAGACTCTGAGAAGAAAGCATCCCAGGCAACCAGGTCTTTAGTCTCAATTTTGAAGGAAGATTCATCAAAATTGGCTAAAGAGACGGAAATTAAGAGGAAAGTGGAGTTTGAGAAGAAGAAACCCCAACCTCAACAACAAACTCCTAGGCTAATTGAAGAAAACAAGAAGCAGAAAATCAGTCAGAAGAAGAGCACTCCAACTGCTGTTCAAAAGAAGAAGTCAGTTGAACGTAGTCCAACACAGGTTAATCCCTCTCAACCAATGAGAAAAGAGGATTTGAGAATGAAGATTATTGAAGTAGCTCAACCTGTCAGGAGTAGCAACTCTATAATAATCAGAGAACCCCTGAAAAGGTTAGTCAAAGTACAACTTGAACCAATCTTGGTGAATAGTCACTCTATACATCTGTTGAATGATGGAGAGAAATGGTTGTATTGTGTTCTGCGGGATGAGAGATTACAACCATATCCAACACAGATGACGAAGCAGAGGTACACTATTCACCCTCTCACAAAAAGAACTGTGATAAAGATTGTACTTGACATTCAACCAAGACCTTACATTGTTCGCAATGAAGAAAAGGGGAAGGAAAAAATGTATCCAGAAGGGATAACAAGTGATCTGACAGAGGATCAGATTTAAGAAGAAGTGAGAAACATAGATGCAGCGTGCTATGAAGCTCATCACAAAGGAACTTATATTTCCCACTATATTTCAAAGGCATCAGGAAGTAATTATGGTCGCCGAACCAATGATGAAACTGTTCAGGTAGTAGGCAGAATAATAGAAGGGCAGTACAAAACCATTAGAGTTGGAGATACCAGTTACAATATAGAGACTTTTGTGCACCTGATTATGCACATTAGACCCTTGAGTTCTATGTCTTTAATTGGAGATGTACTACACCTAGTTGGAAAACAAGTTCCAAAACTACCCGGACCTGATGACCTTGAACTCCTTGAACCAAACCTATCCTTCAAACCTCCTGCCTTTACAATATTTGAACCGAATGTTATATCTTCATATGCATATAGCACTACTATTGCTATTGAAGAAAAACAGCAGAAGGATGATGACCTGCGTGCTTCAGTAAGTAACTTACGAAAGGAAGTAGCTCATATACGACAAGACCTCAAGTTACTTCACACTGAAATGAAGGAAATGTTTTTAGAAATTTTGAAGCATCTTCGGTAAATATTTTTAATCAATAACAAATAGGGGGAGAATTTGAGAAAGATAGGGGGAGAAGAAGAAGAAGTAAAAAACAGGAGAAGAAGAAGAATAAAAGAAGAGAAAACCAGAAAAAGAAGATAGTATAGCTTACTTACAATTTTTTTCAATTGTATATCTTCTTATAAATAATACTCAATTATCTTTCTAAATTATGATTATTTGTTATCATCAAAAAGGGAGAGATTGTTAAGTCAAAATGACTTTACGATTAATAATTTTGATGACATTCAAATAATAATAATATTAGAAATAATGGATGTGTTATGTGTGAAGAAAAGTAAGACGCAAGAAGAAAAGTAAGACGCAAGCACAAAATAGAGACAAAGCGGAGAAACTAAGACGCAAGCGCGGAGACTAAAATAAGACGCAAGCGGAGAAACTAAGACGAAGTGGAGAAAATAAGACGAAGCGGAGAAACTAAGACGAAGCGCGAAGATACAAATAAGATGAAGACCCGATAACACATCAGATGGATAATCAGTTTGAGTTAGTTACAGAACTCAACTGAATAACTGTTTCTTCAAAGATCAAGAATCAAGAAAAAAGAAGTGGTTATCAAGAAGCAGTTGAAGACAAAGGCTATAAATACGAGTCGGAGTCGAAGACTACAAAAGTTAGTGATTTTAGTGATTTTGAGAAAAGTTAGAAACACTGTGTTCATTGTGCTAAACTCTAGAGCTATTATTCTCTGTAACAAAGCTCGCAAACATCTTTCAGTAGAAAGAAGGAATGCTAAAAGCCTAAAGAGGCTAAGTGAGAAAAGAATACTTGCTGTAAGAGACCTGAAGAGGCTCGGTGAAAAGAATACTTGTATTTTTTAGAAGTATAGTGAAATCTTAGAAAGGATTCTGAGGACTGGATGTAGCCCACGGCTTGGGGTAAACTAGGATAAATCTGTTGTGTCGATTCTTACTCTCTAAACTCTCAACTTTTAATTTCTATATCTTATACAAGTACTTACAAGTTAATTACAATACATTGATATTCTTACTTAATAGTTCTGAAAAAGCAAGTTTTCAAAGAAGTTTAAAAAGGGGATTGTATTCAAGAAAAAGGATACACAATTCAACCCCCCTTCTTGTGCGTTTTGTATATCGAACATAAAGTCTATACTAACGTGTGATATACTTCACCTTGTATTCCTGAGAGTTCTCCTGTGGTGTCTGTTGTCTCCCCAACTAAGGATTATAGTTCTACGAGGGATCCCTCTTAGACAAATTTGGTCAAATCTGACGACTCCTCTATTCCTTCTTCAGGTAATAATATAGATGAGAACAGTGTGGACTCTCGATCCATATCAAGAAGAAAATCCCAATGGGGCAAGGGTAAAGGCCTTACAACCACCTCTTCTTAATATGTCTATTTTGGCATGGAATGTCAGAGGAATAAATTGTCCTTCCAAGCTGCTGGCTTTAAAGGATTTTTTCTGGAGAGAAAAACCTCTTTTAATTGGTTTGCTTGAAACAAAAATTCGACTGGGTAATATGAATAAACTACATATTTTGGGTCCTCAGTGGAGCTTGTTATCCAACCACAGTCATCATGCTTATGGTCGGATAATAGTTTGTTTCAATTCAGATGAGATTAAGGCTGAGCTTATTGAGGCAACAGAGTAGGCCATGCATCTTCGAATAATTCTGTTGCAGAGTAATACTGAGTTAATTGTCTCTTTTGTGTATGCTAGCAACTTTGAGTTTCAACGTCGAGATTTATGGAATAATATTAGCCAAGTTAATGGCATTATCAACAAACCATGGCTTTTATGTGGGGATTTTAACACTACATTATATGCTTCTGAGGCTCAAGGCAACATTAGCTTGAGAAACTATTCTGCTGATTTGTTGAACTGTCTAGTGCAGGTGAAGTTAACGGATCTCAAATTCTTTGGCCATTTGTTCACGTGGTCTAATAAACAAAAAGCAAGGTGGTTTATTCGAAAGAAGCTCGATAGGGCACTTGTCAATGATCTATAGCTTCAGCTTTTCTCCAGTAGTTCAGCTAGATTCATGGACCCTTTATTCTCAGACCATACCCCTATCCTTGTCTCTAACCTGATTAAGCCTATGATTATCCACGATCCCTTTTGGTTTAACAACTATCTTACTAAAGCACCTGGGTTTGCCGAAGCTTGTATGAAAGGCACTACATACTACTGTAGAGGTACTAAGCAATTCAACTGCATTCAGAAATTGAAAGTCATTAAGCAAGAGCTTAAGGTTATAAAGTCTATTCATGGTCCTACTGCTAAAACCGTCAATCACTCTAGATTGGAGTTAGCCTTGGTGCAGTCTCTTTTATCTTCTAGCCCTGATAATCAAACTCTCATCGACCAGGAGAAGCTAGCCCTCACCTCTTATCTTCAAGCAGTTAATAAACACTCCCCCCTTTTGCAGCAGAGAGCTCGAATTAATTGGCTACAAGATGGGGATAATTGCTCTCAATTTTTCTTCCACTCCATTTTATCAAGGAAGAACCAAAACAAGATTCTTTCCATTACTTCTCCTAATGGCACTGTTATCCATCATCCGAAACTTATTCAAGAAGAAGCTTTCACTGTGACACCCAAAGTGCCTTCTTGTATAATTGATACATTGGCGACGACATTCTTATTGTCCAAGAACTTTTAAAAGGATACTCTTCCTCTAACGGCCCTCTGAATTGTACCATGAAAGTCGATTTCCATAAGGCTTTTGACAATATCAGCTGGACATTCTTGCGAATTATGTTGGTGGCTTTTGGTTTTCCCGTTTAATTTATCAAGTGGATCATGGAACGCATTACCTTAGCGTCCTTTTCAGTCTTGATCAATGGCTCACTTTCTCGTTATTTCAAAGCCACAAGGGGTATTAGACAAGGTGACCCCATTTCTCCATACCTATTTATCTTGGTCATAGAGATTCTAAATGCTATCCTAAGGAAGCAAACTCTTTCTAATCCACTTTTCAAGCATCATACCAAGTGTAAGAAACTTGGTCTCACTAACCTATGCTTTGCAGATGACTTGCTTCTCTTTTGTAAAGCTGACTTGGAGTCTATACAAACTTTTATGTAGGCTCTCCATGACTTTAAACTTATTTTTGGGTTGTGGATAAACTTGACGAACAGTTATTTTCTGTTGTCTACAAATGCTACTGCCTTGGAATCCCCCATTTCCGACGCCACAGGTATGAAGCTGCACACTCCTCCACTACTATATCTTGGTCTCCCAATATCGACCAAGCGACTCAACTATGCTGAGTGTCGTCCTCTCTTAGAAAGGATCTAGAAAAGAGTTACATCTTGGGTGAACAAGTCGCTCTCTTATGCGGGTAAGCTTCAACTTATTAAATCCGTTCTTAACTCCTTACATGTGTATTGGTGCTCCCACATTTTTTAGCTCAAGGCATTATCAAGGAGATTGAAAAGATGCTTAGACAATTTTTATGGAGCCATTCGAATGGTACCCCAAGAGCAGCTAACGTGAAATGGTCTGATATTTATTTTGCAAAACAAGAAGGAGGGCTGAACATTATATCCATTAAAACAGCTAACCGTTCTTTGATTCTTAAGCGCTTTTAGTGGATTTTGGAGGACAGGAAAAATTTGTGGATTAAATGGTTACATGTTTACTTCCTTAAAGGCAGTAGCATCTGGGCTATTAAATCGATAACATTACACTCTTTTTTCCTCACTCAGCTCTTGAAGTTAAGGGATGAAGTTCAGCAAGAAACTTCATGTATTATTAAAGATGGTCGATTGGCTTATCTATGGTATGATAATTGGTCAAGTTGGGGCCCTTTAATTTGCCAAATAAATACCTCTAGAGCTTCCCCATTGTTCCCACTTAAAACCCGGATGAGAGCTTTCATAGATGGAAATTCATGGAATCTTCCTCGAAGCCTCTGCCACTTTCAGCCTAACTATTCTCCTACACCTCATGAATCTGACGCCTTCTTCTGGAAAGGTATTCCGGTTGCCCATTTGACAAATCGCATTATTTGTGACAACCTGCGTCTCCATCGAGCCACTGTTCCATGGGCAGCCACGGTTTGCAGCAAACATTTAACGCCTAGACTTTCGTTCATTTTATGGTTAGCCATTCAGCATAAGCTTTCCACTGCAGACCGAATCCCGTACGTGCAAATCGACAAATATTGTCCCGTGTGTTCTCAGCAGTTGGAGTCCTGTTCCCACCTTTTCTTTGAATGCCCATTCAACAAAGCAATATGGGAATCTGTATCTCCTTTATGCTCTCGAACAGCTCCAAGGTTGAATGTAGTATAGATTACAACTTCTCTATCTTTACATATAGCTTCCAGCAGACCATTTTACATTGTTGTCTTGGGAGTTTGCATTTATTCACTTTGGCGAGAACGTAATTTTCAACGTTTCAAGAACCAATCTTCTCCAAAAGCGAGACTGATCTCCTTGATACTGTCTGAAATATGCGAGATTGTGTTGGCGAAGCAACTTCATTTAACATGTAGCCTGATTGTCTGCTCTACTTTACATCTTTAAAATGTTGCTTGGAATTGATTTGCTTGCATGTAGACTTTCGGTTGACGTCTCAGAGTTTGCAACAGGTTTCTGGTGCTGGCTATGAGAAGATATGAAATATATCTTCTCATGTCTGAAAGCCGCAAGTTCCCTGTCCCTAGCTTTCTAACTCTTCATTAACTTTCTAGCTATTTTTGGACGTAGTAGTTTCCTTATGTTGTGGGTCATCTCTTGTATCATGACACTGTACTTTTAATTCTACTTTCATTAATTCCATTTTCTATTTTTAAAAAAAAAATTGACTCCGACCAGACCCATGTTTGGACCCGAATGAAAGAAAATACGGGCCTCATTGTAATCCCAATCGTAAAAGGGCTGCATTCTCACTTCTAACAATTCTGTAAACAAAAATCCCTACTTCGGCAGCCACTCCTAAAACAAACACAACCCAAGGGAAATCGATCTCTCTTTCAGGTAATGCTACGTATTTGTGTTGTCTTTTTCCAGTAACATCTCTTCGTTTGTAACTGTTATCATATTCTTTTCCTCTTCGAACTCATTCTTCATTTGTTTTAAGCAGCTTAACGTTTTTAATTTTTGGTGGGGCCATGGCGACCTTTGCTAAACCAGAGAACGCTCTGAAGAGGGCTGAAGGTGAGTTTGCATCTGAGTTTTTAGTTCTTGTTTTTCCATGTTTACTGCTTATATTTTTCTGTTAACCATGAAGCTCGATCTTTTAGTGGATCTGCCCTTTTGGTTATTCAACTCAAGATGCCCTTCTTTTCTCATTTTTTGCGTTCAATTGTTGGGATAATTGAAAAACCTTGGTTGATTATTTGTTAACAGCTGGATAATGTCATTGGACAACTTTTTTGCTTATGTAGATTCTTATTTACTGTTTTTGATTCGTGAATTTGGATGTATTTCTTTATGACGTGTGGTTGCAGAGCTTATTAATGTTGGGCAGAAACTTGATGCCCTGCAAGCTCTTCATAATCTCATTACCTCAAAGAGGTACCGGGCATGGCAAAAGACGCTTGAGAGGATTATGTTCAAGTATGTTGAGCTATGTGTTGACATGAGAAAAGGTAGGTTTGCCAAAGACGGGCTGATACAATACCGTATTGTGTGTCAACAAGTTAATGTTAGTTCCTTGGAGGAGGTCATCAAGCATTTCATGTATCTTTCCACCGAGAAAGCTGAGCAGGCACGTAGTCAGGCACTAGCCCTGGAAGAAGCTCTTGATGTTGATGATCTTGAAGCAGATAAAAGACCAGAGGATCTGATGCTTAGTTATGTCAGTGGAGAAAAGGGTAAAGATAGGTCTGATCGTGAACTTGTAACCCCTTGGTTTAAGTTTTTGTGGGAGACTTATAGAACTGTGCTTGAAATATTGCGGAACAACTCAAAGTTAGAAGCACTATATGCGGTAACACTTCAATGACATTCCCTTCATGATTTAGATAATTCTTTCAGGCCATTAGATATCCTGTTCCAGTACTATAACCATCTACTTTGCATTGTGCAAACTGAGCACTCTTAGTGCCTGATAGCAGAAGTGGAGATTGACTGAACACATGTTATCAACAGATGACAGCACATCGAGCCTTTCAATTCTGCAAGCAGTACAAACGAACAACAGAATTCCGGAGATTGTGTGAGATAATTAGGAATCACCTAGCAAATCTCAACAAATATAGAGACCAAAGGGACAGACCTGATCTGTCATCCCCAGAAAGCTTGCAGCTGTATCTTGATACACGATTTGAGCAGCTGAAAATTGCTACTGAGCTTGAGCTTTGGCAGGTATGTGGAATGACACTTTTTGTATGTGCAGACTAGTCATATGTCTAGGTGTCTGACCAAAATTGACTATTGATTACCATAATTGGTTCAAGCTAAAGTTATTGCCTTTGACATCCCTGATTCTTGTATGCAGGAAGCTTTTCGGTCCATTGAAGATATTCATGGTTTAATGTGTATGGTTAAGAAAACTCCTAAGCCATCCTTGATGGTTGTTTATTATGCCAAGTTAACAGAAGTTTTCTGGATTTCCTCAAGTCATCTTTATCATGCATATGCATGGATGAAGCTCTTTACGCTTCAGAAGAGCTTCAATAAGAACTTGAGCCAAAAGGATTTGCAGTTGATAGCCTCGTCTGTTGTTTTGGCTGCACTAGCTGTGGCACCCTATGACCACAAACGTAGTGCATCCCACCTGGAGCTTGAAAATGAGAAAGAACGCAATTTGAGAATCGCTAATCTCATTGATTTCAATTTAGACCCTAAACCTGAGAATAGGGAACTGGTATATGATTCTTACAAATCATATTTGCCTTTTTATTTTTTCACATTTTCATTCATTTACTGTATAATCAATGATTGGTTCTCATTCTGGTGATATTATCTGCAGCTTTCAAGGTCATCCCTTTTGTCTGAATTGGTAAGTCCAAATTTGTTGTTATTGCACATCCATTTGTAGATAAGTCATACGTTCAGATGCACAGACGGCACTATATGAGTGCAAAAAATTCTCACCCATCGAGAACTTGTTACTGTTTGATTAATTTAATAGTGAAGATGGTTCAGATTTAAAGTATCTCAAGGTCCAACATAATTTGGAGTGACATTGCTTCCTTTTGATTGACTTCCTTATAACAAGTATATCCTGCAGTGTGGTCTGCTTTCACAATTTATAGTGTCAAGTGTGGATATCTGATGTATTTGTTGTGAATTATCTAACTTTTAGGTTTCCAGAGGTGTAATGAGCTGTGCAACTCAGGAGGTTAAAGATCTCTATCATCTTTTGGAGCATGAGTTTCTCCCACTTGATCTGGCAGCAAAGGTAGAGCCCTTGTTGTCAAAAATTTCAAAACTTGGAGGAAAACTTTCTTCAGCTTCTTCTGTGCCTGAAGTTCAACTTTCACAATATGTTCCTGCTATTGAAAAGCTTGCAACCCTGAGGTTGCTTCAACAGGTAAATGATTGGTCCTGGTATTTCTTCTCTGCTGGCTTTCTTGTTGATGCAACTGTATTCCTTCTTTTTAATCATATTTTTTCATTGCTTTTCTAGGTCTCTCAGGTCTATCAAACAATGACTATTGGGCGCTTATCTCAGATGATCCCATTTTTTGACTTTTCTATGGTGGAGAAAATCTCTGTTGATGCTGTGAGACATAGTTTTTTGGCTATGAAAGTTGACCACATGAAGAACATCATAGTGTTTGGTAATTTGGTATGTTACATTAACTATACACAACTTTTTGATGCATGGGTCCCCCCTCTCATACTGTTCCTCTTCCCTATTGCTGGTATGATGATGACACAGTTGCCTCACAGCTCACATACGTGAACATTTCTTTTTGTGATTGATTATGTCCTCAGATGTTTTTCTTATTGGTTCTGTTTCTGTAAACATGTATGCAAACTTTTCTAGTGTTGCTTAGATAAATGCATTATAGTGGTTTAGGAACCTGCACTGTAGTGAATAAAGACAAAGGTTTGAACCCTGTTTTGATGGCTTTTTGATTGCACTGTAGGGTCTTGAATCTGATGATCTACGAGATCAGTTGACTAATCTTGCTGAGTCCCTTAACAAAGCAAGGTTTATGGTATATCCTCCAGCACAAAAATCATCAAAACTAGGCGACATTTTACCTAGTCTTGGGGAGATTGTTGAGAATGAACACAAGAGGCTTCTAGCTCGAAAATCAATCATTGAAAAGAGAAAAGAAGAACAAGAGCGCCAACTTTTGGAAAAGGTATACTGCTTGTATACCATTCTTAACTTTTCAATATTCCCATTGTTATGTTCTGTGTGTGATCTCCTTAATTGAAATTTTGGGGTTTTTTAAGGAACGAGAGGAAGAAACAAGAAGGCTGAAGCTGCAAAAGATAACAGAAGAGGCAGAGCAGAAGAGACTTGCTGCTGAATATGAGCAACGGAAGAATCAAAGGATTTTGCGGGAGATAGAGGAGAGGGAGCTTGAAGAAGCTCGGGCTCTACTTGAGGAAGCTGAGAAACATAGTAAAAGGAAGGGAAAGAAACCGATTTTAGGAGTGAGTTAAAGCTAGAGGTAGTTTGTTTTTTTCACTCAAGTATACAATTGTCCTTACTCTGGTATTTCCATTGATTTACAGGAGAAAGTAACAAAGAAAACTTTAATGGAAAGGGCTTTGAGTGAGCAGCTGAGGGAGAGACAGGAAATGGAGAAAAAATTGCAGAAACTGGCAAGAACGATGGATTATCTGGAAAGGGCAAAAAGAGAAGAGGAAGCTTCATTAATTGAAGCTGCTTATCAACGAAGATTGGTGGAAGAGAAACTGCTACATGAACGTGAGCAACAGGTACTTCTCAAGTTATTATATATGTGTAGCATTTAGCAATATACACTTAAAATTTGGGTTATTAGTTACCAACTGACTGTTAGTGTTGAGACTTTTTAGATGTTTTGCACTTTTAACATACTTCTACCAAAAATGCAGCAAGATGTTGAACAGAGCAGACAACGCCATGAAGGTGACCTCAAGGAGAAGCGAAGATTGTCTCGGATGTTGAAGAATAAGGTAGTGCTCAACTAGATCTTTCACTCACAAAATTAGTCATTGTGTATGTGTTCAATGCTCACCTTGTTAATGACTGAAAATTAAACCCATCTATGAGGGCTACTTTACACCTCTCATCTTGTTAGTTTCTCCTTTGACATTTTAAATGAATTTGATTTTCCTTTTGTCTTACAGGAAGAATTCCAGGTTAAAGTGATTAAAAGTCGTGAAGCTGAATTTGACCGGCGAAGTGAAGAGAGGGAGCGGAGAATCAACCAAAAGATTCATGCTAGGAAGCTAGAGAGAGAGGCTCAGAGAAAGAAGATATTCTATGTGATGCATGAGGAAGAACGACTTAAGAAGCTTCGTGAAGAGGAAGAAGCTAGGAAGCGAGAAGGTGATTACAGTTTGCACCTATTGTCTTGGGTCTTCAACCATTTGATTTGTGTTGCTGTGTCTGTTCACCCCCAATTAATTCTTTATCAGTTTGTTACGGTGCTAATATTCTTATTCTCTTCAATTGGTTTTATCTAATTTTATACATCAGATATATAAGATGCCTTGTTGAACTATCAAATTCTCTTGTGAATTCCATCTACCTATGCTTTTATCACATTTATATTCGGAAACATGCAGAGGCTGAGTCTCGAAGGAGAGAGGAGGCTGAACGCCAGGCAAAATTGGATGAGATTGCTGAGAAGCAGAGACAGAGAGAGCGGGAACTCGAGGAAAAAGAGAAGCTGAGGAGAGAAGCTCTCTTAGGGAGATCAACTGATGGGCTTTCTAGGCCTTCTGAGATTCCTGCTGGATCCCGGCCGGAACCTGTGGGTGCTGCTGCAACTGGTGCACCGACCCCCGGCAAATATGTACTGCCTAAATACCGAAGCTCAGGGCAGGCCCCTGCAGAAAGTGATCGTTGGGGTGTAGGGAGCAGGCAGGGCCCTCATGATTCAGATTCTTGGAGCCGTAGTGGCCCAAAGCAGTTTTCAGATTCTTGGAGCCGTGCTGGGCCCAGACAAGCCACTGGAGATTACAGTGGGGGCTCAAGGTCCACTTGGTCCTCGTCTAGGCCTCGTGAACGCTGAGTGACCATGAAATTGAGGCCAATATAGAATTCTGGCATTTTTATTTCATGCATGTCAAAACTGATGGCCTTTGCAATAGACTGGTTAAATTTCGAGGCGAACCTTGAGGTAAAATAATTATATTGCAATTTTGAGAACTTAAAAAAGACCATTAGTGGTATGCTTGTCCTGCTACTTTTGGCGAAACCCTAAATGTAATGAACTTGGAGAAATTTCCCAACTCTTTTGTTGTAGTTAAATGTTTTCAACAATTTTTAATGTGCTTGTAGAGAAGTTGCAGCATTGAAGTTATCTTTTGGTAAACTGACCGGCCATTACATAATTTCATTTTTGTAGTTTTAAGCTTATTTTGATCACTTTTAGTGGGGCAAAATTGGGTATAACATGTTCAGATATGTCATGTTGGGTCGTGGCTATTGAATGAAATCTATGCTGATTTAAAAATTTTAAGTGACAATTGAATATTTTGTCTAGTTAACAGTGACCTACTTAATAATGGTTTACAGCCCTTAAATTTAAAGAAGAGCATGAGATGTCAAACGTTCTGTCAGTGTCTTGAGATTCAATTCTAATTTGTTTGATATAGGATTATATAATATTTTTTTGTCACAAGCGTTGCTTCAATATAATTTTCGATGGTCAAGGTTCAATTTTGTCAGAAGTATTAGTTTAATGCAACGTTTAACCATCAAGATGCAATTTTTCAGTTAGAAGTTATGTTTCGAAACAACTTCTAGTTATTAAGATGTAACTTTTCAGTTATAAGTATTCCTTCTATGCAATTTTAAGCCATTTGTACACAACTTTTCAGTCACAAATATTTGTTTGACACAGTTTTCAATTAACCAGACTGTAACTTTTTAGTCGCATGTAATTTCTATTCAAATGCAACTTTTTATTCATGTAACTTACAATTATCTAGATGCAACTTTTTAACTCATTTTTTTATGTTTATATTCAAATTTATATTAAGAAATATTTTGTCAAAGTCAAAAGTTTTAAATGAGTCTCAACAAACATATAATTTGGTATTTTGCTTTTATAATTATATTTACTGATTTATCAAAAAAAAACATATAATTTGGTTTTTTTTTTGATCGCAAGAATAGGAAACAAATGTTAGTCTATTGTCATTAATGTTTAGAATATTGAAGTCTTAATTGAAATTATTTGACTTTGAGTTTCATATTACCTTAAATACTCTTCCTTATTAAATATCACAACAAAATGCTTTTTTGTCAACAAAAAATTAAGAGAAAATGAGCAAAACTATAACCTTTTTTACACTTAAAAAATGTGCTTGGAGATTTAGTTCCTCGTGCTTAAGAAATTGATGATATTTTTTAGTAGATGGCTAGTTTGATGCGTGCCAAATACACTAAAACTAAATACTATAGGTAAAAGGGACATTTTTAACTCAAAAATTCTTATGAGTAAACAAAAACTGAAGTGGTGCAGTGTGTGTTTCTTGTCTAGGTTTTATCAGAGTGAAAAAAATGTGGTCAGTGGAGGCTTGGATTGATGAGAGTGAAGAGGATTTTAAGTTTTCACTTGAACAAAACAAAGGATGACAGGAAGAATAACAATCACTAGGTTTTCTCCATTTCCAAAAGCAATGTAAAATTATAAACAAAAATATTATTCAACTATAATATCACTTTCTTTCTTCTAAATTTTGTCATTTCTAAATTACCTTACAGCCTCCCTTACAATTGTGTTTTGTTGTTTTTTGTGTTTTATGACCCAATTATCAAAACTTAGGCACCTTTTAAAGCTTTTTTAGATGTTTCCCTTTACCACTCCTCACCTCAGGTGAGTCTCTATGGCTTTCTTGAGTATCCTTGACATTAGTTCCCCTTCTCTAACCTTATCTTCCTATCCACTCCTAGTTTGTTTACTCCTCTTCCTTTTTCCCCAAAGCACATTATCCTCTCCCTACTTCTAGTTTTTACCATTCCCATCCTAATGCTTGGTGCATTCCCCTTGGCCTGTCTCCCTATCCTTTCATCCTTCACCTCGCTTAAATTCTTCATCTTTCAGCACATAAGCTACCTACCTTCTCCTTGGTTCATTCGTAATACTATTTTCACTGGTGCTCTCTACTAGAGTAGACCTTAGGGGCAAAGGGGTCTTTTCACTTCTCTTTAGTTCTCCTGCCTCTCCTGGTTACTGTTTTTAGTAAATAACTTTCAAAGTTTTCATCCTCTGCCTCTTTAACCATTCTATTCAGAGATGGCTGTCAAACCCCGAGAGCTGGATGAAGTGATATCAATTAATCCACACAATTCTCCTTGTCCAGATGGTTTTAATATGATGTTTTTTTAACAAAACCTAGCATTTAACTAGGAGTATGGTTCATGAAGTTGTTCTAGAATTCTTCAATCATAAAAAATTGCTCAAGGAGATTAAAAGAAACTTCATAAATCTAATTTCAAAAGGAGGAAAGATGAAGCACTTCAGTGACTATAAATCAATTGCTTAATCCAATTTCATCTATAAAATCATCTCCAAGATTATAGCTAAAAGATTAAAGAGGATTTTGGTCAAGTATATGGATGAAACATAAGGGGCATATATACCTGGTAGATCAATGAGTGACAATATTCTTTTGATGTAGAACTTTATGAAAGGTTACTCTAGAATAAGATGTCGTAGAAACTGCACCTTGAAGATTAGTTTAAGGAAAGCCTATGACAATGTTGAGTAGAAATTTCTTATTAACAATATGAAAGTATTGGCTTTTCCTGAAATATTTATTGAGTGGATTTCTCAATGCATTACCACTCCATCTTTCAATGTACTTACAAATGGGGAACCATCAAGGAGTTTTAGAAGCACCAAAGGTATAAAGCAAGGAGATCCTACATCTTTGTACCTGTTCTCTTTTGATAAAAAGGTTTTTTTTAGAACACTTAAGAGGGTAGCGGAGAGAACAAAGCAGTTTAGACATCATTCTAAGTGTAAGAGGCTAAGTATAACAAATATGGTCATGTACTATCCAGGGCAGAGAAAATATATATGGTAGCTTTGATGACTACAAACAAATTTTTTTCTAGAATTTCTGGACTTGAAGTGAACTTTAGAAAAAAGATCTTGTTAAATCTCTAACAAGGCTATGGATTAGGAAGCAACGATACCTTAAATTATAGGTTTTAACAAACATGACTTGCCATTTATATATTTAGGAGTTCCTATTGTTGCTTCTAAGCCAACTTATGAGGATTACAAATTGCTAATTGATAAAATATAGGCTAGGATATTAGGTTGGAGTTTGAAGGCTTTGCCCTTAGCTAGGAGAGCATAACTCATCTCTTATATACTCAATGCACTAACTATACATTGGGCAACTCACATGTATTTTTCCAAGGAAGTTATCAAGACAATTGATGCTATTCTTAAAACGTTTTTGTGGTCTGGAAACAAAAAAATATAAACACTACAATCACATTAAATGGTTATAAGTATGCTCTCTGAAAAAGCATGGTGGGCTGGATATGCTCCCTTTAAGGATTTGTAATTTAGTTATGCTTACCAAAAATTTGTGGATGATCATTGAAAACAAGCAATCCCTATAGGTCAAGTGGATTAATGCTTATTACATCAAAGGGAAAAATCTATGGAAAGTCAATATAACTAAAATTGCAATAATCACAACTAGAACAATCTTCAAACTCATAAGCAAAGTCAAACTATATGTGATCAAATTATTGGAAAATTGTATCAATATATCGTTTTGGTATGATAGAAGTTTAACTGATGGACTTTATGAGGATATTAGTGAGCTCAACTTGATCAGAAATATCATTGGGGTTGATCAATCTGTCTCTTATGGTCTAGCACATAAAACTAAAATTTTATCAAGGATTCAAGATTTTGGTTTGTATAATCAAATCAATAGTAATGAGCTCAAGGAAAACAAAGTAGATGTCAATTAGTGGAATTTGTTTAGAAATGGTAAATTCACCAATTTTACTTATAGAAAATTGTTTCAAGAGTAGGGAAATATGGTAGCATGCATAGACTTATCTGGTGCAAGTATATGATACCTAGAGCTTCAATCACAATATGGAGAGCAATCAAGAATAGGTTACTTACAATTGATAGATTGAATAAATTTATGGCTATTCCAAACATATATGTTTTACGCAAGTATTAATAAGAAAGTATTACTCACTTATTCTTCAGATCCATTTCACTCAGCCTTTGTAGAAGGACATAACTCAAAGATGTTTGTGAGGAGATGCACCAGCTGAGTGGTATTGTAGCTTGGTGTTCAACTTCAAACATACATGATAAATGAAGTAATGGTGCCTTTTTATTGCTATGTCATATCTAATACAAGTTGTACAAGATGAAAGGAATATGAGAATATTCAAGGAAATTGATAAACAACTATCAAGGATACACAGTGAAACAATCAAAGCACTCAAGTTACAATTTTCCACCTTTGAAGATAAAATGCATATTAGCTCCATTCTTATGTCAACATGGGTGATAGGATTGAATTATCTTATATTTTTTTTATGTATTTCTAAGTGATTTCAATCCTATTTTTAAGATAAAATGCTTAACTGTTATTCAATTTGTGTTCTGCTAGGTCGGATATGTTGATATATATTTGAGACCAAAAAGACAAGATTCTAAAGCAAACTGAAGCACAAATATATAACAAGGAAAAGAACAACTTTCTTGGTAGTTTGAAATGGCAGTACATAGCTTGCTTGGAGAGTTTTCTCCCTAAGAAGACAAAATTTTTAAAAGCATTAAAAAGCATAAGCAAAAACGACAGCTTAGTAAAGAGTAAAAGATATAAAACGACATAAGAAGGAGAGGCAATAAAGCAATAGCGCAAGCGTGAAGAGGCTGGAGGAGTGTGTGTCGTTTTGTGCAAAACGCAACATTGCTGCGTTGAAGCAGCACCCATACACTGCGTTTGAGGAGCAGCACAACGTAGCGTTCTAAAGAGAGGTGAGCAGTAAGGATTTAAGGGACTCCAAGTTAAATTGTCCCATCATCACGCTACAGTGCGAGGGGTGTGACCCAGCAACTACGCAGAAGAGGCAACAACAGGCGAGGAGCGTGGAACAGAAGCAAAAACAAGAGGCAGTTGCGAAGATTGGAGAACGATGGACCTGCGGATGGGACGTAAAATCGTCCCATCACACTATAGTGGAGCAACAGTGCAGAAGAGAGCAGGCGCAGACGCTACAAGAACAAATCAACAGGCAACAGTGAGCACACAGTAGGTTGCGTGAAGTATAACCCTAAGGGCTATTCGGTGGGGCTACATTAAGATGGGGGCTGAAGCAATTTTTCGCAAAATACCTATGAAGGGCTAAACATCCCAACGCCAGTTCGGAGGTGATATCGACGCCGATAACCCGGGTTAAGTAATTTTATTATTATTTTGTTATTTCTTTCTCTTATTAGGAATTAATTGTGTTATCCTATGTTAATTGATTTGGGTTTTGTGTATGGATAATCAGATTTTTGTTATTGTTCGGTTATTTGTGTATGAACTCGTTGGGTATTGTGAATTGATGATTTTAATGCGTTTATTGAATCGTTAATTTCAAACACATTGCTAGAATTTCGATATAATCCGTAATTGTTATGTTGAAATTCATGTGTAGCGATTAATGATTCATAATCATTAGAGATAATATGACCTAGGTTAAATGACGCATCGTATGTGGTTGTTGCCTTAATTAATCAATTTTCCTAATTCGTAATGCTACTACCTAATTAAATTTAGAGATCATATCCTAGGTTGTTCAGTGGTTAGGTTTAATTAACAATCGTTTCTTGAGTAAACAAAACCTAAGGTAAAATTCGGGTTAATTATTAACTCATGATTAATAGTTGCCAAGAGAGGTTAAAGAACAACAAATTAATGAAATGTGCTTAATTAGGGTGTAGGTCGAGATTGAACCAAAGAACGGGGTCCCTACCGAATTCTCCACCTTTTATCATTTTTTTGCATGTTTTCTTTAATTTGTTTTTATTAGTTAGTTTTATTTTATTTTTCTTATTCCAAAAATCCAAAACCCCCTGTTAAGTGTAAACACCAATTAATTTCATTCCATAAACTTTACACACACTCTCTGTGAGATCGATCTAGGCTCACCACTGCTATAGTAGTAGTCTAGTTATTTTATTTTGACTAGCGTAACGACGAGCGGTCAATGGGATTAATGATTAACGTGTACAAAGTGTTTGATCCTTTTGATATCATCATGGTGATTTGTTAACCTATTCATTTGATGGGGTCATTTATGCTTGTAATAATTATTATTGCCTTTCATGGTTTAATTTAATTTGCAATTTTTTTAAATTTTTTTTCTATTTTTATTAAGTTTGAATGCTGAAATTTTAATTTTGGCATCCTAAATTTTAATCATCATTAGATAAAAAAGTAATTCTTTGTCATTGCAAATTCATAAGTGGAAATATAAGTTGTTTATTATGTATATCTTCTTTTTATAATTAGAATATAAAAAAGTTAATAGAAATTATCTACCTTTTCATTGATTAACATTATATTTAATTTAAAAGTTCTCTTTTGTTATGAATATTAGAAACAATACATATTCTTGAACCTCTTATTTTTAATTCCCAATCACATAGCTCAACAATAAAATTATTAAATAAATTATATTATTAATTTAATAGTACAACACAACATTTGAAGTATTTTCAAATATTAAGATCATGAAAGAAAATTACTAACTAAAACTAATTGAGTTATTCAGCCTGAATTGGCCACAATAAAGGTGATGTTTGAAAGATGTAAATTGATTAGAAAATGAAGAAGGTGGTGATATCTGATTAAAATTTTGCAAATTTGGATATTTTGATATTTATAAACTTTTAAAATTGTAGTGTATCTATTGTCACTTTTAATTAAGAAAAAGAAGTATTAGTTTTAGGTGAGATAAGTGTAATGCATTTATTAGAGTAATATATAATTTTTGATAGTTTTTAAATAAAAATATATTTTAGAATATCCACTCATATATTTCATAGTAACTTTAATAGATATTAAAATTTTTTATAATTACTTATTTTATGAAAAGATGTTGTGATAACATAATAAATATGAAAATTACAAAGAAAAGCTAAGGACTTTGAATTTGTCTTAAAACTATTCATAGTTTTTAGGTGCATATATATCTCAATAGTGTTTTAAAGGGTAATATAACTATATATATCATTTAAATCCAGATAATTTATTTTATTAATAATTATAATATTTTTATTTCTTCATTAAAATTTAGTTAAAAGTACAATTTGTACCTTAACATTTTTCAAAGATTTTTAAGTAAAGCCACATTATTATTTCTAGTTTCACTTTGTATCTTAATATTATTAATATGATTTTTTGTATTGTAAATAAAGTGTAAAAGTAGTATGAACTCACAAATATTTAATATTAGAGGTTGTTTACATCTTCTAAGAAAGAATTGCACACTTTCAAATAATGTCTAAAAAATATTTTAAAATTACATCAACGCCTAATAAGTCTAGATTGCCCAATTATAATGAGATGTACATTAATTTAACTATTTTTTTAAGTTAAAAGAATTCACTAAAGTCATTAAAGGCATTAAAGGTCTTTACAAAGTTGGATCAAGCATAATAAAAGGCGTTGCTTTTACAAAATTTCTAGGAAGAAACTAGTATTCAAAGATTTCGTTGTCTTCGAGTGAAAGAGCTCAACTGATCTTGAATGTGATTTATTGCCAAAGTTTTCCTTACCCAACAATGTAACTTGTTAATTAAGACATTGTCAGTATTGACCTTGTTAAATAATCTTTGATTCCTTTCTCTCCAGATGGTATAAATTGTATAATTGAAATTATGACTTAAGCAAACTATGTCTTTCCTTATTGATTTGAATTTGTGTATCTGTCATTCCAATATTTGGTTCCATTCTATTTCGTGACAGCATAGGTTAAGAGCGTGTTGGATGTTGGCCCAAATGGAGGATGAGAAATCACACTTAAAGTAAAGGTGATCAATACTTTCAAATTCACTGCAACATAGCTCACATTTCTTGTCATCAGATCCCACAATCCTATCTTTAGTTTTCAATCTTCTCCTAGCAGCAAGCCAAGTAGTGAAAGAAGCTTTTGTTTTTAAAGACCTTTTCCAAAAAAAATTTTTTCCATAGAATGTGAGGGTTAGGGGGGCTTAAGAGCTTTGATGCATGAAGAGTTTGAAAACCCTCCATTCGAGCTTAGAGACCAAACAAGTTTATCTGAAGTAGAAAAGTTAGACATATAGTTGGGGAAATAATTATGTAGTTGAGTAGCACCCCTACCTTAAAAGTTCCATGAGTTGTTCACAATTTCATTGCTAACTTTTGCCTAAGAAGGGATTCTAGAGTGGAGAGAAGAGATATCTTCTCTAAGCCATAAAGGGCTTAGAGAAGTCCAATTATCAAACCAAAACCATGTTCCTTCACCATTCCCTATCCAAACTTTTATGACATGATATACCTTGGTTCTATTTCTCAGAATCTGAATAAAGGGCCATGAGAATTTATTCCTTTCAAAGATTTGCCATAGGCTGGTATCCTTAAGATGGTCCTCATTAACCCATTTACTCCAAAAAGATTCTTTGTCATTAAACAATCTCCAAATTCTTTTTGCTACTTGCACGGATTGGAAGGTATGAATATAGATGAGGTCAAGTCCTCCTTCCTACTTTGTGTAACGTAGTTACTTCCATTTGATTTTAGCACCTCTAAGATTGTCAACCTTTCCAATCCAAAGGAAATTTCTAATGCATTTTTCTATCTCCTTATTTATTCTTTTAGGAAGTAAAAGATGAGAACTTCAATGGGACTGGAGGTTGCTCAGAACAAAGATGATGAGCTGCACTCTACCATCTTGAGATAAACATTTTTGCAAAAATAGGAACCCAAGTAAGTGAAAGGCATACCCTAGATGTTCATATTAAAGATCTACTGAAGTATCTCAGTATTGGTAATATCTGAGGAGAAGTATATTCTACTCTTGCATTGATTGACTTTTAAGCCTAAAATCCTGCAAAAGCTCAAAAGGGATTGATGTAATATGGAGATGGACTCATGTTGAGCTCCACAAAATAGAAATAGATCATCTACAAAACAAATATTGGAAAGAAACATTGCCTTGCATTTATAACGGAACTTGAATTCAGGACATCTAGATATATTGTAGTAAATAATCTGGCTCAACCCTTCCATAGTAATAATAAAAAGATAAGGAGAAAGAGGGTCTCCTTGTCTTATGCCATTTGAACCTTTAAATTGCTTAGTAAGGGCTCCATTGATAAGAATGCTACATGGCAACGGTGCAAAATTTTGGTCGGCTTGTCGAAGCCCCCAAAATAATTCATATTCTCCAAACTTTTGTAGTGGTCATGGAACCAATTCTAATCCCTAGAGAACTAAACACTAGCTTCTTAATTTCAATTAATAAAAGTAAATGGGAGGGGGTGATTAAATAACTAATTAAGTAAAATTAATTCAAAAACAAATTAAATCAATTGAATTTAAAAATGAGAAAGATAAGATTATCAAACTCCGATTCAAAGGAAAGATCTTTTCTAATTGTAACATTGATCATTGATCTAAAAAGAATATTTTCACAATTCAAGCAATTAGTCTTAAACATATTAGGATAGCCGTAATAAGTCTCAAATTTTCCTAAAATAATTATTTCAACAGCATCCAAACTAAAACTTATCATCCATTGACTAGGTGTGATAACATTCCATATCAAATAAATGATAACAATAAGCTCCGTGAAAAAGACTAAACCCTAAATTAAATAATCGGGATAACTACAATTATTCAACTTGGTTTTCTTATTTATCATAAGTTAAATATACAAATTCATAAATAGCCTATTTGCTACTTATACCAATCTTTTATAACAATTATGGATAATTAAATTCCTAGACAGTGATAGAATAATTAATATTAAATTAAATTGTCATATTAATCAAATATCAATCAGCCATAAAATATGAGAACTCAAAGCAAGAAATACTTAAATTAAAATGTGAATAAAAGTTTGGAACATAAAACCTTACAAAGTTACAACTAGAGTTGTGAATCCCCTTGAATCAGAAGAATTGAATTTAGCCACACATGACTTTGCTCCAATAACAAAAATAGATGAAAGATAAAGAATTGCAAAAAACAAAAGAAGAGAGAACTTTTTTCTGCTGTGAGGAATGGCCCTTTATAGGGTTTTCTAATCTAATCCTAATCTAACTCTAACTTGTAAAGATGTCTATCTAAAACGAAAATTCCTACATGATAAGGATACGGTGAAGTCTTTCAATCAAACTCCAACTCTTCAAGTGATCAATTTTATCCACTTCATCAATCTTTCCACTTCATCCAAAATTTTGTAATTATCGCTAATAATGTCCCAATTTGGTGCAATCTCTACTCTTCATCTCTTAAAAAAAACGAACATTAATTTTAATATTTAAGCATAAAAATAAATTCAAAACAAAGGAGATAATATCAAATAATACATCAAGATGAGATTTTATCAAATTTCCCCACATCGGACTCATGCTTGTCCTCAAGCATACACCAATTCAATACATTAATCATTTTCACAACAACCTCTCATCCCCTTTCATGTTATCCAGAAATATCCAAAAACTAACTCACATTAAAAGGTTAAAATAAAATAACAATCAACAGAATAAGCACTCATAGGACACATTGTTGAAATATAGTATCTCATGAATTCCATCAAAATCTAATCAACAAGACTTGACACCCTCACAAGGATTTCACTCTATATGCTTAAAGTGTTTAGGGTTCATTAAGCTCTCAACATAAAACATAGCAAGTTGTTTCGATAAGCTTGCTAAAGAATCATATCTCCACCACTAAACAAAATGAAATTAATGTATAAATCAAAGGGACTTTACAAGGTTGTAACGTGGCTTAAGTAAGGTATGACAAAAAGAAGCTTTTTGGTTAAATAAATTAAAGGAAATCATACAAACTTATCCACACAAGTTTTAACTTAAATCAATCCAAAGCTCACTTTATTCAAATAACATCTCTTACAATCACTTTTTCTTTTTTATTTTTCTTCTTTTTTTCTCTTTTTGTTTTTCCCCTTCTTTTTCTAAACAAAATATCAAATAGGAGTTTTTTTTAATACTTCTCCTCCATTCTATAAAAAAATCAAAACAGTGCAACTTGAATCATCTAATTAACTTTTCACGCAAATAGGTAAAATCCTATGCAAATAACCTCAATATAATTCCTTCAATTTAAGGGTTTAAAATTATTAAGGATATCAACAACAAAAAGGGTAATTTGGCTTGTAACAAGGTTATTATGCAAGAAAAGAAAGGTTAAGGATCAAATTGGTTTTATAAGGATAAAAAGTAAGGTAGGCTTATTTAGGTGAAAAATGATTATCCTAAATGCCCTCATCATCTTTATACACAAATTCATTAAAAATGTGGTCTTAACACGTATTCAAAAGCAAGTTCTACTATAAACAAGTTATGTTTGATAACACTCAACAAAAAGATACGTATGAGCACTGATCGGGCTTTTTCGATGTGTGTAAGTTTTAATTAATTAATCTCGATAATCCGCAAGAGCACAGGTCATTCACGTAGTATCTAAGATGTCGATCCCACAAGGAGGGATAATCTAATCCTAAAATCTAAGGTTAATATAAATCGCAGAAATTCAAAATATAACAAAACTAAAACAATAATTCAATTCAATCAATTAAAGAATCAATTACGAAAATATTAACAATTTAGTAATTGCACACACACTCAAGACTCAACCTAAGGAATTACCAATTGAGAGAAGGAATTTTACCTATCTTTAACGCTAACCTAATCGATTATGAATTACTAGATTATTGGTTCTAGACAATCCTAGGTTTGATTACTCTCTCTCAAGTTATAACCATTAACCCTAATTCATAAAACCTAATTAGATTATGGAAGTTGCAATTTCTCAATTAACAACCTGTCCAAAACCCTAATTAGATATGATGTTGTCTAATAAACTATTGGAAACCTATGCAAGATCTCTTTTTGCACAATTTACCGATTTGATTTAATTCTCGTTCTATTAAATCACCTAACTCTTGTTAGCCTTTTTCATTCGATTTACCCTCTCAGTTTATCACCAAATTATGCAATTGCAGAAATTAAATCACAATAAATCTAAATAACAAATAAAGAATCAGATTTCATTAAATCAAAGATAAAACCCTGAAGGTGAGTTTAGAAGCAACATCAACATCCAAAAATCATATCATCAACTGTTATTCCAATTCTATAAAATAATAAAACTGAAATAATAGGAAATACGAAATTGAACAAACAACAGGAGGCAACTATGTCTGGAATGTGACACCCTAATACCCCCTAGGAGGATACGTGGGTGCCACGCAGACGAAAAAACATATATATAGAACCGAGACAAATCCAAGCGAGACGGAACATTTCATACATGCATTTCAGAATCTCAAATCAACCATACAGTACTTAACATATCATTCATATTGTGCCTATCATATTACATACCATAAATTCAAAGACCAACATGTATTAAGGTTATTACAAACCTTCAAACAAATTGAAAAGTCATACACATCAGATACAAGCCCAAAACAAACTCAGAATACATTTTTCTCAAAACAAGACTTAGACTCCATTAGTCATTGCGGTTGACTTGTCCCAGTCTTTATAATCTTCGCTCTAAACCTACACGGGGCGAATCCACTGTGCTAAGCATATAGCTTAGTGAGTAATAACTAATCTATACATGAAGTGACAATTCATCATACAAAATCATATAACAGCATAAGCATGCATTAAAAGATTGCCTAACATTAAATCATACATAATGCATTTCAGAACAGATTTTTATACTTATCAGAACTGAATATCACAAGAGGGTATAAACCCTTCAAAATCA
>JAOSBL010000006.1:17539914-17550262 GCA_027568915.1 Erythroxylum roraimae | reverse complement strand
TTCAAGTTATAATAAAAAATCTGCAGACTGTTTTCATAACTTGACAGAACACCAATTTCAACTTCAAGCCAAATTTCTAGACTCTTAAGGGCATATTTTGAATTCGATTCTTTCATGAAAAAATGTATTTCTAGTCTCTAGTTTACTATAAATCAAACTCCATCCAATTTGGATATTCACATATTAAGTTATGCCCTAAATACAGATGTATGTTCAGTAAAATACTGCATATATCATACTCCAATGATTATAATCCTTCATCTTGTTAATCAATCACCATATTTGTTTCTTCTTTCACCACCTGCACATGCATCAACACCATTTACATATGCAGCACTCCCCAAGCACGAAAATATACACCATTCATGCATACATTCAGTTACAAACACTAAAACCTCTACAGAAATCATTTACACTATCATAAAACTTAAAGCATTACTTACTTGGTTTATACTTCAGAAAAATTCCAGAAATGGGAGAGCTAATAATGGGTTTTGGAGATGGCAAAGCAAGGAGGTAAGACAGTGTTTTCAGTGGAATCAATGAAAGGAGCTGCAGAAACTTTTTCCTAAGGCTAGGTGTCTCCTTGACACATGTTTCCAATGCATGTCTTACATGTGTCCTCCAAATAAGGCTACCAATTGTCACTTAAATCTTTTTCCACATGTCACAAATTAATTGATCCATTTGTCACTCCATAATTTATCCATTGGTCAATTAATAATTTGCCTATTATTTCAATATTTTTCCTATTCTTAAATACCTCAAAATTTTAATAACTTTCCTAAAATTCTCCAAAATTCCAAAATAATACTAATAGTCTCCAAATAAATTTTCAACGTAAATAATTCATAATTCAGATTTAAATCATATTTATAAATCAATTATACCCGAAAAATGTCAACGAATGCATGTACAATTATTTTAATGTCAAAATTCATATGCACATATTAGCGAATACTCAATTATGCAAAGCATATGATGTACTGGAAATTCCTAAATTTTCTAACCCCTAACATGGGGTGTTACAGGGAAACTCCTGATCTGGGAAATAAGTTGAGTCGGCTTCTTCTCCTCTTCTCTCTTCCTTCTTCTTTTTCTTTATCTCTCAATTATTCTCTCTAGGGTTTCTTTGAAAGTGGCTGATGCAAAACCTTTTCTTTCTGTTATTGCTGTTCTATTTATGTCCTTTTGTATTTAGGGTTGAACTAGGATTTTTCTAGGGTCCAAAAAATCTCTCGAAATGTGAAGTTTGGAAGTGGCTACACATCTGCTCGACGCAGGCCACAATCGTGTCCTATGTTAGGCCTTTTCATCACGATATGGGCCATGATCGTAGGCTATGCAATTGGCCCCAATTTGCTCCAAAACTCCTTCCTCTTCAATATTAACCTTGAAATACTGTCAAACACATCAAGGTACCTCAAAAATATCATATTTAATCTCAAAGGATTTTTCTAACCCATAAAACACTTAAAACACAAATAAATCACAAACTAATATAATTCTACCCTTAACACACTAAACAATCGAATAAATGACTAAACACATATTAAACTATACCCTAAAATATGATGCATTTCACACCTATCAAGCACATATGTGATGAATGCTCTTAGGCTCAATGCTCACGTAGATGTCAAAAATTGCATCAAATCTTGCACACTTTTCATTAAACAAAATCAATGAGATACTTGAAATAATTCAATGAAAACACTAATCGTGTTTGTCTCTCTCATGTATTAGATCTTAAACTAAAAAAGTATCCTAACTTAAGAATTATTCATGAACAACAATCAAAAAATTATGAAGCTATCATGGGGAATAATTAATAAATAAATCAACATATCATGAGTCCAAACAAAATCGTAAAGTTCATCATAATGAAAACACTCACTCCCCCACACCTAAATCATATATTGTCCCTAATGTATGCATAAGATACTCACAACTCAGTAAAGATAATCAAAGAAAATAAATAATAGAGGACTCCCTTGAATTGTGAGCATTTGAACGTTATCCGCACACGCTTCTTTTTGGTATTGATTTCAAAGTCTGCAGCAGATTAGTGATGTGAAGTAGCATTTACCGGTGATTTTCCCTTTGCTGCGGTCTTGGTAATAGCCTTAGAACGCCCCATTACACTAAATAAAAGACATAAAAATCACCTTAAAAAATAGTAGAAACAACTTAATAATAATTAAAATGAACTAAAAGGAAAAGCAACTAAAAGGAATTAATAACAAATTGAAAAGAAAGAAGTAATTGAAAACTTGTAACAATAATAAAAGAAAAGAATATAGTGGGACGTTGGCTGGTGTGTGAGTTGTGTTGTGGTGAGTGCGGGTTGAGAGGAGGGCTGCTGGGTTTAAAGGGAACAATTGGTGTGTTGCGTCTGTGTGGGCTGAATGTGGATGGTTGGGAGTTGACTAGTGTGCGTGGCTACTGGTGCTTGGGTTGGTGCTGTGTAGGATCTGCGCTGGGCATCTTATGCTTGGCCTTGGTGGAGTTCCTGCCAATAGAGGTATATTGGTGTTTAGATTGTCATTGCTGCCAGTGTGATGTCCATGGGTGGTTCGGCTACTGCAGGTGAGGCTGAAGATTTGGAGTTGCTTGTTGTGGACTGGAGACGCTGCATTGTTGCTTGAGTGGCTGGATGTGACGTGGGTTCTATATGAGGGGAGGACTTATTGGAGTGTCACTCGTTTGGCTGGTAGAGGGTGCTGCATGGGTTGAAGAAGATGGTTGCTATTTAGTTATGTCTTTGAATGTTCCTGCAAAGAAGAAACAAGAAATTAGGGTAATGGGTTTTTAAAAAAAATAATAAAGTAAAAAGAGAAATAATAAAATAAAAGGAAAATATTTACAATAAAAAATATTTACAAGTTTTTAAGAAATGGGATGTTTGAGTATCAATCTAGAACACTAAATCGCATAAGGCGAGATCTCAGCTTATGAGATTTAGTAGTATGAAATTTTAGGGTCTTCATTCTAGAACACTAAATTCCATAAGGCGAGATCTCGCCTTATAAGATTTAGTAGTCTGGAATTTAAAGACCCTCTTTTCCCTTTAAGCCAATAAATTTATGTTTCAAAAACAAACAAATGCATCAAAGAAAGGACTAAAACAAAACAAAATAAAATTATTATATTTTAGGTTGCCCCCGAAATGCTCAATTGTTTAATGTCATTATGCTCGATGTGGCTTTTTCCTCTCCAACTTCTACGTAATTGCAATTTTGTACTCCTTAAGTAGTAATACTAGCCCTTCCTCTTACTCTTTAGTCAACCTTTTTGAAATGATTGTGGGTAATGACTTTCTATCACCTAAATAGACGTACTTTAGGCGATCAAGTAACACCTTTAATTCTATCTTTGAAGCCTGTCAAACAAAATGTAAGATTTTCTTGTGAGCTATTGTAAGTTCATCATTTAAAGTTTCCAAATCTATTAACATTGTTGACAATGATTCTACAACTTCACAAGTTTCATAAATTTGCTCATTCACTTCCGATTTAGCCTTACACTCCAACTTATCTGCAACACTCTCTTCTTTAAACATATCCTGCATAAATGAATCCACAATATCCATATGATAAGTGGATTGAAAATCATTCGGGTACTTCATTGCTTAAGAAATATTAAACTTTACTATTTCTCCATCAAACTCTACAAAAAGAGTACACTCGTGCATATTGATTTTTGTCTTAGTCGTCTTCATAAATGGCCTACCTAACAAAATCGAAGCTAAATTTTCCACACTATCTCCATCCATTTTCAAGATGTAAAAATCCACCGAAAATACCAAACTATTAACTTGGACTAAAATATCCTCAATAATTCCAATAGGACGCACATATAAACGATCAGCTAGTTGAAAAATCACATTAGTTTCTTGCAAAGAATTCAGATTTAAAGCTCAACAAATTGAGTATGGCATGACATTAATAAATGCACCTAAATCTAGCATGGCACGCTCAATTTTTCTATTACCAATAACACACGAAAGTGTAAACATACCTGGATCTTTGCATTTTTCCAATAATTTTCTATTTATCACAGCTGATGCATTCTTACCCAAAATTATTCTCTCCTTGTCCTTAAGCTTCCTTTTATTTATGCTCAACTCCTTTAAGAATTTTGAATATTTCGGAACTTGTTTGATGGCTTCCAAAAGTGGTATATTGATTTCCACCTTTTTAAAGTTTCTAATATCTCTATTTTATATCCATCATCTTTTGGTTTAGCCAACCTGTTAGGAAAAGGAGGTAAATGTGCATCAATTGATATTGATGAAAATGAATCATTTTTTTAATACCTTTTTTGATTCTTAAGTTGGAAGTTCGTCTTCTTTTCTCCATCATCGTGCTTTTCTATCTCCATCGGTAAATAAGTTCCAGGTTGAATTTCATTACCACTTCTCAAAGTCATTACACTCACATTCTCCTTAGGATTCACTACCATTTCGGAAGGTAATTTTCTTGATGTTTGTGCTTCCAATTTACTCACCGAGGTAGCTAATTGAGTGATCTGATTTTCTAAATTTTGAAGGCTTGCCCTTGTTTCTTATTGAAATTGTTGAGTATTATTGGCAAGTGTCTTAACAATTTCATCTAAAGACATACCTGAATTTGAAGAATGAGGTTCAGTATATGTAGGAGCTTGGGGTTGTTTAAAAATGTGAGGTTGATATCGTTGTTGACTTTCTTGATTTCCATAGGTCATATTTAAATGATCCCTTTATCATAGATTGTAGTAATTGGAATAAGGGTCATACTTTTGTTGAGGTTAACCATGAAAGCCCCCTATTGCGTTAGCTTCTTAAAGAGAGTCTTGTTGCTATATAGAACACATATCCATAGGATGTCCATAGAATAAGCATATTTCGCACACTCTTGCTGATTGCACTTGACTTACAGCCATTTGACGAACTAGAGCGGTTAAATCAAAAATTTTATCCTCAAGGTGCATGTTACTTACCTCATTCACACGCTTAATAGCTCCATCCATCCTTGTCCTAAATTGTTGAGAATTTTTGACCATAATTGATATCAACTGTTTGGTCGCCTCAAGTGTTTTGTTTACCAGAGCTCCTCTACTAGTTGCATCGACCATACTTTAATCCATTGGCAATAGACCTTCATAAAAATATTGAATCACAAGTTGGTCAGGAATTTGATGATGTGGACAACTAGCACATAGCTCCTTAAACCTTTCCCAATATCCATATAATGTTTCCCCAGTAATTTGTTTGTATCCTATATATTTCCTTTCTGATAGTCGCTACTCTTGATGCAGGAAGGAACTTCTCCAGAAATATTCTTTTTATCTTATTCCACGTTCTCACAAAGCCAGGGGAAGATTATAGTCAATCCTTTACCTTATCTTTCAATGAGAATGAAAAGGCCCTGAGATTAATTTTTTCTTCTGTCACTCCTTGTGGCTTCATTCTAGAGCAAACCGCATGAAATTCCTTCAGGTGTTTATGTGGATCTTCACCTGCAAGACCGCGAAAAAGAGGCAGTAAGTGAATCAAACTAGTTTTCAATTCGAAATCTACCCCAACATCTGGAAATTGAATGCATAAGGGTTGTTGATTCAAATTCGTTGTCGCTAACTCCTGCAACGTTCTAAGGTTGAGATTTGTCACCTTTTTTTCCTTTTCTTAAAAATTAAAGTCTTCACCAATTGTTAGATCTACTCCAACTTTCACATCTGGAGATGAACGACTGCTTCCTTGCTTAGTCTCTTTTCTCAAACGACAAGTTATCTTCTCAATTTCTGGATTGTATTGCAATTTACCTGTCTGAGAAGCACGAGTCATACAAGACAAGAAGTTAGCAATAACTCTAAAAATAAAAATGCAAAGAAACTAAGAAACTAAAATAGTTCCCCGGCAACGACTCTAAATTTTGGTTGGGTTGTCAAAACCCCCAAAATAATTTTGATTCCCCAAACTTTTGTAGTAGTCGTAGAACCAGGTCGAATCCCTAAAGAACTAAACACTAGCTTCTTAATTTCAATTAATAAAAGTAAATGGGGTTTTTGATTAAATAACTAATTAACTAAAATTAATTCGAAAACAAATTAAGTCAACTGAATTTGAATATGAGAAAGTTAAGATTACCAAACTTTGATTCAAGGGAAAGATCTCATCTAATTGTAACATTGGTCATTGATCTAAAAAGAATATTTTCATGATTCAAGTAGTTGGTCCGAAGCATATTAGGATAGTCGTAATAAGTCTCAAATTTTTCTTAATTAATTGGTTCAAACCTCGCATCCAAACCAAAACTTATCATTCATTGACTGGGTATGATAGCATTCCATATCAAATAAATGATAGCAATAAATTCCGTGAAAAAAACTAAATCCTAAATTAAATAATCGAAATAGTTGTAATTATTCAACTTAATTTTCTTGTTTATCATAAGTTATATATGAAAATTCATAAATAACCTATTTTCTACTTATACCAATCTTTCATGACAATTACAGATCATTGAATTCCTAGATAGTGATAGAATAATCAATATTAAATTAAATTGTCAGATTCATCGAATATTAATCATTCATAAAATATGAGAACTCAAACTAGAAATACTTGAATTAAAGAGTTTTGAATCTCCTTGAATCAGAATAATTAAGTTTATCCACACATGACTTTTGCTCTAATAACAAAAATAAAAGAAAGATAAAGAAATGCGAAAAATGTAAGAAGGGAGAACATTTTTCTGCTGTGAGGAATGTCCCTTTTATAGGGTTTTATAATCTAATCTTAATCTAACTCTAACTTATAAATATGTCTATCTAAAACGAATTCAAATTCCTACATGATAATGATAGGTCAAAGTCTTCCAATCAAACTACAACTTTTCAAGTGATCAATTTTATCCATTGTAGCAATCTTTCTACTTCATCCAAAATTTTGTAATTATCACCAATAATGTTCCAATTTGATGCAATCTCTACTCCTCATCTCCTAAAACAAAACAAATATTATTTTTAATATTTAAGCACAAAAATAAATTCAAAACAAAGGAGATAATATCAAATAATACATCAAGATGAGATCTTATCATATGCGGGCAAATATCCATTTAATAAAATGATTGGAGAATTTGAACCATTCCAAACATATATTAATGAAATTTCATTGAAGTTTATCACAAGCCTTAAAGAATCAATTTTGGTAGAACAACCTTTGATATGCCGTCCAATGCTATAATCTCTCATCAATTCTTGCATCAATATAATGTTATCAAAAATATTTTTGCTAGGTATGAATGCTCTTTAAGATTTATCAATAAATAATCCTTAAGTCTATTTGCAAGAAGCTTTGAAATCACCTTATAAATGATGTTGCAATAGGAGCTTGGTCAAAAGTCATTAAGACAACTTACATTAGGAAGTTTAGGAATCAAACATATATGAACAACATTGATTTCCTTAATAATTTCTAGAATTCAAAAACTCGATAACTGTTTCCACCAGAAGCTTACTTGTAATGCGCCAAGTTTTTTGAAAAAAAAAGTAGGCACTGAAGCCATCAGGGCTTGGTGTTTTCATAGGTTTAAGATTGAAAAGGACTGTTTAATCTTTTGCATGGAAAATAGTTGCTAAAGTCTCATTAAAGATTCTTGAGTTAAAGCTGAGGAAGGACTAAGAATAGAATCCTACTCTCGAAGTGCTTCCATTTACTTCCCCAACTTAATAGTTTCAATGTTCTTCAAATTGGTGTTATCTGGATGTTCATAACAATCCTCCTATGCGCATCTAAATTCTTTTTTAACCTTTATCATCTTGATATTATAAATGGACTGATTTGATTTATAGCAGCTCTTCAATTTGTTTATAAGAATATAGAGCTTTCTTATTAGCTGAAAAGCTTTACAACCTTCAATCATAAGACTATAGACATCATTAACTAGCTCCATAAATCCATCTTTGTCAGCTAGGAAGATAAAGAATTTGAATGGAGAATTGTGGGTTGTTGGAGTGCGAGGTTAAGCACCTCTATAGTGTAGTGATTTAAATATAATGGGAATCCAAAGTGGGTATAAGAGATGGGCAATTGGCTCATCCATAAGTGATTAACCATAATTATGTCCAACTTCTTTCGAATAAGGCATCTTCTTTGTTGATTGTTGCTCCATGTGTAAAAACATCCTAAATATCTTAGATTAATCACCCTGAGCTTCTGATGTACGAAGTATAAAATTTTGATCCCCTGCAATTAACCATGGCTTATTCATAGAAAAATGAATCAAGAAAAGATCCTCCCGTATCTTTACCCCTTAAAATTCAAAATTAGCAACATATATGATAGTAATCTCCATTTCATTTCACGTTTCGAAAATTTTGCACTTAAGGTGGATGAGTTGATAAGTTTCTTTAAGCATAGAGATCTACAATTTAAAAGTATTATAGGCTAACAAAATCCTACCATTATAGTGGAATTCTTGATTTGATTCATACTTCTAAATTTTCCCTAAAAACTTCACAGCCTTATGGAGATTGTGAACTTTTATGCTTGTTTCCAGAAGTCCAATCAAAACTACTTTTCTTTCCAATAAAAGATCTTTAATAGCTTGACCTTTAGGAGGCTCATTAATACCTCTAATATTCCAAAAAAATCATATGTATATATACAAAAAGAGGATATCTCACCAACCCCTTTGGGTTTTCTTGTCTTCCTCCCTAATTTTCTTCCAGATATAAGTGTGAATTGCACCTTCAACAAGTGTATTTCTTGTTAGATCTTATTTCTGGAGCCCAATATCCGGAATCATGAAACATAAGCTTATCACCCTGCAGGGTTATTTCAATGAACCCTCATTAGCCATCATCAGTTCATTTTCATTCTCATAACATCCCAAAACTTTCCTATCTGATCAATGGATGTACGACAATCCATTCATGTGTTTATGTCCTCAAATATCACCCTAACATAACACTCATTTTTGTTTTCCCTACTAAGTACATTTCAAGTCCCATTCAAGCCTAAAATGTATTATAGAAAAACATCGATGAGCCCACAATTTATAAATGTACCTATTTTGGGACAAAAGCCATAACTTTCACTAGAGATGACAGATTAAGGTCATTGTATAGTGGTTTCGAAGAGGACTTCTATATCTACAAATTTTGTGAAGACTCTGAAGAGAGATTTTGCCATTTAAAGGGTCAAAAATGCAAATTCCTAAAAGTGCACAGTGTATGTCCGCTAAACGGACATACACCTCCACTTAACTGATATACACGGGGCTAGGGGTCCTTTCCAGACCCGAGAAGGTCCGTTTAATGGACATGGACGAGGCTAGGGGTCTTTTTAGACCCGAGAAGGTCCATTTAATGGACCTATTGTCCATCTAACGAACATAGGTGAAACCTAGGCCCCTCTAAAGCCTTTCCAATGGTTCCTACATCCATTCTAACAGCACGTTCACTCAAAATCTTTCCAAATTCAACTCTTCTGGTGCGATATCACTTTATATCAATTCAAATACCAATTTTGTTTCATTAAACTCTCTAATCTCTACTCACTTGATTCATCACTACAACTAATTTTCATCATTTACTAGATTAATATATTTTTCCCCTGAAGTCAGAACACAAATTTTATCCTTATGAAATGCTTGAGAATGCAATGCGAAAACTTGGAAAGTCATGAGGAAAAACACAAATATATTTCATTACTATCAAAAGATAAGAGTTTACAAAGCTTTAATGGGCATTTTGAGCCACAATACATCATTTCGCAAAATACCAAAGATACTTGAACAAATAATACTTGAAATGCGACTAAAACCTTGTGTTTACAAAATCTAGCTTAAAATACAAAAATATGCATAATCGGAGTGATGCCTTGACTCTCAGCTCACTCGATCTCTTGTTCATCACCCGAAGATGGGGAGGGATGGAGGGTGAGCTTGAAAGCTCGTGGGTAACAAGTTTATAACGGAGAACATGCAAAACCATTGAAAATGATCAATGTCATAAAAAATTTGCATCAAATCCATAAAACACATATTTTCCAAATTCTCAACTTGTCAACACATATCATAAACACATAAGTCACATATGCATCAAATTGTCCTCCAATCATAAACACATAAGCAATTCAGAATGGTTTGGGTAGGTCCATAAATAGAACGTACTAACACTTTCTCACATAATGGTCTTGTTGTTGGAGTTATCTAAATATAGTGCCCTGGAAAGCAAGTGTATTTACATGTAACTTTATTTTCTTCAGTTACAGTTTTGTAATAAAAATATTTATTATTAATAAAACAAAAGAGTTTGGTTTTATTCGTGTGAGCATTATATATCTGGTCAAAAGGTACCA
>JAOSBL010000006.1:17500920-17512454 GCA_027568915.1 Erythroxylum roraimae | reverse complement strand
AGCATGGTAGTATGTTTATATCTCACTGAGTCGTGTTGTAGACTCACACCTCACTATCATCATTTCAGGAGATTAGCGGATCGTACAAGAAAGAAATCCAAGCCTTTTGAGACTCACTTGGATAAACATACAAGTAATATTTTTGGGCATGATGTAAATTGCAGATGCTTATAGTTGCTCCATGGTTTGTCATAATCATTTGTACATAAAACATGTATGGATATGTTACGTTATTGAGAACGATGTTGGTTGATGATAAGTAGATGTGTATGTGAGAATTGCCGATTTGGATCCTTACTTCTTTCCAACCTATTAAGCAGGTATAAGGATTAATCAGATAATTGAATAGGTCATGTCAGATTTTTAGTAGAAGACAGAAAAGTTATGCTTACTACGGGTTTTGGTGGCATTAAGCCTACCCATCCCCTAGTGCCAACACGGTCCAAAAGGCGGGTCGTGTCATTAGTTTACATTCTATCCTAAACCCTCCGAATCGGAGGTTTCTTATTTTTACTGTTTAGGATGGAATGGAACATAACACGAAACACTTCGCTTCGATTCCATTTCATTCCATTCCATTATAAAACCCTCAAACGATGGAAGTGTGTTACGTTCCATCCCCTTCCATTCCTAACCTTTCAACCAAACAAAGCCTTAGGGTATGGAGGCGTTGTGGTCAGAAGCTAGATATTTTTTATTTCTTTATATAAAGATTGCAATTGTGTTTTGATTTGTTTGTTCTTGGAATTATAAACATGTTTTTAGATTCTTGTAGGCATGGTATGTCAGTTATTTAGGCTTTTAATTTGATGCTTAACTATGCATTTAAGAAATTCTTCATATGCCCAGAAGGCACAATGGAAGCCTATGGGTTTATAATTCTAGATTAGCATGAGAAAAGGCAAAAGAAGCTTGAGAAGGCATTTCTATGTCCTACTTTCTAGACATGGACAAGAACAAATGCGACTTTACTAAGTTTCACACCCCTTTTCTGTTCGAGTGCACTAAGTATTGGATATTACTTTATGTTGTTTTCCTTTTATGATCTTTGATTGCTAGTTTGATTTCAAGGCTATTAATATGTTTATTTAATAGTCTTGAAATCATGAATTGATTGGTCGTAAAATTTTGATTGTCTTATATATATTTGTTCCTCAAATCAAAATATTTTGATATTTTAATTGAGATTCAAAGATGTTAAAGACTCTATAAGTTGAATATATTTCATTATAAAAAAACTCTTTAAGGAGATGTTAATTTCATGTTTTATTTTATTATTTGTCCTTTGCTTTTGATTTTAAGAAATATTTTAATATTTTATAAGTCAAATAACGTATGCAAGTTCAACAGGTTGGACAAAGATTTTTCTTTTGTTTTATAGGTTAATAGCTATCATACAAAGTTTATAGATACTGAGAAATCTTGGAAGATGCTTTGTTTCTTACGCTTGACATAAGGTAAGTTATTTCTTCATTTTATGTTTTTGTTAGTTATCTAACTTTTAACCTCGATTTTATTGTTAAATTTTTTATTACTCAATTAATGTTAGCATCGAAGTTGTCGATTATTTAGTGGGTTGATCCCCCGATGCTAAAAAGAGCTTTGAGCATCATATATAAACTGTTGAAAAAGATAAACAAGCTAAAAGAAGAAAAAAAATGTTGAAGATGAAAATTAAAATATCAAGTATTGTATTATTAGTGGATACAATTAAAAATTGTAGTAGAAGTGAAACTTTCCATTTTTTTATAAGCATGAAACTTGTTTTATAAACCAAGTAGAGAATTGTAGTTAATATTATTTTATATCCTAGTGATTTGAATATGATTTTGTGCATGATATTCAATATAAGGATCAACGATCATAAAACTCAATATTTAGACAAGAAAACCAAGTAAGTATTAGCTAGTAAGCAAGCTTGTATTAACGTGTATCAAATTCAAAGAATCAAGTATTGGGTCATCAAGTGTTGATCCCATAACCACATATTAGAATTACTTCCATTCAATTTTTCATTAGATGTTAGGCAAGTTTTTTAAAAAAAACATGAACTTATTCCAGAAGTAAATAATGTTGTTAGGTTACTAATGAATTACACAATTACTAAATACGTTAACACAACTAGCTGAGGTTAAATCCATTATCAGTTATTGAAAAGATAAGATTATTAAATCACATATGGCCTCCCACATGTGTGTTGACCGTGTCCCTTAAAACTTAATGTCAGTCTGATATATGGTCTTAGTAACTTACATGGTCACTAGCACGATCATGTCCTTCACTTACATGACCATTTGTCTCCACATTTGTTCTTTTCTCCATATTGGTGTATCTAGCTTCAAATGTTATCTTTCAAATCATCCACGATTACAAAAGCCATGTTCATCCACACAGTTGTGTTCACCTTTTTCACGAGCATACGCATTCTAAATAATGTTGTGTACTCCAGAAATAGCTTCCAGTCTTCAATTTCTGTATTAAATCTACCTAAATTTATACTTTTTGACCTATGAAGATAGCTAACACTTTCTGAGCCTAAATTTAGTAGTATTAGATGAACAAACTTCTCTAAAATAAGGCTAGATCCACGACACTTTTTTAAGTGATGTAATACCTTATCTCTCAAATGATTCAATTCTTGCCTTACTCTAATGGTGTTATCTTTCCTTAAGAGAAAAATTAAAAAGAGGTGTGGTTCCCAATATAAGTTCATTATTTATTAGGGGATGTAAAAAGCATAATATTCCTCTATTATTCTATATTCAATAACTGATTGAGCCTAAAATTATAGCTTCCTTACTTTTAAACCATTTTATATGTAATCAAAAGGGACTCCAACAAATAAGCCTCAAAGTGACAGCTTCAATAAATAGATCATCTTTCCTCCTACAAATAACCAAGACTTTCTCATTGTAACACCACAATCCCACCCGACACATGTATGTGCGCCATATGGTCACACGTGCACATGCTCGACAGAATTGGCGTGTTAACTATTTCACCTTCACTATATCACTTGGCATCATAAATAAAATCAGGAAAAAAAACCCATTATAAAAAATCCAAATGTCCTTATTTCATTTCATGAAACATAATTTACAATGTAGCATTAGATCCACCATTCATATTTATACATTATCAAGCTATCAACGCTCACAGTACAGTCTACAAAATATGCTACATACATAAGGAATAACCAAAAACCAAAAACTAGTCCTTCAGTCCCAGCTGACTGACCTTTGTGTCATAACTTGTATCCAAAAGTGGTACAAAATCTCTGTCTAGCAGCAAAGTCGTCGCTTTATCGAACCTGAAATTGTCAACGTTGCAATTTTGGTGAATTTTGAAAACTCAGTTGAATAACCATCCTCGATGGTTCACTCTTGTCAAATAACACAACAATTAACATTATCATATAGCCATCCTCGATGGTTCACTTTTGTCAAATAACACAACAATTAACATTATCATATAATTCACATCCACTTAATTATCATTAAGTAATATCATGAAACACTTTGTTCATAACTGTCATATTTCAATCACCAAATCATCATAACAAAACAGACATTCAATCAATTCATGGTATATTTGAATGCAATGTTTATGATACTTAATTCATTTATTACATTGTTGTGACCGTGTGCCTTTTTCACTGTTCCATATCTGTTGTAGATACCGGGCTCTTTCATACTGTCCCTTATCCATTAGGGATACAGGACTCATTGTACACATTAAGCCTTAGGCTCTTTCCACAAATGTCTGAGCTTTAAGCTCTTTTTCACTAGCGACATCAGTCACAACTGCCTTTATATTTTATGCATTGAAATGAAATGCATTCCGCAAATTCAATCATTATGCTCATTCAATCACATTCACATTCTTTCTCATTCACATTTGTTATCGGACTTTTAGTCTGGCATTGAACATTTAAGTTGAGAAATAAGTAGTCAATTACATTCACATTCAAATAGTACTTCCAATGTTTTATTCATACATCAAACTCCTCGGACATTTCATGTCCGGAATTTAGTACATATACATCACATATCAATTGAGAAACACTTATTTTGCCAAATTTACATACAAGGAGTACTTCAATTATCCCATTCATAAATCAGAAATCACGGAACTTCATTGTCTGGAATCAATACAATCAATTTCACATTCAGAACATAATTCAAAACAAACACATAACAAGGTGAGACCGTCTAGGTTACTCACAAATCGCTCCTGAAAGCTATTACCTTAAAGTTCCGGCAATGTCTAGATGACGGCGCTCTAAATGCTCGTCTAAACATACAAAACACATTTACATATATCACAATTTTGCACAATTGTATAAGTATTCACTTATGCACATCTATGTATATGAAATAGGTACAATGCATGTTCAATGACAATCTTAGGTATCTTATCATTATTCTTGTCACAATATCATTCATAAATCAAATCTCACATAAGTTAATTTTTACTAAGGGTTTGGACCATAATAAAACAATTTGAACCTCATTTCATAACCCAATTGATCATTCCAAATTTTTTTGAAAAACATACTTTCGAGTCCACTTTGTATGATCATTTTGATAAGAAAAATGGACTAATTTGGTAACACTTGCTACTAGAAAATTGTTTTCCTATGTCTTAAATTTCTAATGACACCAAGATCATACAATTTGGTAGATTATTCTATGAGTTATGCTCAAAATACTACAGACTGAGTACATTTGAAATTTTGGCTAGTGCATGACTATGCACTCAAAGTTGTACATCTCATATCTCTCAATTCCAATATCCTAACATTACAAACTTTATACCAATTGAAAGCTAAGAGAATAAGCTACAACTTTTGTAAAGACAAATTTGTCTGATTTGGCCTACATCAATACAGTTTATTCGATATCAACAGAATATGATTTCTATCATAGGTAGTGCTACAACCTAAGCTTAGACTTAATTTCAAGCTAAATTTCAAGACCCTTAAGGACATAATTCAAATTCAATTTCTTCTTAAAAATTGTAGCCAAATGTCTCTTGTTCAATTTAAATTAAGAATCATCTCATTTGGAAATCTACAGATCAAAATATAGCCAAAATATCGAAGCATGTTCAGTAAAAACCTTCCAATTATCTAATTCGAACACTCCTCAACATTTACATCCTAAACTCATCAAACAATCTCTTCCAAATTAATTCAAATGGCTATAAATTTTTATGGAGAGGTAGAACAATGTATTAGGAGTTTATTGATTTAAGTTTCAAGTCATTTGGAGGTTGGGAGAAAAAGTTATAGCCAAAAGAATAAAAAATTATCCAGTTTTAGGAAAGTTTTGGTGTCACAATCATACACTCCTTTTTTTTTCCGAATCACTGTAGACATTCTCTCTTCTTCTTCCTCTCTTCTATAACTTAATCCGTCTTTTCTAAAACCTCTACATTTCTACTCCCATCTCAATTTAACTTACTCTAAAGGCACCTCAAAATTCAAGATTAAACATAAACATCAAAATCAAACTTCATATACGGTTCCTGCATATTTCTGCGCTTCCATATTTTTCTGCATTTCTCCACTTCACTAATTCTCATTAAACTCAGATGTTCACAATCCTATCCACATTCAGCACAATTCCTATTTCACAATTTTTTTATTTAACTCATTCATTGCTATTACTGAAACTACACTTCTTAAACCACTCATGCATGTATTCATTTACAATGTTAAAACATCATCAAAAATCACTTGGTTCAACAAGGTTTCTAGCAGTGAGAGTGAATCAAATGCACAGAATAATCAATTTGATGTTCGGTGATGGAAAACAAGAAAAGAGTTTTGGTAAAGGTACTTTCAATGAAGAACAATGGATAACAAGAAGAGAGTTTTGGTAAAGGTACTTTCAGTGAAGAACAATGGATAACAAGAAGAGAGTTTTAGTAAAGGTACTTTCAGGGAAGAACAATGTGAAGAAAATTACACCGAACAAGTAAGTGAGAGCTGATGAATTTTCCATCCAAAAACACTTGCTACGTGTCCTCCTTGCATGTAATACATTGTCACCCAAACAAGACTACCATATGTCACACTACAATTGGCCCATTTATCCCTTATTTCCATATTTTTCCTAGGTTAAAATACCCCAAATTTTTGAAAATTTTCTAAAATTTATCAAAAATTTTGAAATAATAATAATACTCTCCAAATAAATTTTCAATACAAATAATCCACGATTCGCATTTTAATCGCATTTATAAATCAATTATACCAAAAAAATGTCAATAAATACATATACAATTATTTTAATATGTCAACAATAATTATTCACGTGTATGTGTATACTCAATTATGCATGAGCGTGAAATGCAATTCTAATTTTCTCTATATACTCTCATATACTCTTTTTTGAGGTCCTAGCCCCTAACATGGGATAATGGAATATTACACTCATGATCCCAATCATCAGATTCCTGAATCAATCTCATTATTATGATCTTATTTTCTTCAATCTTGAACTTAACTAACAAGAAAAAGGGAATGAAATATAGACCAAAAAACTTAACCCTTAACAAACCAAGACACCCATGTACATTCATATAAGCACTTCTTTTTACAAAAGTACTTCTTTGTAAAGTTGCATTTATTCTTGTCCATTTCTAGAAAGTAACAAATAGAAACGTCTTCTCAAGATTCTTTTTTCCTTTTCTCTTGATAACCTAGAACTAAAAATTTAAAGGCTTCCATTATGCTTTCTGGGTATATGACAAATTTCCTAAATTCATAGTTAAACATCAAAGTGATTGAAACATTAAACTAATAAAAAGTCTAAATAACTAACGTACCAGTAAAAACATGTTTATAATTCCAATATTTTATTGAACAAACAAATTAAAACACAATTGCAATCTTTAAATAAAAACATGAAAAATACCTAGCTTTTAACCACAATGCCTTCATATCCTAATGTAACTATAAAGGGGAAAACATACCTACCTTGTGAACAATGCCTAGCCTAGGAACAATGAAGACACAGAGGAAAGCAGATGAAAAATGACTAGCCTTCCCTATCAAATACAAACAAAAATAAAGAGAGATGCCTTCAAAATGCTGCTTCCACTCGTAGCCAATTAGAGGAGATAATGCAGATGAAGTAAGATGACAATACAGATGAGAGGAGATGATTCATAGAGGATGAAGCTTGAATCCTTAAATCATATAGGGGATTTCGTGATTGGTATTTGGGTAGTTGGATATATGGGTAATAGGTATTCATTTTCATATTGGGGTATGGGTATAGTTAGCCACTATTTTTCCATGTGGATACCTATATGTCATATACAAAAAAGATTACATTAGCCAAATCATCAAATAATTAATGAAACTAAAGTTTTGAACTAAATTGTTAAGATTTTAAAAGAAAATTGTTAAGATTTTAAAAGGTTAGTTATTCAATTGACAATTTTAAAAACTTTGGCACTAGATTAAAAAAACTAGCAAGGTTGGGCACTTTAAGATTTGTTATCCCTTTTCTTAACTATACTATGAAATTTTACTTTTTATTTAAGATTTAGTTGGCAATACTGTTATTTATTGCTAATAATTTTACATATCTTCTTTTGTTATTATACGCATACAGATTCTTTACATAATAGTTTTACTCAATGCTCTAATGTTTCTTTGGTGGTGAACATAATATATTGATGAAAATTTTAAATAAAAGTATATAAAAAGATTGTTAGGTGATCACTACTATATCAGAAAACATATCAGTCTTAGAACAGGACCTTAGATACAGAAAAACAATAAAGTAGAGGACTTATAAGACGTATAACAAGGTATATTAATAGACTAGGCCTCATACCACTTGCTAAATATTATGTTCAGAGATAAAGAACTATTTCCAGAGCAATGGTAAGCTTATCCCTTGATGAGAGAAGATATTTATACAAGTTCCAATTAGTAGTTGTATTAGGATTCCAAGTAATTATTGATACTTTTTACTATTTAAAGTATTTAATTGATAATCTTTGTTAAGATTTTTTATAGGATATCAGGGTAGGATCCCATTTTGTACATAACAAAATAAAAATAATTTTTTATTTAATTTTCTAAAAGTCAACATCGGTTTAAATTTTATTACATAATTTACACATAACATAATAAACAAAAGAGCTTTGAGTATCATATATGGAATGTTGAAGAAGATAAACAAGCTAAAAGAAGAAAAAAATGTTGAAGATGAAAATTAAAATATTAAGTATTGTATTATTAGTGGATCCAATTAAAAATAGTTGTAGAAGTGAAACTTTCCATTTTTTTTATAAGTGTGAAATTGTTTTATAAACCAAGTAGAGGATTGTAGTTAATATTATTTTATATCCTAGTGATTTGAATATCCTTTTGTGCATGATATTCAATATAGAGATATACGATCATAAAACTCAGTATTTAGACTAGAAAACGAAGTAAGTATTAGCTAATAAACAAACTTGTATTAACATGTATCAAATTCAAAGAATCAAGCATTGGGTTATCAAGTGTTGATTCTATGACTACATATTAGAATTACTTCCATCCAAATTTCATTAGATGTCAGCCAAGTTTCTAAGGAAACTTGAACTTATTTCAAAAGTAAATAATGTTGTTAGGTTACTAGTGAATTACACAATTGCTAAATACGTTATCACAACTAGCTGAGGTTGAACACATAATCAGTTACTGAAAAGATATAATTTTTAAATTGCACATGGTCTCCCAAATAGTCGTGTGCGATGACTGTGTCCCTGAAAACTTAATGTCAGTCTAATATATGGTCTTAATAATTTACATGGTCACTAGCATGATCATGTACTTTCCTTACAAGATCATTTGTCTCCACATGGTTGTTCTTTTCTCCATATTGGTACATCTAACTTCAAACATCGTCTTTCAAATCATACATGATTATAGAAGCTTGAATGTTCATCCATACAGTTGTGTTCACCTTTTCACGAGCATACGCAACCTAAACTAGGTTGTGTACTCCAGAAATAACTTTCAATCTTCAGTTTCTGCATCAAATACCCAAACTTTATTCTTTTTGATCCATGAAGTTAGCTACACTTTCTGAACCTAAATTTAGTAGTATTAGATGAACAAACTTCTCTAAAATGGGGCTAGATCCATAACACTCTTTTTAAGTGACATATAATACTTTATCTCTCAAATGATTCAATTCTTGCCTTACTCTAATGGTGTTATCTTTTCTTCAATAGCAAAAGTAAAAAAAGGTGTGGTTCCCAATATAAGTTTATCCTAATATTTATTAGGGGATGTAAAAAGCATAACATTCCTCCATTATTCTATATTCAATAACTAATTGAGCTTAAAATTATAGCTTCCTTGCTTTTAAACCATTTTATATGTAATGAAAAGGGACTCCAACAGATAAGCCTCAAAGTGACAACTTCAATATATATATATCATCTTTCCTCCTAAAAATAGCCAAGACTTTCTCATGATCCCAATAATTAGATTCTTGAATCAATCTCATTATCATGATCCTATTTTCTTCAATCTAGAAACTTAACTAACGAGAAAAGGGGAATGAAATATAAACCAAAACACTTAACCCTTAACAGACCAAAACACCCATGTACATTCATATAAGCATTTCTTTTTACAAAAATACTTCTTTTTAAAGTTGCATTTGTTCTTGTCCATGTCTAGAAAGTAACAAATAGATATGCCTTCTCAAGCTTCTTTTTCCTTTTCTCTTGCTAACCAAGAACTACAAACCTATAGGCTTCTATTATGCTTTCTAAGCATATGACAAATTTCCTAAATTCATAGTTAAACATCAAAGTAATTGAAACATCAAACTAATCAAAAGCCTAAATAACTAACGTACCAATAAAAACATGTTTATAATTCCAGTATATCATTGAACAAACAAATCAAAACACAATTGCAATCTTTACATAAAGACACGAAAAAAATACCTAGCTTTTAACCACAATGCCTCCATGTCCTAATGTAACTACAAAGGGGAAAACATACCTACCTTGTGAACAATACCTAGCCTAGAAGCAATGAAGACATAGAGGAAAGCAGATGAAAAATGACTACCCTTCACTATCAAATACAAACGAAAATGGAGAGAGATGCCTTCAAAATTCTACTTCCACTCACAGCCAATTAGAGAAGATAATGTAGATAATGAAGTAAGATAACAATACAGATGAAAGGAGATGACTCATAAAGGATGAAGATTGAATACTTAAATCACATAGGGGATTTCATGATTGGTTTTTAGGTATTTAGGTATTGAATATTTGGGTATATGGGTAATAGGTATTTAGTTCATTCATATTGGGTTATAGGTATAGTTAGCCACAAATTTTCCACGTGGATACTGATAGGGGTAGATTGCATAATGTTTTTGTGGGTAGTTTAGTATGTGCTTAGTTGTTAAATTGAATGATTAGTGCATGTTTAGGTCAGGATTGTGTTATTTAGTTAGATATTTGTGTTTTGAGTATTTTATGGGTTAAAGCATGCTATTAAGCTTAAATTTTGTGTTTTTGAAGTGCCTTGATGTGTTTGTTAGTGTTTGAGATCAGATATCGAAAAACGGAAAAGATTTGGAGGAAGCTCGACGGAAGATCCAAGCTAGAAGCAAAAATGGACAGGCCATAATCGTGGCTTAGGGGGCCACAGTTGTGGCTTGCGCCATAGCAGATGCGAATCAACTTTGGAAACTCAACTTTGTAGGGTTATTTCCGACTTTCTAGGGCCGGGTAAAACCTAGATTATACCCTAAATAGAAAAGACTACAAAGAGAGCTAAGAACCCTATTTTTTCATGCCTCCATTTGCCAATTTGAGGGAGAGAACACAAGGAAGAGAGAAGAAGGGGAGAGGAGCATCTGCAACTGCTGTCGAACCACTTCAACCCAGCCATTTCAAGTTCTTTCCTACTTTCTCTTGTTTATTTACTTCATTTTGATGTATGACTTGGGTTTGAGAATGTTGAACATGTTGTTAATGATGTCCTAAACTCTTTTAGGGATTTGTTCTTGAATCAATGATAATGTGATTTCATTTGATGTTAATACATTTGATATTGTGATTATTTATTGTATTTACATGCTTCGGTAACAAATCGAGAGAGTGGACCAATAGAAAAATAATTAGATTGCATAATGAGAGTTAAATAATCTAATAGATCGTGCAAATAATAAACTTGGTAATTTATACGAAGAGAGATCTCGTGTGAGGATTCGATAGTCTGTTAGAGGGCTTAAGATCTAATTGGATATGTGGGCTTTTTTTAATTGAGAGATTGCAAATTTTACAATTCAATTAGGGTTTATGATTTAGGATTTAATGATTATAACTCGAGAGAGAGTAATCCACCCTTCGAAAATCTAGGACCGATACCGAGTTAACTCAAAAGTAATCATGTTAGCCTGTGATGATAGTATAAATGTTAAGTCAAAAATGACTTTACGTGTTGAATAATTTTGATGAAAACAAAAGAAACAGTTTAAGTCGAAAAGCAG
>JAOSBL010000006.1:17483742-17497777 GCA_027568915.1 Erythroxylum roraimae | reverse complement strand
CAAACTCATTCTCCTTCTCCGCAACCTACCCTTAACCCTCACTCATCCAACCCTTCTTCCGTACCGCCCTACCTAAGGTAGGATAAATTAAGTTGGGGCATCTCGGATACTGGACAATTCACTGTTGCTTCTACTTATTCCATGCTAATGGACCACGAGGATGCCGAACCTTCCAGACATTGGAAGGTAATCTAGCTCTGGAATGGTCCTCAACGTATCTGCACCTTCTTTTGGCTGCTTGCTCATGATCAGTTACTCACCAACCAACATCTAGTCAGAAGGCACCTCACTACGGATGGATCGTGCAATCACTGTGCACTTGATGAATCCTCGCTGCATAGGGTGCGAGACTGCAGCAAAGCTCGCCACGTGTGGAACAATTCCCCTCCTCACCTAGTGAATAGTGATTTTTTCACTATGCCACTTCCACAATGGCTCAGCACCAACCTCAAACCCCACCGACGGGTCTTTGGGTAGGATTGGTCGATTCTATTTGGAGCCACTTGCTGGCTCTTATAGACTTGGAGGAACATGACTCTTTTTTATGAGCAGTTTATTTGGCCGGCGTCACCCATTTTTGTTATTTTGTCTTATGCAGATCAAATTCGCAAGTCAACGGATTGGCAAAGGACTACTATTCCAGGCCCTCGCCCTCGACATGAGCAGCTACTCAGCTGGTGCAAACCTCCCAGTGGGTGGGTCAAGCTTAACACGGATGGTGCAAGTAAACGCTCCGCATTATCAGCTACAGTCGGAGGCATCCTCCGTGATAGTACAGGTACTTGGCTTGGTGGTTTCATCCAGAATCTCGGATGGTGCTCATCGGTGTCTGCCGAACTCTAGGGAGTGTATACAGGGCTTACGCTCGCGTGGAACCTCGGATATCGTCGAATCGAACTCGAAGTTAACTAGATTGCGGCGATTAATCTCATTTTTCCTCAGCGAGCCGATCACAGGCTCTCAACCCCATCGTTCAAGATATTAATGAACTGTTCACTCACAACTGGATGGTAGCATATCGGCATATATACCGCGAGAGTAACCGATATGCCCACTAGCTCGCGAACTATAGGAACATTTTGATGTAGGCATTATTTATTTTGATACTCCACCCATTGGGTGCCATGTACTCCTTTTAGAGGATATGTCGGGACTCTGCTTGCCACGACTTGTTGTGTAATCTTTTTTATTCCCTCTTATAAAAAAAATTGATTGGTAGCTGAATCTCAACCATCTTAGGCATATCCATAAACCCATCTACAAAATCCAATGACCAAAAACAAGTCGCAACCAAAAACTGTTATTTTTTCTTATTATTGCTTATTTAAGTTATTTAACTCATTACACAAAATTTTTGTGGTTATTATAAATTCATATTTAATTAATTAGGTCTAATTTTAGGGTTTTTGGACCTTATTGTATTTCCAAAATTCTCAATTATGAGTTTTTAAAATCTAAACTCTTCAAATTTAAGTTTTTATTAGGAAGGTTTTCAATTTAAACTTTTCATTTTCTAAAATTAAAAATTAAAACAATTCTAAATTTTACTTTAAAAAATTAGGGTTTGCAACTTTTCCACAATCAAGGTTATGTCTTCATTTGCATATCAGAAAAATTTTGCCTAATTAATTCTAAATTTCATATCCATAATAATCAAATAACTTTAATTAAGTTATAGAAATAAAGATGACTTTGATACCATCATTACGAAAATTAAGATTACTTTAAATTCTAAACATGATTAACATATAAACATAGTAAGAAAAAACATAAATTATACATTATTATGTATTTTGATCCTTTTTCTCGTTATTTCTCTTAAAGCATTTCTAAAATTCGTTCATTATAACCACCATAGCTATATAAATGTCTAGTCTCTAATAATATCTATTGGAATAAATTGGTAGAACAATACAAGTGGTGTAAGGAGGATTGAGCAAGAAATACTAGATCCTTAAGAGAATAGTAATTTAATTGAAATAAAATTCTAGTTAGAATTATAATTAATTTTGTAATTTTTCATATTAATCTTTATTTATTAAATATATTATATTTAATCCTAAAGTTTTCAAAATTTGTACTTAAGTCCAAATTAATTCAATTTCCTTTTTCTCTCTTTAACAATTTTTTGTATGAGACTCGTTAGGTTCCTAATATATGGTAATGGACTTAATTTATAACCCTAAATCATATTTAGGATTAGATAAATTAAACTTCCTTAGCTTATCTTTAATTTTTTTAATTAAATATTTTATATCCATAGATCAAGATTCAACGTCTAGCAATACGTTATGACTATCTAAATTTTAAGAATGTCATAAGCAGTTTTGATTAACCTTTTTGTGCATATGTTTCACATAATTCAATCATTTCATCACATAAGGTTCTGATTAGACATATATTATAAAACCATTGTCCATTTTATTTGAGTCCAATCATGTTTGTTCTTAATTATTAGTAATTGATTATATTAATTATATTTGAAATTTATTTTCAAAATATTATTCCACCTTTACTAAGGATTTCTCGAATTAATACTAAACAAAATAACGAAATATTCTCCTTAATCATCTTAGTGATGAATGCTATACTGATCTCTCAGCTACCTCTGTATAGTTTTTGTTATATCCAATAACTACTGATTGAGGTACTCTTCACAAGGATTGGTAATAAGCAGTATCAAAACATAACAACCCATATAGAGATACTTTAGAGATCTGAAATCAAAATGTCAATTATATGATCATGCCAACAAGAATTTTCATAGATATATAAATGATGTTCCAAATATAATTCTCATATTGAACTAGTTTAGTGAACTTGCTCTCTAACTATCGCTCGCACAAATGTTTAAGTAGCTATATATCTTAGTTTATGAGATTGACTACTTCCTTTATAAGGAAGAAATATAACATTTACTAGTCGTTTTATACTCTATCAATGTTTAGTCTCGATAAAATAATGACTAGAAATAATATATAAATGCAATTTAAATATCATAATTATGATCTCCTCATAATTTTATTTGCAACGTAAATTTAACCTATAAACTTTACCATAAACATTTGAATATGTATAAGATAAAATTTTCTTTTAAATAATTTTGTTACTAAAACTACAACTAACTAATTAATTATAGGGCATAAAACAATAAGTTCTTGGTCAGTGCTATGCTGATGTTAGAGGGAGTTTGCTCTACCCAATTTCTTTTTAATAGGGCACTCATTCCTTTTCAACTCTTTCATAACACCCTTAGATGATATCTCAATTGAAGATCTTATAAGTTCTTTCACTATTCAGTTGACTAAGGTTTTCCATTTTTGGCACTTTTGTCATTCTTGTAACTTTATACTCTTCTATCTCAATATAATAAGCTTGAACATTTCTTAAATTTCTTTAAACAATATCTCTAAGGATTGAAGCATAGTCAATATTTGAATCATCTTTAAAATGTCTTCAAGACTCAAGAAACATCTTTCAGATAACCTCTAAACTTGACCTCTTATAAAGATTTCAGGAATAACTTCAAATCATCTAATATTCTTCAACCATTTTCAAATATCATCTTTCTTCTCAAAATTGTCTATTAGCAAAAATATCACTCTATATAAGAATATGCACTTTTATACGGTTTTGTATATGGCAATCCATGATCATCCAGCTGATATGTCATGACTTTAACTTAAACACTCTTTTAACCTTCTTTTCCTATACATCATTTGTTCATACTCCTCTTAATTTCTCAAATTAATGGAAAACATATTTTTTCATAATGACAATGAAATCATTAGTAATATTATGTCTTATTAACATGAAATTTATAGATTAAAACCCTCTTAGATTAAACAATCTCTCACTTTTTAATGATGATAAAATTTTTATAATATTAACTAAAAAAATATAATATATAACATATGTTAAATGCAAGCTTTCCTTAAACTTATAAATGTAATATAGTATATTTATGTGATTGATATGCTTTTGTATCAATATTAAATATTATTGTAAATTCATGGCATAACTATAGCTAGCACAGGCGAGTCCAGGTTGATCCTATGAAGACCGTAAGTACTAGTAGTTACCCTTTTTTCTATTATCTAACCTATGAATTAGATTTTGGATTTTAATTAAACCTTAAACTAAACAAATAAATTAAGATTGAAACCAATACTGAACTCAAGAAAGAGGTGAATACTAAAAAGATGCCAATATCAAATAATAGTTTCTAGGTAATGAATCCCTTTTAAAAAAACCTTAATTATTAACCCTTTATTATGCAATTATATTATTGATTATTGAACCGTGAAAATTTCTATATTATGTTAATATCTTTCTCAAGACTGTTGACAACTAATCCATCAGTTGATTAACAAAAATCTTTTTAGTTAAAACTCCAAGGATTGCATTATAAATTTATGAATTTCACTATTAGATTTGACCCTAATCTAGAGAATTTATGTTAGCTTATCTCCAGGTTTACATACAACTCCTTCCAATTATGATAGATCTATTTATACAAGAGGATTTCTCAATCTCAATCATATAAAATCAAATCATGCGCTAATATTCAAGATATATTATAACAAGAATACAACTCATAATTGAATCATAATAAATCAATCAATATAATTGCATTGTATAAAAGATCAAAACATATTGTTATTTTCACTTAGGGTTCTTCTTACCTAGACACTAAACACGTTTAGTTACTACTCATAGAAAACAAAACCAAAGATAAATATGCAAAAAAAACTGATAGAAAACAAAGACATCATAATTCTAAATCTCCCTTTTGTTCTTGTGAGTTTAGATTTGATGTTGTTATTTGACGAATCTCTTGACGTATTCATGTTTTCATCTTCCCTTGATCAGAACTATGACCTTTGTATATGTCTCACCAGTCAAAATTACTTAATAACTCGACTCTCTCTATTTGCCTATGCTCACTTCCTTTTATAGTAAAAACTAAGGTTTCTAGGAAGTGACTGTGTAGCTCCAAAAAACACCTAAAATTGTGACTTTACACATTCATAGAGACTTACATGGGCACATACACGGCCGTGTATCTCTAAGTTGCTTCAAATCTTTGTTTTATGCCACCATTTTATTTGAATTCTTCTCCTTTTAGTCCAAGAAGGCAATTATCACCTACAAATACACTTGGAGCTAATTAAGTACAAAAAATACTATAAAACTATTGAATAACAAGCAAAACATATGAAATACAGAAATATAGGTGTATAAGTATAGCCAAATAATCATTTAGTAGTATGCACCCCGTTGACATATACATAAATTTCAAGTAATAAATATAATCATATAATATTCAAATGCATAACAAAATCTATATATCAAAATTCATCATATCCTACAAAGTAATTGTAAGACATCATTCAAATATGAGTCAATATCACACAATCTTCTCCTTTTTTTTTTAATTGTACCTAATAACAGTAACTAAGAAATTGAGTTAAAAGATGCTAAAGATAGTTGTTGGTATTTGACATTGTTTGAGTGAATATATGAGATAAAATAAAATAAAATTGAAGCATTTAAGTGTTTTCTTTTTTGGTATCAATTTGCTTTTCTATTACAATATTTATTTATTTATTTTTCTTATTTGTGATTAAATTTGCTTTTTAAAATAATAAATTGTAATAATAAATTTGTCATATTAATTATAATAATTTATATTATGAAAATGTTTTAAATAATAATTTAAAATTTTATATTATATAATATTCTTTAATAAATGTAAATCTTAAACAAATAATAATTTATTTATTAAAATTTATAGGAAAATATAAATTGAATAACTAATTTATATATTATATAATATTTACCAATTAATAATTTTTAAAAATATGTTTAAAAACGAAATTTATAAATGAAAATTATTTTATATGATTTTTGAAAGTTATGAAAACTTAAAAAATCATGAGTAATAAATGATAATAAATAAGCATATTGATTGAAATTGAAGTTAAAAAATAACAATAATAAAATATGAAAGTGTATTAAGCTATTAGCTCGAACACCACAAAATATACAAATGAAAATATATTTTTTATAATAATAGAAAATATTTTATATGCATATTTTTTATAAGAGAGATTTAGTTAAATTAATATATAAACCCAATTTAAATAGAAGGTCACAATGTGGATGTGTTCTTGTTTCAAAACTAGGAGCAGGCAAGTACTAATCCAACTCTTAAGTCATTCATGGAGCAATGTCCAACAATCACAGAATTTTGGTGTAACGAGCTAGGTTCTGAAACTGAACAAAGTAAGGCTAGCAACAGAAATGCTTGCCTTAAGCAAAGTATGGTTTGAATGATGATGTGAAGTAGTTTTCTTTGAACACAGAAAATAAAAGCTTAAAGAAATTTCACAAGATGAGTGGGCACATAAATAAGCCAAAGGCAGGCAACTGAAAACGTTGCCTTTCTCTTCTTTGCTAAATTGAAACCAAAAGAAAAAAAGAAAAAAAGTCATAGATTCTCCTGGAAGTATTCTCACTTTGCATGCCCAGTTTTCCTCTTTCCATCAACACCAACCCCCGGCCTTGCAGGCCTGTTTGTTGCTGGACCAACCCCATTAAGCTGTTTCCTTGCTGGAGAAGGAATTAATGACGGAATCAAGCTCCTGTCACGAACCAGAACCAGGACAGCAGATAAATATGTTGTTAGTGAAGCTCCTGTCCCATGTTAAGCATTGTTTTCCATTCCAATGTCACATGTTCAACAAGAAACTGGAGGCCTAAAGGAAAAAATAAGCTATCGGGCATTCATACAACTTACCTAGCTTCTGTAGCTTTTAATGGCTTAGGATTACTCTTCTTTGTGTTAGGTCCAGGTATTTTTGGTTGGCTGCTCATTGTAGGAAGATTAGATTGCCATAATAAGTCTGGCTCCGAAGAATCACTGGCAAGATCATCAGAATCGTCAGTTGAAGCCACTTCACTCCGAGTTCTCTTTGCTTCAAACTCCTGGTTGTCTGTTTTGTTAAATGGAGTTCTAATGTAGGGTTGTTCCGGGTAAATCTTTGAAGGTCCTCGACTATGTTTCTGATAAAAGGTTTCAGGAACTTCCCATAGGCCTGAAAAGTTCTCATCTTTGTTGATATCATCATGCTTGTTTAACATGACCTTATCAACCCAATCGCCGGAGATAGATTCTTTGTCATCATCCTTTCCATTCTGTGCATGAGTTCCGATAGGTGTCCAAGGAGGAGAATGGCGTCGCAAATCATGGAGATCCAAGCTTCGTCTCCTTGTAATAGAAGATTTTTTCCCGCCCTGCAGACCAACATATACTTTTCATTTTGAGCTACGGTTTACTAGGTAAATTATCCAATAGTTTGTTATATGGTACAAGCATAAGCATGCAAGGAACAAAGCATAAAGAAAGCCTTCCTACATAGCCGTTATGGATGATTTTCCAAAGAAATAAACAAAAACCTAAGCTGTCAATTAGGGAATTGCACTTCACAAGTTTTACTATTTCCTTTGTATTCCATTATCCAACTGACTGCGCGACATGAAACACAGTTTGTCTTAAGGATATAGTGGACAGAAGAAGCCTCAGACTCCAGCGATACCAGCAAAAAAATCTAATCATTTTAGTTCATGCTTCTTCACATTCTGGCTGTGAAGACAGCCATTTTGAATTGACCATTAAGACGTATTATATAACATACAGTATATAAGATTTTAGGCTGCAACTTGAGAGAGGGGTGAGAATAGAAACTGACTTGAAGTCCGAAGGATGACTAAGTACTAATGAGCCACAAGCTTTGAAAAGATAAATGATTTGATTAAACAGAAATCCATGTACTTAAGAGGTGATATGAATGACATGATGCTCTCATTTAATGGTAGCTCAAATTATCAAGCTCTACATGGTAAAAAGCACATGATTAACACAATGTATTGTTATCAGCTAAATGATTTTTACCTCACAAAACTGCCTGTGACTGTTAGAGAAGTTGCCTGCACTGTGCCAGCTATGTTGATTAGGAGAGGACCCACCGGATGTCATTTTTGTTCTTTCAGGTGTGCTCGATCGAGAATTCTGTGAGTGGTCCGTTTCTCCTTCCTTCCTAGCTAGTGCTGCTTTTAGACTAGCAATCTGGAAAACGAAAACGTATAAATGATGCAACACATCAGTGATGACGATAACAATTATGATTGCCGGCATTTATAGGGGTAGTAGTAATAACCTGCTCTTTTAACTCCTTAACCTCTGTGCTATCCTTATTCACTTTAGCAGCACCGAGTTCAACAGTAGCAACTCGTTCAGCAAATTTCAATGTGCTTAACGTTTCTCCAATGGCTTCTGTTTCAGGACTTATATGAACAAACATGAGAGTCTTGGCTTGGCCACCTGAAGGTTTTAAGGGAGTAAACATGAATCAGAAAGCATAAGATGTTTTTAGTAAAAAATGGAGTAACCATACAATTCTTTACCAAGTGAATCTTGGAGTAGTTGTGTGAGTTTACTATTCCTGTAGGGAACATGTAATCCTTTCTGAGCAAGAGCAGAGATTACATCTCCCAAAGCTGAGAGAGACTTGTTAATATGTTGTGCTTCCTTTAATCTATCACCAGTTACCTCAGATTTGTCAACTCTTTCGCTTCCTGCCAGGTCAACCAAATGCATGGAACCACGAATTATACTTCCCGAAGTGAGGTCCCTTCCTTGAACATGAACCGTCAGGCAACTGCAAGCATATGCAAGTATAATTCTTACATAATTCATATCAAAATCACTGAACTGAACTCTAAGCACACTAGTAACACTCACCTATGAGATCGACTGCTCCTGTCATTCATTGCTGTAGAACTCACTGCACGGTTCTTTTGTCCGAGGTCCATCAGATTTATGACATCAGATGTTGATGATACAGGTATGATGCAAGCGTCTGGGACATTAATTCCATTTTGAGAACTGTTGCGAATTTCTAGTCTATATAGGAGTTAAAGAAAACAAAAATTGATAAGAATTGCCTCGGAACAACCTACAATATTACACAGAAAAAACATAACAAAGGATATCTTCTGTTAAGACCATCAGTAGCCAGGAGATCCCTAACTTGCTCGTTGTAAATCTCAAGCATTTGGACAGAAATCTCATACGAAATAACATCCTTCCTTTGATTTGACAGAAGAAATAGATCAGTCAATGCCCTGTAGTTTACACCTAAACCATCCTCAGTGAGCTCTTTAGGGCCAGTCTGGATTGAAAAATCCCATGATTATACCAAAGTTAAAAATCAACAAAGATATTACAATCAAAAGCCAGAGAGCAGCAGTAAAGGAGAGATTGTTAAATCAATGAACTTGTTAGCTACCGTAGTTATAATTATGATGATCAATCTTACCATGGTATAAGTTTTGCCTGATCCTGTTTGGCCATAAGCAAATATGCAAACATTGTAGCCATCAAGGACAGACCTAATTAGAGGCTGTGTGTCTGAGAATACCGCCTCTGCAAGAAAAGTAAACAACGGAACTGTTTAAGAAACATGTTGACAAAAAAGACATTTGAAGGAAAGAATCAAGTGGGCTTAGTAACCTTGTGTTGCCAAAGGAGCAAAAACTTTGTTGAAGCTAAAGAATTTCCTTCCTTCTTTCCCATATTTTGAGGGGGTGATCATGGTTATGTTTCCTTCTTCTATGTTGTCCACTGTACTTGAACGATTTGGCTGCCCAGGCAAGAATGGTCTTACTCGGCAATATACTCTAATATTTCCTAATGAAATTTATTAGGAAAATCATTCAAATGTGTTTAAAAGATACTAAAGAACCAATTTATCAAACCAAACTGTAAACTAACACCACACTATACCTCTCAAGTCCTGCACCTGGTTGTACAATTTGCGATTTTCTTCCAGGACTTTTTGGTATCCTGATGCAGCATGGCCTAAACCATGCAAGTGTTTACCTAATACAACAGAACGAGGAGTTATTATTATATTGATCATTCCTCTTTTCCAACAGTTCCAGAAAACATATAAAAAATCTAATTCTACCCAGATTGTAGAACTCCTCCTGATACTTCGTTTGTAAAAACTGCATTCCCTCTTTTGTTATGTGAAGAGTATGTTTCAATGCCTGCAGGTCCAAGATTAGTTAATGTCCGCAGCGTAAGACATTTTCATTAGGGCTAGAAAATGCCATTACCTGAATGTTCATTTGTTGTTGTTCAATCAACATCCGCTGGTTGGACAGCTTGCCTTTTAGTTCTTTACGACAATTAACCTTTGGAGAACATTGTTCCTCCAGGTTGATGCTTCTAGAAGTTTCTTCTGGTTCTTGTTCTTCCGGTTCCTTCTTAATCATTCCATTAGCCAAGACCAATGTCACACAACAGCTTTCAAGAAATAGAAAGCATATGAAAACACAACTGGTCGAGTACTATAACTTTTTCAAGCCAAACTCACACCTTTACATCACAAGAAGAAGGTCTTGAAAGAGGCTTGTCAGTGCTACATACTTCTGTACGTTCTGTGGTTGTTCTCAGCTGTCATTGCAGAGATTAATAAGTTAAGTGAGAGGGAAAACTTCAAGTAAAGACTATAATGATCATTAGAGATTTTCCATCTTCATGTAACGAGTAATAGTACTTCGAAGTGAAAAAGTTAATCTCAGGGATAATTGCGTTATATACAACAGCATAAGCCCTGGATGCAGTACAAAGAAAAGAAGGGGCTTCAACAGCTGCTTACCAGTTCATTTTGGCCAGCCAATCGACGCTGATACTTTTCTGTTATCTTGCTTAACATAGCTTCGACAATCTGTTATCAGCAAAGGGCATTGGCTTTACAGGACTATGCTACTAATGTACTGTAACATGCTAATTCAGACATAAAATAGAAGATTCATTTCTTCCTTTAGTGGTGTTTTTCAAAAGGAACTAAAGCACTAAGATAATCAAATAACACTCTTACACATGGGATTTCTTCTTGTTTCTTGTTGGAAAGTAATGTATGAACAAGCACACTCAAGGAATGACCAATGCTCTGCCATACAGGAGTAGAGAAGGTTATACTCGTAACTCACTCATTTAAAAATAGTAAATAAATGCACAGATACAGGAGAGCTCACTGACAGCTTCACTGGGTTCTTGGCCAAGGTCATCATACGGGCACTGATCAGCATCAGGCACGCTACCCAATGAAGAGGATCGTGGAAATTTCATAAATGGTTCCGAATTTTTCCGCATAAATGGTTTTCCGGACCCGCAAGATTGGGCTTTAAAAATTCCACTATATTTCCAGGTCCCAGCTGCACCAGTTTGTTTCCACTCGCTGTATGATTTAAGGGCTAAAACACAATTCACGACCCTTGCAGATTTTCCTCCCTAAAAGATCCAAAGCTTGAATTGATCTCAAAACAGAGAAACATCTCTCACAATGGAATGGAAACAATCTTATACATTTTCGCTCCCGCTGTGATGAGTCAAAACTCTCACCTGATCCAGATCAGACGCTTCAAAAGTTGGAATCCCCATTTCCTCCACAACTACGAGGAAGTTTCTCACATTTTCAAAGTACTGATATGCAGATAGAGCTGCTCCATCAGGTACAGTAACAGAATCACAAGGTCCTTCCACTACCTACCACGGTGTTTTGCACCAAAAAATCATTCAAACAAGTTGTGCTTACCATCAATAACAAGAAGGGGAGAGAATCATACCTTTGATACTGCTCCAGGCTGAACCTTGTTAAGGACATTACACAAAATTATCCCACTTCGCAATCCAAGCCTAAATTCTTCTTCTGAGGGCTTAGCCGGCAAACCTTCACCACCAACAACTCCAACTGTCTTGCGAAGCCATCCAGCTGCCTCATACCTTCTACAGGCTGCAAAATTATACAGCAATATCAAGTATTCATATGTGATATCATTCTCATGATCAAGTAATTTCCAACAAATAATGTAGCAAAACAAGTTTGGACTTTTAAACAAAAGGAACAAATAAGATATAGATAATTGATATGCTTTTTCTAGCCAGACATGGCGTGCAATGGTTATCACATATGAACTAAACATTCCCATAGCTTAAGGAAAACTTATTTCCACCGCTAAATTTCAAACGTCAATGGTCCAGGGAAACTTTTATTTGACAGACACCAAACTCAACTGCTTTACTGCGAGTGAGCCTTATATGAACCAACCACGTTATCCAATGGAGATCAGCTGCATTAAAAACCACGATAAAAACTTTAAGTAGATGAAAATTCGATCTAGAAAACAAAACAGTATAACGTTTCTCAAAGTTTCTATCACCAAGAAGCATAAAAAGAGGCTTAACATCAATTAATATGGAACAATTATAACGGATGGGGGGGAATAAAATGTTGATCATACAAGCTTCGTCAGCTTTTCTTGGAGCCACAGTGTTGGTTGGCCGAGTCCCATGTTGTTTAAGAACATCTTCCACAAGAGAAACAACGGAGAAAGAACAAGCTTGCTGCTCTTCTGTTGCCATTCTTCTTTTTCTGAAAATAAACCAGACCAAGCACCAACCTCTTGGACACCTTCTTTCAGGAACCCAAGTTCAAAGATTTCCCATTTATCAAAAAAGAACCAATAACTCCAAATATTTTCACCAACCAAAGCGATTGTGTAACTTTACGTGTAAAAGTATATGCAACTACGGCTTAGCGTTTATTTGTATTCTCTGAGTCAAAGAACAAGAGATGAATAGTTTTGAGATAGATGAGACGAAGATTGAACTATGCAGAGAGAGGGCAAGAAAATGGATGATGGGAGATTCCCGGGAAAATTTCTCTCACTTTCTGTTTCGTGATCCTTCCCTGTCTAATATTGAAAAGAAAAGCTATCACAGCGAAGCTGGTTCCGAGCCTCTCGGGTTTGTAATTGTGTGCGAGAAATTAAAGGGCAGCTTTTAACTATTTTCTTTCATTTTTTTAAAAATTCTCCCTAATTAATGTTTAATCTAATGTTACATTTTAAAGCAACAATTCCCGTAACTTGAAAACTATCAAATTTAGTACTAACAAAAGCCATTTCCTTTATTTCTAAATATATAAACAAATATTCACTTAATATGGAATTGAATTAAAAGCAACATCACGGAAATTAATGCAAGGTAAGGGTTAATTAATTGAAAAAAAAAAAGAAGATAGAATTCTTTGGCAGAGGAATTATAGACGCAATGCATATTGGCTGGACCTGGATATGTGTTGGTGATTACAATTAAGAAAATGCAACAAGCAGATGGGCTGATTATTACATGACACTCCTCCTACCTTTGTGGATATCATATCTAGCTGTTAACTGTTGGACATTTTACATTTTTAATAGCTGTTAACTTCATCTCTAATGCATACATTCTTCTTCCTTAGGATATTACTATTAGATGAATAGCAGGATGGGCAGTTCCTGTCTTGTACACACAAAATGACCAACTATTCTAACTATATAAACATAAATAGTAGCCTCCAAATGTTGAACGCAACAGGTATATTTTGTGAAAAGGAAAAATAAAATGAAAAAATGGACACAGAATATTTAACGTGGTTCACCCTTAATTTTGGGCTACGTTCACGGACAAAACTCAGAATATTTCTTCCATTATTACAAATAGTAGGTATATAGAGATAAAATCAAAATAGTAGCTCACAAGGTGTTTCTCAACCTAAAAATAATAACCTCACTATTTTGTCACTCACTAACCCTTTAAGAAAATTTTTCCTAACTTTAGAGCATTATTTTGCTCTGGTTTTGCTATCTGTTTTTCTGTGCTTTGGTATAAAGCAGGGAGTACCTTATATAGGCACTCCGCCGCGTGAGACAGCTGCAAAGAAGCTGTTTTTTTTTTTCATTTCTTTTAACTAATGCGGCGGAGCCACAATTGTTGAACCCAGGGCCGTTCCTATAGTTTTATAGGCCCTGGGCGAAATTGAAAGAAGGGCCCCAATAAATCGACAATATACTTAAGTTTACATATTTGTATGAAATATAAATGACTCAATTTATAAGTTTACATAACCAACTAAATATT
>JAOSBL010000006.1:17455871-17471198 GCA_027568915.1 Erythroxylum roraimae | reverse complement strand
GAGACTTACGTCTCAATAACAGGAGACACCGAAGTGTCAATAACAAATGACACCGAAGTGTCAGTGACAGGAGACACCGAAGTATTTTAGGAGTAGCTGCAGACCCTTCTAGGTATGCCTATTTACCTATAACTAGGACTTAACAGATTCGAAAACAGAACAGGTTCATACATTCAACAACACAGACATTCCCAATTCAATACACACATATAACATAAGTCCAATCAGTTCAGTATCAAGCAGAACAAATGAAGATGAAACTATCTTAACTTACTCACAATTGTTCTTTTAAGCCTATTGCCTTGACGTTCCGGCAATATCCGGAAGTGGTTGCGCTACTTGCTCTCCTATATACATTAAAACAATATCACATTACTATACTGCTTATGTAATTGAGTAAACACATGTATAAATGTATCATGTATCATGTATCATGCATGTACAATGAAAACTTCTAGGATATATTTTTGTACCAAATTGATGTACTCCAATAGTGCCAAAATTCACACACTCATTCATTATTCCAGCTTTTGCTGAAAGCATCCCATTGGGGTCAACTTTGCATAATTAATAAGAGCAAGAAAATGATGTATTTCTATAACACTTTCTTCTAGACAATTGTTCCTCTGTGTCTTAAGTTTCTAAAGACACTAAAATCATTCAATTTGGTTCATTATTCTATGATTTATGTTCAAAATACCATAGGCGGAGTACATTAGCAATTTTGGATAGAGCGTGATCACACATTCAAATTATACAAATTATATCTCTCAATTCCAATATCCAAAAATTACAAACTTTATACCAATTTAAAGCTAAGAAAATAAACTACAACTTTGATGAAGATACCTCAGTCTAATTCTGCCTACATCAATACAGTTTTTTCAATAACCACAGGATATAGTTTCTGTCCCTAGTAGTGCTATAGCCTAAGCCAAGACTCAATTTCATGCCAATTTGAAAGCCTAAAGACAGAATTAAAATTATACTTCTTTAAGAAAGTTGTAGAAATATGTCTCAAGTTTAATCTGAATCAAGAATCAACTCATTTGAAAATCTACAGATCAAGATATAATCACAATACCGAAGCATGTTCAATGAAAATTCTCCAGATCATAACATTCCAGCACATTTCCTCACTTTCATCCAATCAATCTTTTTCAAATTAATTCAGATGGCTCTAAATTTTTATGGAGATAAAGAACAATGTCTTAGGAGTCTATTGGTTCAAGTTCCAAGTCATTTAGAGATCGGACGGCAAAGTTGTGGCTAAAAGAATCAACACAGTTCAGTTTTGGAAAATCCTTTGGGTGCACTCCTTTTCTCTTGTCTCTCTAAAACGCAGGTTTCTTCTTCTTCTTCCATTTTTTTTTTCAAATTTTGCTTCCTACACTTTACAACTAATACATCTAATGTATAAACCATCTTTTTTACTTCCATCTCAATTAAAACCCAACATAAATAAATCAAAATTCCAAGATTTATACATAAATATCAAACGCTATTCACGTACGCATATTCCATGCATCTTTCATTTTCTATATCTTTCTTCCATCTTCAGTCGTTTTCTATCTTCTTAATCCTTCTTAAAACAAAACGCCACACTGCTCTATGTTCTTTTTAACCCCCTAACCTCATTTAAATCCATCTCTAACAATACCCAAACATTTACGCATAAACAGTGAAAAACAGAGCATATATTCATCGACCTTTCTGCATTTTTTTCCATTTCCCATCATTTTCATATTATTCAGTTTAACAGCACCAAAGCTACCCTTCATGCATGAATTCATTTGCAACACTAAAACATCATCAAATTCATTTACAAAGTATCCAGAAAACTAAACACAACTTACTTGCTTCTATAGCAAAATCCCAATACTAACAGTGATGAACAGGGCTTTGGTGGTTGGGGAAGAAGACAAACAGTAAAATTACAAATGCTTTGTGATGCCTTCAGTGAACAAATCGAAAATTTTCTTCTCTTTTCCAAGAAAATACATGTAACTACGTGTATCCTTTGCATGTGGGCCATGTGTCAACATGCAAGGCTGCCAAATGTCACAATTTCATTGGTCGATTTGTCTCTTGTTTTTCTTAGTCCAAAAATACCCTAACTTTTCAGAAATTTTCTAAAATTTACCAAAAATTCCGAACTAATACTAATAGTCTCCAAATAAATTTTTAACACAAATAATCCATAATTCACATTTTATTCGCATTTAACAATCAATTATACCCGAAAAATGTCAATGAATACATGTACAATTATTTGTATATGACAAAAATACATTTGCACGTATAAGTGAATACTCAAATATGCAAAGCATACAATGCACTGCTAATTCCTCAATATTCTAACCCCTAACATGGGGTGTTACACACACATTCTCCTAACCATGCATTCCCTAATGCATATATGTAAACATATCATTTGGTTATGACATCTTATGGATCCTAACATAAAAGACCCAATCTAACACTTGAATCTAAGCTCAATCCAACACTTAGATTTACTATCTTCCTTGTACTAAATGGGCTAAAATTACTATTGTATGTAATTTCATTTAGAACTAGTATTAATCTAATTAACATGAATGCCTAATTCCAGAAATTCATTCATAATTAATTTACCTTAAAATAATTATTTGATGTCCAAAATTAAACAACTTCAACTTGTCACACATGCCAATTTTTCTAGTCTTACTAGAAAATCTATTGCTCTACTAAAATTAATTTAAAATTAATTTCTATAATTTCTCAAAATTTCCAGAACATCAAATCATCATTCCAAGTATCTCTAGGTCATTTCATGATGATCAAAATAATTTAGGAATCACCCAAAATTATTATGATCACCGAAATATTGATAAGACACCAAAAATGACAAATATGACTTCTAAAATTTTATGGAAACCAAATTTTGAGCAAAATCATTTAGGCATGCATGAGACATCAATTTTTATCACATAAAAATATTTTTAAGGTTCTGGAACCGAAATATAAACATACAAAAACATCAAACAAAACAGATTCTACAATTATGTGAATATATTTGTAGAATCTGTTTTTTAGAAATTATGTAGAATGCATGTTCTTGTACATTCGAAATTAAATATTTTAATCATATTAAAATTATTTTCAATCACACTGAATTATTCAAGTACATCTTATGAACATATTGGTGAAAGAAAATCGTGAAAACTATTTTTATATAATTAATTTCAAACAAAACATTACAGGACTTTAAGCTGTCACAACCATGAAAACAGTTTTCACATGTCATGTATTTTACATCTAGCAAGGCACAAGATGGCTCTAATACCACCATAAGGTTCCGATCATGCATTTCATACATAATATATATCAAATATACGTAGCAAAAAATAAACGGAACCTCAAAAACTAGATCTACTCATGCATATAGATATAGAAAATAAAAACATTAAATGTAAGATGTTTACATACCTTTCCGACAATCACCTTCGTTCTGTAATCTTCTCCGCATTGGGTTGTCGTAAACCACAATGATCAACCTAGACCATCTCTAATGAAAGTCCACACAAAGATAGAAGAATGAAATCTCATTAGGAGATGGCTATAATTCTTTCTTTGTGCTAGCAAAGACAAGAACTCTTGTGAGAGTTAGAGAGAAAAAGAGTGTGTGTGTGTTAGAAAGAACCTTTCTTTGACTTGTGTCTTACACAAGATGCACGAAAATCATCTCTATTTTCTGCACCATCTGGCCTTCCATAACCCCCATCACCAATGGAGAGTTATAGGAAGTTAATGGTAATGAATAGCATGCATTAATGGAAGTTATGGAAAGTTAATGACCATGAATAGCATGCATTAATGGAAGTTATGGGAAGTTAATGACTAAGAATAACATGCATTAATGGAAGTTATGGGAAGTTAATGACCATGAATAGTATGCATTAATGGAAGTTTTGGGAAGTTAATGACCAAATTGGCAGCCAACAACACTTGTTTCTAATCCATTCCATGCAACATTTTCTACCATGATCACATCGCGATATAATCCTGAAACACTCTCTTATATCTTAAATCACTATTCAAGACCATTTTACTCATCCTTCAGATCTCCTGTGTGTGTGACCCATTAAGTTCCTGGTTATATTGGCCATTTGAATTAACACTTAATTTAAGTAAGTCAAGAGCGGTATATAGCAACACGTCATGACCCCCAATTGATCAAAAAGTCAGTGGTTTAAATACGAACCCTTCCATACGCAATGTTGCCATGCAATTCGTCCTTTCACCATCTATAACCCATTTGATTCAAAGTATAGTCAAAGTGTTAACTCCCACTAGACTGACTATGTCACATCTAGTCCAAGTGACATTAGATCTTGTCCTAAGGATCTCATTACTCTATGTATCATTGAAGACTCTCTTTTGACATATATCTACTATGGCCAGAGATTTTTGAGTAATGACTCCGATAAGAGGTAGTGGGTATCATCTCCTTCTATCAGGAGTGGTGAATCCTTTATTATCTACTCAATTATCTCCTAATACCTCAAGTTATACCTAATCACCACCCTATGAGTAACCCCTGAAAGGCACCGATAAATGGAGCTAAAGCACATGATCAGTATTTGAAATATCCTTGAGCACTTGAAGTTAAAGGATAATTGCACCATTGCTATGATGAGACTATCATTGACACTAGCATAGAATATCCATATGATTGTCTCTTAGTAGGTCAATCCAATGTACTTACTATCCTTAGTAAGAATCCATATGTTAATGCTTAACAACTCATGTCTACAGCTTATGAGATCTACTGCTTAATCCAATCAAGGAGTATAACATGTTCTAGTTTATCCTGATTAATGATATCCCATCTCATTAATCCTATGAAAAGGGAAAGTTTAGATACTAACATAATTACACATAATAGGAATCTCATTATCATGATCTCATCATGATTTCCTCCATGCTATGTTTTGTATCAAGGACTTCTTTAAATCAATTTAAGATCACATCAAATCCATAAATGTATAAACATTGAAATAATGAAAATGCTTTTATTAATCATAAAATGATTTGTATAATAAATGCTAAAGGTGATTGCCTTTGGAACACTTCTCTAACACCGCATCCTTATAGATCCCGAAGAAAGGTAGTATAACCAGCCCTTTGTTTTTTCTACTAATGAGAACGAGAAGGCTCTCAACTTAATGTTCTTCTATTACTCCTTGTGACTTTATGGTCAAAAAAACCACGTAGAACTCCTTTAAGTGCTTGTGGCGATCCTCAAGTATAAGGCCATGGAAAGGAGGCAACAAATGAATCAATCCTAATTTTAACTCGAAAGCCATATTAATATCAGGAAATTCGATGCATAATGGTTATTGATTAACCTCAGGGAGTGCCAACTCCTTTAATGTTCTTTATTATGCCATCTTGATTAGAGAGAATATTTCATTGTTTTCAATTAGTATTGAACGGGGAAATCCTTAGCCAAGGTGGAATGACACTTTGAAAATAGTTTTCAAATGTCATTAATTAAACCAATTGCTAATGATGGAGAACTAACATGATTAGACTTAAATAAAGTAGACTAATTTCCATACTCTCTTTCTAATCCTAAATATGATTTAAGATTATAATTTATATCTATTGCCAACATATTTAGGAATCTAATGAGTCATACATAAAGAAAAGGTTAAAGATTTTAAGCAAGTTAGATTTCATTATAAAGTTTAAAAAACTTTATGCTTAAAGGGGCAAACCTCAATGCACAAGGCTCCTTGCTTTGTAAAGGTCAGGGGAGGGTCATCAATTGTATGCAGCTTTAGCTTTGCATTTTACAAAGAGGTTGTTTTCGTGACTCGAACCTATAACTTTTTGGTCACAAAAAAATAACCTTGTCACATATTTAATAAATAAAGATTAATGTAAGATATTGGATCTTATTTGGGCATAATTGGTATGTAATTAGAATTAATTGTAATTCTAATTAATTTTAATTAAATTAATAAAATGTCCTAAACATATAGTAAATAGGCTTAGGCTCCAAGGGAGCTAGCACTTCTTGCCTAACCTTTCTGCAATATTCACAGAGTTCTCTCAACATGTTCTATGAATACTATTATAGGTTGAGCACTTGTGCTATTACAGTAGTTAAGATGAGCCAATTTTAGAAATGGTTAAAAGAAAATGACAAGAAAAAGATCAAGCTTCATAATAAGATATGAACTATGATACATACTTTATTATGTTTTATATGTTAATAATGTTATAGAATTTAAGTGATCTTGAATTTCTAAAAATCATGCAAAATGGCTTTTATAATTATTCTGTTGTGCACGAGATCAGATCCTGGTCTGATTTCCTAACAATATATTCCCTGGTAGTAACATTCTCCTTTGAGTACAAGCCCATAAAAAGAAAAAAATCTCTTATAACTCATGTTGTACATCTCTCCAATCACTCAAAATTGGATCATATTGTGAACATCCTAGATGTAATGCTACTTCTCCAATGTGAATGTGGTGAAGAACTCAAGTGTCAACTTTTTGTAAGTAGGTTCTTTGATTGCAAAGAAGCAATCCTAACCACCAACACTGATCAAGTTTTAGGCATTCGAACTTAGCCATATCTGGTCAAGCAATACTTAGTCGATGCATTTGCTTTTGGTATATGGTTTCGACCTCAATCTCTTATACCGAACAATTTGGGCCAGTGTAATGAAGTTAAGCAAAGAGTGTGTAGGTGTAGGCTGTGACGGCTCCAATTGTCAGGGTGATTATTGTGAAGTACTGTCACTTCTTTACCTTTTCCGTGACAACTTAATTATGGGAATTAGATCTATTGATAGGTATAGAAGCTTTTTTTAAACCTATTTTAAATCCAAGTATATAGATAATGTACTAAACATATTTAGTTTATATATGATATTTTAAGTATGAAATATATCCATTATTCTATGTATGAGTTGGCATTTGAGTTTAAAATTATGTGGATATTAACTTTAGAAGTAAATTATTATTTAGGTATATTTTACATAAACCAATATTATTTTTAGATTGAAAAGGTTCAATGTAGCATTAATTGCTAATTAGGCCATAATACATTTTTTCATTTAATAGAAATAATTAATTGGATTAATAAGTTCTTTAATGTACTTGGTATAGTTCATTGCATTATCTAGAAAGTGATGTATTGTGAAACATTTGAGCCAATGGGCATGCAAAAAGAACCTAACATCTTATCAAGGATCCTTAGATAATTTCTCTTAGTTGTGATAATAATTGAGAACAAAATTGTAAGATTTAAGAATATGCTGATTATAATCTTGCAGAATTCTCTCACTAAACCATTATCCTAGCATTATTATGATCATCATAGAGAGATATGGTTTAAGAAAGTTAAACGATTGGTTTATTGCAATTAGGAGACCGTTAGTTTATACCCTATAACATACTACAACCAATCAGTTAATTATAGTTTAGTGACATAATTATTTAAAGTCTTATATATATTTAGATGTATATGATAAAATCCATAGGCTAAATCTATATTATAAAAGAACTTATATTGATATCATAAGTATGAGATTCATATTCTACTTATGTTTTATCTTGTTAAGATAGACATTAATAAGATGTAAAAAGACTAGTATAAATTATGTTTTTCCTTACGAATGAAGTAGTTGATCTCAAAGAGATACTTAAACAAATATATATATGCTTGTTAAAGAGCAAGTTCACTTAACTGACTTTATATGAGAATTTCATTTGGCACATTACTTGTGGGTCGTATGGCCAAGAATAGGAAATATGAGACCAAGCAAATTAAAATTAAAATTTTGTCACTACAAGCAGTTAATGAAATAAGTGGAAAAAGAAATAAACCTAACCGAAACTAGGTAAGAGGGGGGCAAGAAAGAGAAGGATACAAAGGAAGAAGAAAGAGAGCTTGGAAGACCAACTCAAAAGTAGGTAAAGAAAACAAAGAATAAGAAAACCAAAGTGAACGAACAATGTGAGATGTGATAAAAATAGGAGAAACAATAATAAACGGAAAGAAGGAAAGTGAAGACTAAAAAAAGGAAAGAATAAATCTTAAGGCATATAGAAGTGAAGGTCAAAAACAAGGAATAAGATTGAATCTGTTGAAGTAAGAAAATAGAAGGAAGAAGAGAAAAGGTTTAACCAAAGGATGGAAAGTTTAGCGAGAGAAATCATGAAACAACCCTTAGATAACTTACTAACAATGTCTTAAATTATATAATATAACATTATCAAGATAGTTTAAGATCAAATGTCAAATTGTTTAGGGGTCTTTTGGTTTCACTTCATTTTTTTATTGTAATTTTTAGTTTTTATTTTTCCTTCAAATAAAAGCAAAATCCTTTTTGGTTATTAATGTCAATATAGATATATGTTTTTATCACCGGTAATAATCACAAATTAGATAAAACTTAAAGATAAAATTTTTAATTAAATAAATTGATTTTAATATCTTATATAATATTTATCAACAAATTATTAATAAAATATTTTTATTTTATTAAGATAAATAATTTAAATTTTAAAATTTTGTTTATAAATTAATAATTTTTTTAATTATTAAATCAAATTTTATTGAAATTTGTATAATTGACATAATTTAATTTAATTTTATTTATTAAAAGTTATTTAATTTAAGTAAAATTAAATTATTCAAAATTCTTTATTAATAATTAATTTTAATTAATTAAATATATAATATTAAATTAAGTTTATCATAATTTTTATTGAAAATTAATATATTAAATAATTAAATAATATATATTTAGTTAATAATAACTCAGATTGTAAAAGAAACAACAGAAAACAAAATTCAAAATAGAAACAAAATTGGAAGAAACTGAAATAAAAATAGAAACAAAATTAAAAAAGACACAAAAAAAATGTACTGAATATAAAAAGAAAAATAAAAAGAAACAAAATCTTAATTTAACTAATTTAGCGTAAGAAGGATAAAGTTTATACAAAAATTGTAATGATTACCTAACATGTGTTTCGGCAAAACCACCCATCTTGTCATTGTATTAACTTTTTAGATTCAAACCAGGGAGGGAAAAGGCTAGGAAAAAGATGGTGAAATGAAGCACTTTGCCGTTTGATTGATGGTTTTATGGTGAAGAAGCCAAGTCGTAGGCGTTGCATCATCACCTGGCAAGTTCGCTCCACCAAGGCCGCCAAACCAACGGCTCAGATTACTTAGATGCACTGTTTGTTCTTGAGCAACGGTTCAGTGAACTTTACGGACGATAAGGAGATGGTTGCATCAAATTAATGAGAATTAACTGTCACGTGGTGATAAACATTTAAAAATTTAATTATAATTACCTTTGCAAATTATTTATATTGATATGGAGTTAATGATTAATTTCTTATGTTTTTATTAAAAGTTATCAAATGGACAGACTAAATTATTACATATTCAAAAAAATGTGAATTATAATAAAAAAGAAAGTGGTCATTTTATTTATTAATATAGTTATAGAATAAATAAAAATTTAATTAAATACTTAATTTATTGTTTAGGGTTAACAAAATAATACGATTTTAATAAAATCAATTATAATTAGTACTATATTTTAATATAATTAATAATATGTAAATATAATAAAACACTTGTTAATTACTAATTATCAATTATTCCCTTGTAATGAGTTATATATATGTGTGGAGATATTGAACCTCAATCCAAAATGAGTGATTTGAAACTTTTAACGCTATAAAATTAAAAGCATTCCAATTCCAAGAGAGAGAATCTCATCGTCTTCCTCATTGGAACGGGGACCAGGTCGGAAATGGCTGTCGCGTCATAACAAAAATGCACATGTTCAATAAAACAGCAGTTACATTTTCATTTTCCTGATCGTTAAGGAAATTTTGTAATTTGTAAACCAAATAATGATGTCGAAAAGTCAAATTTCGGTTGAAACAACTACAACCTGCTAAGAGGACCCTTTAGTAATTTCATTGAATCCATCCAATCAGATAGCCGAGTAGCGTACGCCAAAACAGTATCAACTTTTCCAAAATAATATATAAAAACTTAAATAATCATAAAGAGCCTCAAAACGACATCTCGTTGCCCCCAAAATGTCTACAAAACGCAGCCTCGCGAAACGAGTAACTGAAAGAAAGCTGCATATAAAATATCGTCCGAAACATTAATGTTCATCTCGTTTCGTTACTCATCTTCCTCTTCCTCCTTGTTTCTCATCGCTACAAATCTACCCTTCTCCATCTCTCTAGCTCTCGTTGTATGTAATTTGTATGTGTATCCACCATGATGTCTATACGGTGAGGTATATCTGGAAATCCATTCAAGTTTTACCTCTTTTGCTGTTTTTGTTGTTTGGACGTTGATTCTGTTGTTTGTCTCTACCCGTCTTTAAATGGAAATCGGATATAGGGTCCATAGGTGGTAGTTTTAGGTGATATTTTTCTGGGCTTGGACTCTTTTTTCCCCCCCATTTCTTGGCTTATTTGAGGGTTTGTAGCAGGACAAGTTCGGCATATTTGATTTTAGTGATCTAGGTTTCTCCTATTCTGGCTAGCTGTGTCCTGTTTGTGGCCTTTCTCTTGTACTATGGATCGGTTTTCGAGAATTATTTGGTGAGTAGTTTAGTTTTCTTGCGGGATTTCGTGTTACTTGTGTTTTCTATGTTGTGGAATTTAAGCAAGGAAAAAAGAGAAAAATACAGTTCAAGCCTATTCGGATTTGTTCTGACTCGATTGATTTGCTTTACCTGTATGAATTCGAGTGTTAGGAGCGTGGCGTATTAGGGTTTGATGAGAATTTTGGTTTAAATTTGGGATTGGAGTCTTTGTTTTCGTCCAACTAGATGGGAAGGGGAGGGAAGGTTAATTGTAGGCCAAATTTTAAGAAAGGAGTTAGGTCTGAGGATAAGGGTTCTGATGATTCAGATGAGGATTATGTGGTTGAAGATGAGGAAAATGCATCTGATGATGAGTCTGCAGATTTGGTAGATTCTTTAGATGGTTATGCATCAGAGGAGAGTTTTGATGCCTTCAATGTGGAGGAGGAGGAAGAAGATGATGAGGAGTTGAAAAAGGTTGCTAGATCAAAAAGGAGCAAGGGTTCAATACAGAATGGGAAAGTTGGAGGTAAATCTTCAAGGAAGAGGAAAAGTGTATATGAAGAGGACGAGGATTATATTGATGATGGTGACTACGATGTGGAAAATGATGATGACGATGACGTTGAATTTACAATAGATGAAGATGATGAGGGTTTTGATGAAGATGATGAACTGGGTGTGAGAAAGAAGAATAATAACGTGAAAATTGGCAAGAGAACTAGGAAACACGGGGTTTCTGAAACAAGCCGTAAAAAGAGGAGAAGATCTAGGGCGTCAAAAAAACCTTCAACCAATAAAAGAAAACAAAATCGTAGATTGAAAAGGAAAGTAAGATGTGAATTTTATGATGAGGGTGAAGGTGATTTTGTAGATGATTGTTCATTTGTGGGAGAAAGAAGCAAGAGAAATTTGTGTGGGGGAAGGAACAAGCTTGTTGTAGATTCAGATTCAGAATTTTTACCTTCTGGATCTTCTGATTATGAGTATACCATATCTGAGGAAGAGAGGGAGCAGGTGAGGGAAGCTGGTGAATTATGTGGAGATTTGAAGACGAGTTTGAGGAGTTCATCTACCATGAAGAGGACTGAGGAAAATGGGGATTCTTATCAGCAGATGAAACCCCCAGTAGGAAAGGGTAAGGAGAAGGTAAAGGAGGGAAGACCTGAGTTGGGAAAGCAGGTGTGTGGAATTTGTCTCTCAGAGGAAGATAAAAGGAGATTCAGGGGAACATTGGACTGCTGCATTCACTACTTTTGTTTCGCATGCATCATGGCCTGGTCAAAAGTAGAATCTCGTTGCCCTTATTGTAAGAAACGGTTTACGACAATAACTAAGAATGGAAAATCAACAGTGGGAGTCGAACTGAGAAATTTGGTGATACAAGTTCCTAAACGTGATCAGGTCTTTCTAATCATTCTTTGATTTACTTTTTTATGATCAGTTTCATGTCTTCGTCAATTTCTTACTGATTAGATGTATTGATGTTTTCTTTAGGTCTACCAGCCATCTGAGGAAGAAATTAGGAGCTTTGTTGATCCATATGAGAATGTAATTTGTACAGAATGCCATGAAGGTGGAGATGATGGCCTGATGTTATTGTGTGATCTCTGTGATTCGCCTGCACATACTTATTGCGTTGGTCTTGGAAGACAGGTACCTGAAGGTAATTGGTATTGTGATGGTTGTAGACCTGTTGCCCTGGGGTCCTCTAGTTCCCAAGCTCAAGGTGCTTTTGTAGATGAAACTGCATCTACCAACGGAGTGAATTGTGTGCCAATGGTAGATATGAAAGAAGGAATAGAACCTTTAGCCAGGTCTTCTCCTTGTGCAGTATTCACTCTTGGATTTGGGAATCTGCCATCTCCAAGATTTCTCACCAGTGATGTTCAAGCGACTTCTCCGGTATCTGGAGCAGGGGCACCAACTCTCTCTGTTCGGCGTCAGATACACCGTCATATACAGAATCTCCTTTCAATTAATAGAATGAGTCAGATGATTAGGCCTGAGGGAATTATGGCCGCCAACTTTCGTAGTGATCTTTCAAGATCTCATATTGACCACGGCAGGGAAAATATCCAAAACAGGACAGAGGAAATGAGAGCGTCACAACCTACACTAGTTGAGGAAAGAATACGGGCTAATGACTATCCCTCTTCTTCCCTACAGGGTAGGGACTTCTTTCCCTGCAGAACAAGCCAATTAAGAAGGGAGAATGTTCAGGAATCTGCTGCTGCAATAATAGAAGACTCTGTCAATTTGACACTGTGGCCAGAACATACAGGGGTGGACCTACTTTGTGGTTATGAGCATGTACTCCAGTGTAACAATGGATCAAGTTTTGGGTCTGAAGGGAATGTGTCCCCTTGTAAAGCTCAAGAAGAGAGCCAATTCTACATGGTAAAGGAACAATTGCAATCAATGGTTAAAAACCATTTGAAAATCTTGTCCCAGGATACTGAATTAGGTATGTGAAGCTCTAAAACTTGTGAGTACCTTTCCCAGCATATCCATTTTAAGTAAATCAAGGGATGGTTAATGGTGAATCAGATTCTTTCAAGGATGTTATATATCCATCTAATTTTGCTGATCTTTTGAACTATGGTCACTGGATATGAATATAGTTGGTGTGATTCTACGTACAGTAGAAAGGCTTAAATTTTTCATACTTCTGATACAGGTCATCACACCTTCAAGGATATTGCAAGAAGTTCTACGCACACGATTTTAGCTGCTTGTGGGCTTGAGCATAGACGGAGTGAAGTTCACACTGTGCCTCTACCACCACCTTGTTCCCATAGAGATACAGTGAGTATTGGAGAGTTAAGCCTGATGAAAGGTTTTTGCTCATCTTGTTTTGATTCTTTTGTAAGGGACGTAGTGAAGAGGATATTGGACACCAGAACACCACAGTGGCTGAGCTTAGGTCTCTAATATTTTGATGCATGCGATGTTTTCACCACTCCCTTTTTTGTTAGGATTTAGACATTAAAGTTAGCAAAATTATAGGAATAATTCACTCATGTTGATCATGCAGAGGCCGTATTTACCTTTAATCAAAAAACATTGTTTAGACTGACCAAACCATATAATTGTTGCTATTACTAGGTCTGTTTCCATTTTACTGTACGTAATGTATTTCAACAATTTTTTGACCTAAGATGATAAGTGAAGTTGGTTATCTCTTAGTTTCTTCCGATGTTCTGGGTGAGATGACTTTGTTTGGGTAGCAATTTCGTATTGCATTCCGGGGTCTAATTATGACAGTACAATGTTGGTATTACTGTGTTCAAATATATTGCTATCATGTTTTGTGAGAATATTGAGCATCTTCCAGGGGAGCTAAATGCCCTCCCTAAGAAACAGAAGATGGAAATTAAGTATTGTAAGTTGACGCAGATTGATATGATCACAGAACTGGGTCGTCTACCTCGAATCACAAAAGTCAACCACGGAAGGTTAGTACTCGGGAGTCTGATAGTATGTCAACTTTTTAAGCTTTTGTCGAGACAAAATTATAGTTGTAAACAGTGGTGGCTATCCCCAAGTTCCAGTGACCCAGCTAAGTGGCAACTCTTATTTACTGCTGACAAGTTCAAAAAATATTGATAATTACTGAAGTCAAATAGTATTTGGTGATGCAAAAATGACTTGCCCATGAGCACACAACGTTAACTGTTGAAAAGGTCTTGAATGTGCTAATGTTGTTATCGTTAATCCAATAAATTAGCCATAACAACTCTATTGAAAAAAAAAAAGACTAACAACCGAATTACAAAGGAAAAGGAAAAACCCATGTAGATGAGGCCTAAATGAATTCGTTGGTGCTCAAAGTCCCACCATGAAGTATTTTAGAAGAATTGGATATAATATTGAAACGAAGGAAAGTCCTTCATGATGAAAAAATGATAAAGAAATTACTTCAATTATTTCGTGGTAAGTGATAGACAAAATTGTAATTAACATGTCAAAGATAAATATGTAAATTAATTTTTTTAAAAAAAGACGCCACTGTCTTGAGGGAAAGCTTCCTTGTTCTCTCTACTTGCCACATTTATTATTTATTAATTTGTTGAAAATTAATTTTACAAATCTACACCTTCAATCTGTAAAGACTTTTTTAAATGTATTTTTCTATTGTCATCTTATCAGCGGTTGTTTTTGTGTTATTTACTAAGCAGATACAAAACTAGAGCATTAAACAACCATTTTCATGTTTTTTGTATAATTGTTTTCCCGGCTGGAATATTATGATTAGAGTAAGGTGTGTTATCAAGTTTTGTTTTTAATCACAATTAGGTATTATATTTGTAAGTCCATTATAGAAATATGTTTCCATTCGGTTTAATTAATAAAGTTGAGAGCTACACATAAATGTATGGGAGTTAAATATCATAATGTTGCTACAAGAAATGAGAAGCCGAGTTTTACAAGCTTTTTTTGTAAATTTTTACGGCTGTTTGGTTCACGGAATAGAATAGGCAAGGAATAGAATAGTTATTCCTATGAATAGAAAAGATGAGGAATAGAAAAGAATACATATTACTTTGTTTGGTTTAAGACATGGAATAGATAAAAAATTTCTATTCCAATGTTTGGTTTGAAAATATAAACTTGGAATAGGAAAGGAATAACTAACTAAAAGACCGAAATATCCTTCTTCTTCTTCTTCTTCTTCTTATTATTATTCTTAT
>JAOSBL010000006.1:17379980-17390476 GCA_027568915.1 Erythroxylum roraimae | reverse complement strand
TCTGCTTTTTCATTTTGTCTTCTTTTTGTTTGTCATCAAAATCATTCAAAACGTAAAGTCAATTTTGACTTAACATAGATTGCCTTAGAAGTAAGTCTCCTCTCAGTACCTGCAAAATCAACATTGCAATTTTGATGAGTTTTGAGAACTCAGTGAGTGAATCATCATTGATGTGTTCACTCAAATAGAACATAAACATCTTATATATTACATAGTTCAATTAGTATAACACCTCATCCAAAATCAAATCCCATATATATCACACTACTCATCATATTTCAACAAGCATATTATGACTACAAGACTTTATATAGTCATTTCAGAACAATCCAATCATTTATCTCAATTCTTCATATCATCAACATGTACACAATTCAACATTTATTTGCAATCAATCTCATAAACACATGTAAAGATATAAATGAAAATGCACATGAGACTCACTTCTATTTTTATTTTGTTGTGAACGAGTGCCTATTTAATTATCCCGTATTCATTATGGACACCGGGCTCATTTCAGATAAAGTCCCATACCCATTGTGGATACCGGGCTCATTAATCATTGAGCTTGTGGCTCTTTATGCACATTCTGAGCTTTAAGCTCTTTTCACATTGGTCACTCCAGTCACAACTCCTTATCTAGTCATCCATATTCATGTGATGGAGTACAACATTCCACATAATATGCTATCAATCACTTTCTTTCAATGTACACATTCAGCTATCACAATCATCGGATCTAAGTCCGGATTTCGACATATAGTTGAGAACACAATTTCCATATTAATTTTTAGTTTGCAAACACTTCCAATACAGTCCCGAATATTAAACTCCTCGGACCAACAATGTCCGAAATATCATAATTATATAAGTAGCAATTCAATAATTGAAATTTAGACAAAAACAATTCAATTATAGTGAGGATCATCTAAGTCAACTCACAGTAAGTTCCATATAGCTATTGCCTCGACAAGCTGGCAATGTCTGGATGATGACAGTCAAGTTGCGCTTTTAAATCATGCAATACACACATATGTACACATTACTAACTTGTTTAATCAAATAAGTACTCAATCATACACATGTATATGTGTTATGTTCAATGCATGCTCAATTAATTATCCCAGGTATGTTCCTTATTCACAAATCTTGCTCATTCATTCATCATAACTTGTATATAACTAGTTTGCTGTTAGGTTTATGCTTTAAGTAAAATTGATTACTCTCAATTCATCATTCATACATTCATCGATTCTTTCCTATCATTGTATAGTCACACAATTTCCAAATTCTCAATCAATCATACTTAATTCATTAATTATATCCTTTGAATCACATTTGCATTCATAAGAACATCTTTATACCATTAACAACTCATACTTCCCATATTCATATACATTGATATCAATCAATCTATTCCTTAATTTATAACCTTAATTAACAACTTGAACTTATCAAACACTTAATCACTTAATTGAGCAACTTACTAGGTTCATTTTACACCTTAATTAAGTGTAATTACGCCATTGTAAAGTGCCTTAACCTTATATAGTCCAATAATTGCCCAAAACCAACCTTTTCTCCTTCCAAAGTACTTCCCATGACTGTGGAAAGAAGCCTTATAATTCCCACAATTGTGGGATGAGTGAACTGAAGGTTCACTCGCCCATAACCTTCATTTTGCTTCTAATTTTTTCTCCTTCATGCTCCTTCCAACTTACCTTCACCAAAGTCAATCAATTTCACTTCAATTCTATCTAATTCAAGCTTCAATCCCTTATCAAATTCATGTCCAAATCCAATTCAAAAATCATTTATTAGGCAACTCACATATTATGATCTTCCATGCATTAAAACCAAAACAGAACATGTCATTGATTTGATCATACGTCTAGTCCTAGTTCTTTCCTATTTCAAGATCACTATATTAGCACCTTTCTTTAGCATCAATTCACCTTCCTTGTACTTCAAATTTCAATTTAATTCATTCATAAAAACAACCTATAACATACGGCTCATACATCAAGAATACAACATAACATATCCAAGTTCTTCCATCAAATTCTAGCACAACCTCTTCATCAACATAACATGCAATCTATCCCCAATTCAAATAACATAAACTTTCCACTATAACATGCCATAAAGAACAATCTTTCACTTACTTATTTAGCCCCAATTCTAGCTTAATTCATCAGGTCAAATTTGCCTTATATGTATGCAAGATTCAACACATATTCAAGGTAGTAAAAGGATGATTTTTGGCTAGGAGAAGAGACAACAGTAATCTGAGTCTTTAACTATCTTGTGAAGGGTAAAAGTTTGGATTATTGATAGGTAAAAGTTTGGATTATTGATGTAGCAATTAGACATAAACATAGCAAAACACAGGGATGTAAAGGTTGAGAGGATTTCGGTGGTGTGTGAGAGGAAGAAAGATGAAGAATGAACATAGCTGGGATTACTCCTTCAGGAGCTTAACATCTAAGGTGTTAGGTGTCACCAACTTAATTTGACATATGTCTATAGGCATGTTCTCCATTTATCAAGTATATATGCTGCTATATGTCACTTAATTACTTAGTCCATTTGTCACACAACCATTGCTACCATTTGTCAACTAATAACTTACGTCAAATGTCACTCATTCATCTATGCCAAATGTCACTTATTCATAGGCTTAATCATCCTAATTTTTCATGTATCCATTTGTCTTACCATTTGGCATTTTTTCTAGACCAAATGTACATTAGAATTCATCAATTTTCCAGTTGTACCAAATTAATTCCAAATTTACTAGTTGTAATCAATCAAACCAAAATGCAAGGCATAAACAATACACAATTCACATCATGATCATTTTAACCTTTTCATACCTTGGAATAAATCAATTGAGTGCATATACATTCTTTGCAATGTGTACTAAATCATAATTCATATATGTATGCTATTGATGTGCATGTGAATGAAATGTAATTAATGATTTTTCAATGTTATAGATTCTATGCAATAGTCTAGGGTTCTAATCCCTCAATTGAAAAAACCGACTATTACATTTGACACTACGGTGTCTTCTGTTCTTAGAGACTACAGTGTCTTCTATTTTATAGACTCAAGTCTCTTCTGTTTTTGTAGATACCAATCATAGGTGTCTTCTGTTCTATTCCCGTTACCCACTTCTGTAAAAAGGATTAGCAGGCAATTCTGTATGTGTTTTGATATTAGTTATGCTCTGAAACAATCATGTCTTGTTCTGATACTTTTGTATTTTGTTTTAATGTAAGTATATTATGTTCTGATGCATTTATGTTCTGTTCTGATGCAATTACTAGTCTGATTACTCTCTGATTTGAATAATTAAAGATTGCTTGTGATAAGCCATGAATCATTTGCTTATAAATGCTAGACAACTGTTAGAAGCAGTCACCATCTTGTATTATGTTTAGTTATTCCCCACTAAGCTATATACTTAGCACGGTTGGTTTTCCTCTATGTAGGTCTCGATAAAAAGGATTAAGGCTGGGACAACCGCAGTGGCTAAAAAAAGATGTGTTATGTTTTGGAAGATGTTTTGTATAAGTTTTTTAGTTGTATTTAAAATTATGAGACATATTTTTATTTTGTGTAATTGGTTTGTAATAACTATAATACAGGATGGATTTGAATTTAAGGCATGTATTTGATAAATACAAAATGTAAATTATTTTCTATTTATAACTTAATATTGTAATGAATTGTGAAGTATGCTGCCTTATTTTTAGGATTTGCTGGAATATCTTGGTATATTCTAGGTTTAATTTGTGTGGCATTCGTATATCCTCTTAAGGAGTATTAGGGTGTTACAGGTCATAAGTAGTATCAAAATATAACAATTCCTATATAAGATAACTTTGGAGACCTCAAGTCAAAGGATCAGTTATACGATCATCACAATGAGAATTTCCATAGATATATTAATGTTTCAAATAGATTTTTCATATTGGGTTAGTTCAGTAAACTTGTTTTGTAATAAACACCTACACGTTTATTTAAGTATCTCCATACTTTAGTCTATAAGATTAACTACTGCCTTCATTAGAAAAAAACATAATGTGTACTAATCTTTTTATGTTCTCTTTACGTTTAGTCCTAATAGAATAATGACTAGGAACAATTTAAGGATAATACATAAATGCAATATGAATTTCATAATTATAATCTCATAATAATTTCATGTGCAATGCATAATTATCCCTTAAACTTTATCATATACATCTAAATATATACAAGATAAAGAATGTCTTTAAATTATTTTGTCACTAAACTACAACCAACTAATTGGCTGTAGGATATAAACCAATAATCTTCTACTTGCACTAAACTAATCATTTAAGTATCTTATACCATATCACTATATAACGATCATACTACTGCTAGGACAATAGCTTAATGAGAGAATTTTACAAGATTCTTTATAGTGAGCTTTTGATTAAATCTTACAACTTTCATCATAATTATAATCATAATTTAAAATTTTTCCTAAATATATCATTGGATCTTTGATGAGACTTTAGCACTTGTTTCATGCCCATTGACTCTAATGTTCCACAGTACATACTGTCTTGAACATTGCAAGGAACTATATCAAGTTCATTAAAGAACTTATTGATCCAATTAATTATTTCTACTAAATCAAAAATGTATTATGACTGAATTAGCAACCATTGCTATATTGGAATCTTTCCAATCTTAAAATAATATTGTTCTAAGTAAAATAAACTTTAGCTAGGATTTACTTCTAAAGTAAATATCTTTATCTCCTTGAACTCAAATATCAATTCATACATATAATAATGTATATCTTTAATACTTAACAAATATCTTACATCTTAAATACTAAATATCTTTAGTACATTATTTATGTACTTGGACATAGAAAAGGTAAACAACTTCCAATCTATCTCTATAGATATAATTCCTAGATTTGAGTTTTTTAACTTTTCTTATTCAACAAGAGATATTCTTAGACAATTATTATTTTAACAATTGAAAATTAGAATTACTGTTTTTTATGAGCAATATGTCTCTACATACTCTGACTAAAAAAATGATAAATTCACAATCTTCTTCAAAGAGAACAAACTTTGAATTTAACATGAAAGTGAATCTTTCAACGTCTTGTAGCCTTTTAATTATACATCAAATGTATCAATAAAGGCATTAGTTCGAATCTGATGTATTGTCATGAGATTTGAACTTTCAAATTTTATCTTACTTCTACTACTTATCTTGAGAATCATTCTCTTATAAGTATACATTGAATTAAACAATTTGTTCAATAGATCTGTAAGATTATATCCAACCTTTTGGATATCTTATAACCTTTTATCATCTAATTTAGTTCTAAACTTAATGGATAACCAAGCATCACATTCTTGAATTATTAACTTTGACTCTTTCAAAAACTTAATATTTCATATCGAATTTGAAAACTTACTAATTGATTTAATTGAAACTATTGAAGGTAAGTCATTGTACTAGGCACAATTCTATACAAAATAATATTGCATTATACAATATCTCATATTATATTTTCTTCCTTACATAAATCTATACTCTTATCAAATTTTGTTGTGAAGGTATTCACAAGAGAATCTAATTCCCTATAGATAACTAAAAATTTAAAACTTACAACAATGATCTCATCGAAGTTCTTCATCATTTTCAATGCTTAATTTCTACTTCGATTTAAACTATTTGAACTTTTCAAAATTTTAAATCGACATTTCATTTAATACATATGACTATATTACATAAAGTTATTAGTATTATAATGAACTATAAGTATCATCCTTTTATGAATTGTTATTCCATCTAATACATTACATGTGTAAATTTAACAATTAAATGCCATCATCATCCTTTCACCAAAGGTTAATTTGGTTATTTTTTATCTTGACAAGTTTCATATGATTCATAATCAAAAGGATACACATATCCTTCTGTGCAACTTTATGATTCTCGTTATGTTGATTTAATTAATATGGCATAAAATTATAGTCTCAATTATCCAACTTTGTATTCTTGCCACTTATGTTAAGCATAAGTTTCCTTCAATCCAACATATACAAACTATTTGCATAAAATTGAATCAACTACTTTTACTTAACAATCTATTTCATATCATGGATTGAACATTATAATAACGTTAAATCTAAATTCAGTATCAAATACTCACAAGCATGAACTAAAAATATAATATGATGTTAAGTGAAACAATTCTATCAAGGTACTATACCTTTCAGCTGTATTTCATGCAACCTCTTGCATCTTTACATGTTGTCATCAAAGTTTATAAGATATTAGTCGACTCAAAGTGTCAATACGTTTTGTCATTCATATGATTTTGACATGTCTCTAAAGCTTTGTCACGGAATCCTTAATATAGATTATAGCAAAATGACATAATGGGTATAAAATTTTCTAACTTTGAGAACTCTTCTGAATCATATCTTATGTCTAAGAAATTTGATTCACTAACTTAATATCAACTATACTAAATAATATAAATACCACTTAGAACATAGGCTATGATTTAGAAAAATTGTATAGATATATGGATTTTTTTGCTACGAATTCTAAAACATAAGTAAAAAAAATGGCCAATAAATATATTTTTGTGGTGATATGAAATCCTTATGCCCTGTCAATTTAGTGAGCTTATTCTTTAACAAGAACCCAAACACTTATTTAAGTATATTTAAATTTTGGTTTATGATATCAAATACTTCCTTCGTAAGGAAAAAAAATGTTAAAAAACCTTTATGCTTTACTATTATTAAATATCAATAGAAAAAGATTAAGAATAATTTAGACATAACACTTAAATACAGTAGGAATGTTATAATTATAATTGTATCATAATTTCATTCAGAAAGTATATTTATGTCATCATTTTATTTTAAATATTAATTAATTCATTATATAAAGTAAATAATATTTGTAATTAATTATGTTACAAATATACAACCAGCAATTAATTTTAGAGCATAAACAGTATTAACTACATGTTCGTAATGCTCTATGGGCATTTCATTAGTTTGTTGATTGTTGAGAATTGTATTACGCTTGCTTCTCTTTTTGCAACTCACATCTTTTGTTACAATCAAGGTACCCGCAAGAAACATCGGCAATCTCTTTTACGATTTGAATTGTCATGCACATCTAGGTGACTGATAAAGCATGATAGGGATAGGATAACGACACTATACCTACCATTCTCTCAGCAATCTACGTGGAGCAGCTAGTGCGTAGCGACTTTTTGCAGCAAATGCTAGATCATCAACGTCTGATATAAGAGAAGGCATGATTCCACATCCAGCGTAATAGATTGGATAACATTTCTTTTACTTCACTTCACGCTTTGGGAGAAGTTGGATTTGTCTTTCGGCGTGACGGAATGATCTGTAATGCCAGATGTTGACATGTGAGTTGGAGTATGACAGAATGACCCACTTCCACGGGGTAACTCATATCACACGTTGACATGTGAGTTGGAGTATGACAAAATGACCCACTTCCACAGGGTAACTCATATCACATGTTGACATATGCGATGGAGTATTCTACCTTTGGACAGAATGACCCACTTGAAGGGCAATCCATATCACCATTCCATGATGTTTTGAAAAGGCTTTGTGAGATGGACAATAACATTTTAAATGTTTCATTTAAATAAATAGTTTTCATAAATTATTTCTTTTTTCCTAAACAAAAAGATGGTTTCACGAGTAAATGTTTTCCTAAAATAGGGGTAATGAAGAGATGTATTGTAACGGAGGATAAATGTAACCAAGATTGCTTAATGGCGATCACTTGATTGAAAGTCATTATTTCAATATCATGTTATTCATCTTAAACCTATAAAAAATATTTGCGAATAATGTAACTATACACATGTAATGTACATGCCTTTAATATGTAAATAAATTACAATATCCTTACGTGATTGGTCACTTTTAACTAGTATTCAATTTAGTTTATTTTGTATACTTCACAACTTAACTTTAACCTAATAACTTAATTCTCTTTAAATATCTTTTTAGAATCATATTTCAAGTAGAAAAAGATATATGGAGCTTTTTAATTCCAAATGATATTTTATAAATAAAAAAGGCTTCTCCAACTTCTCGTTTTAGTTCTCCATAACATTCACTACCATATGCTAGCTACCGTGAACCTTGTTTTCTTCTTTCACCATCTTTGTATGTGTCTAACTTTACCTCTGGATTTGTGCATGCTTTCTAGCTCAATGCTACATCTCACTACCATTGTCAACCTCTTAATGCACCACAAAACATCAACCACGACTAAGGGCGTATTTTTTCGTTCATACTTTGACCCTTTTCTTCCTCTGAAATTATTCGCCTTATTACTAACTACTTTTTCAATTCCTTTAAAACCTAACACTACATTACTACTTCAGGATTGTCGCAGTACAATGTCAAACTTAGATCAGACCCTTTGTATACAGTGACGGAGCCAGAAATTTAAGACAGGGGAGCCCAAGAATTAAATTTTTTAAATTTTAGGGGGCCCAGTACACCACTGACCCTTAAATAACTCTATCTTTATATATATATATATATTAAAAATAATTTTTTTAAAAAAACTTGGGGGGCCCAGTGACCCCCCAAGTCTCTAAGTAGCTCTCTGTTTGTATACATTGACTTTTCTACTCCTTAGCCTAAAACCTTCCCTAAAAGCTCCACCAAATCTAGCACGCGATCAGATCCCCTATTTCGATTATAATGTTCCTATCGTGTTATATTAAATCCCATCCACACATTTGTATAGACCCCACATAATTATATAGATAAGATTTAATGGAACAGAGTTAGAACAGAATAATTAGAACAGAAGATTTGATGTGACCTAGCACAAGGAAGTGAAAACAAGAACCAGATCTCAACCAAATCAGCCCTAAACTAGAAGCAAGTTGTAGGAGAGAAATAGATAGAAACTTTCAGCTATTTCCCTCCTAATAGATATGAGTGATGAAAAGTGGTTTCTCTATAAGTAAAAATTCTTCAAGAAGGGGCTAGGAGCTATTCATTAACACTCATTAGCTTTTTCATTAGAAGAAGACCCTCTTTCCTAGCAACAAAAAATTAGGCTCACAAAAGCTAGAAGGGAAAAGTCCTTTAAAATTTGATGTTTTCTAAAGAAAACATCATGTTATTTAGGTTTTCCTCATAACGAGGGGATAAGGAAATAGTAGGATAGGGTCCTGCAAAGCTATCCAATATGAGAATATTTCTATTTGGATAAACATACACAATATACCTTTGGAATATTGGTTTGTTAAAAGAATCAGTGCTCTGGCCATTTTTATGGGTGATGTTTTGCTTAATATTTGAGAGTTTATGTTATTTTTGGTACTTATTTTACTTTAAGTATGTTTTTAGGTAATAGTTGCCTTTATAGACCAAAAAGAGAAGAATTTGGCCAAAATTGAGGCATAAAATGGAAGAATTGAAGTAAATTTGGAGATATATAAATGACTGTGTAAGTTTTTGAAAATGTGTAAAGTTAAAATTTTAAAGGGATTTTGAGATACAAGGTCATTCATATGGATATATAAGTGACTATGTATATTCAAGAAGCCATAGTTTTGTACTTTAAAAGGAAATTATGAAGGCTAGGTAGGGAGAAAAAATTTGAAGAAAGATTAGACACCAGATAGAGAGAAGAAGATGTAATTTTAAACTTAGGACAAGGAAAACACAAAGATTTCTTCAAGAAATCCAATAGAGAAAAACTTTTAACCAAAATTTCAAGATTTCATTACAGATAAAGAGGGATATATAGATTATGAATTCTTTTATTTCTAATTGTTCTTCTGGATACATAAAGAGGGATATATAGATTATGAATTCTTTTATTTTTAATTGTTCTTCTGGATACTTGATGCTAGTTTCGCTCTTTATGTTTATGAACTAATTTGTTTAGTTCCTAGATGTGATGAATCCTAAGTCAGGATGGATAATATGATATAGTATTTTATTTAATGCAATTTAAATGATTAATTTATTGTGATTAAATTATACATTTATATTCTAGAATTAATATGTAGTTCAATATTTGACTTAATATGATTAAGATTGAGAAATTCTCTTGTATCAATAGATCTACCATAATTGAAAGAAGTTGTATGCAAACCTAGAGATAGGTCAACATAAACCTTTTTTTTTTAATTCAGAAAATTTATAAATAAAGCAAAAGTATGTACAGCGACAAAAACTAAAGCGACAACCTCAAATCCCCACAAAGAAAATTGACAGCAACATGAGGAAACCTAGGCTATAACCCCCACCAAACAACCACAAACCAAGGTAAGCATGTCTAGCAACTACAAGGCTCAAGACAGGCTAGAAAACTAGCATCACAACCAATTCAAGATAAAAGACTCAAACAGCAGTAATAAAACAATCAGGCCAGTGCTCGCATTAGGCAGT
>JAOSBL010000006.1:17335504-17346981 GCA_027568915.1 Erythroxylum roraimae | reverse complement strand
CTATTAAGTAAGAATATCACGATGTATTGCAATTAACTTCTAAGTACTTGTATAGACAATAGAAATTAAAAGTCGAGAATTAGATAGTAGAAGTTGATACAACAGTTTTATTCTGGTTCACCCCAAACCGTGGGCTACGTCCGTCCAGTCCTCAAAATCCTTTCTGAGATTTCACTATACTTCTCAAAAATACAAGTATTCTTTTCACCGAGCCTCTTCAAGTCTCTTACAGCAAGTATTCTTTTCTCACTTAGCCTCTTCAGGCTCTCAGCTTTTCTTCTCTCTTACAGAGGAATATTGCGAGCTTTATTACAGACAATAATAGCTCTAGAGTTTAGCACAATGAATACAGTGTTCTCAAAGTCACTATCTTTTAAAAATCTCTGTAACTTTTTCAGTCTTCGACTTCGACTCATATTTATAGCATTCGTCTTCAACTGCTTCTTGATAACCGCTTCTTTCTTATTGTTTCTTGATTTTTGAAGAAACAGTTATTCAGTTGAGTTCTGTAACTAACTCAAACTGATTAACCATTCGACGTAGTATGGTCTTCGTCTTAGTTTTTCTTTCGTCTTAGTTTCTGCTTCCACTTCGTCTTACTTTCTTCCGTCTCATTTTCGCTTCCGCTTCGTCTTACTTTTTTTCATCTTATTTTCGCTTCCGCTTCATCTTACTTTCTTTCGTCTTATTTTCGCTTCTGCTTCGTCTTACTTTCTTTCATCTTATTTTTGCTTCCGCTTCGTCTCACTTTAGCTTCTGCTTCGTCTCACTTTCTTTCGTCTCATTTTCGCTTCCGCTTCGTCTTACTTTCTTTCGTCTCATTTTCTGCTTTTGCTTCGTCTTTCTTTCTTTCGTTTCACTTTCTGCTTCCGCTTCGTCTTAGTTTGCTTCTGCTTCGTCTCATTTTCTACTTCTGCTTTGTCTTACTTTTTAATATTATTATTATTTGATTTTCATCAAAATTATTAATCGTGAAGTCATTTTGACTTAACAAAATTTACTAAAAACTTGCTCGTCTTTCGAAGCTTATAACATACCATTATTCCACTGCTGTAGAAGTAAATTAGTTGACTAAATAAATAAACTTGTTATCTCATTTCATACACCTCCCACAAAATTTTGCAAAAAATATTAAAGCAGTCTACTTATACTTTGATCATATTTTTCTTCCGCATTTTAAGTACTCGACAATTGAATTTCACTTTATACTTGATCAGGTATCTCATAAACAGTTTCTTATGTTTCATAATCACACGATAGATTAATTGGTTGACTCTTTCGCTTTGTTTATCATTCAAAAATAATTTCTTATGTTATTCCTAAACCTTTACACTTGCAGGGATATGATAGAATAGTAAAATTTGCAATTAGCACTACAACAAGGTAGGCATTTGGATACGTTTTAAAAATTATTGCTAAAAGTTCACTATTCACAACGATTTTAAAAATCTTTGCCAAAAGTCCACTATTGGTGACGATTTTTAAAATTGTCACCAAATGTGGCATATTTGGCGACTATTTTTGAAAATCGTCTCCCAAAGTTTATTATTGGCGACGATTATCAAAATCGTCACGAAACGTGTAGAAGATTTGGTGACGATTTTTGAAAATCGTCGCCAAAAGTCCACTATTGGTGACAATTTTCAAAATCATTGCTAAATGTTCGGACCATTTGGTGACGATTTTTGAAAATCGTCGCCAAAAGTCCACTATTGGTGACGATTTTCAAAATCATTGCCAAATGTTCGGGCCATTTGATAACTATTTTTGAAATCATTTCCAAAAGTCTACTATTAGCTATAATATTTTGAAAACCTTATCACCCTTATTGATCATTTTGCAATAAGTTTTAAAATTGTCATCAAATTTGGACTTTTTAGTGATGATTTTTAAAAATTATCGCTAAATTTTATTGGCAATAGTTTTAAAAATTGTCACTAATAGTAAATCACTGATTGTAAACTTTTGGTGACAATTTTAAAAATTATTACAAATAATAAAATTTTGTCGACGATTTTAAAAATCGTTAATAAAGAGTCTACATTTGGCGACCACTTTGAACATCCTCGCGGAATATGGGGACCTAAACAAATGACTTTCCTTACGGCTTGGGGAAGTCGAGTTTTCAAAATTGTCACGAATAATAAAATTTTGACGATGATTTTTAAAAATCGTCAATAAAGAGATTACATTTGGCGACCATTTTGAACATCTTCGCGAAATATGGGGACCTAAACAAGCGACTTTCCTTGCGGCTTGGAGAAGACGAGTTTTCCTCCGTGATTAGTACGGGGGGAGATCTTCTGTATCTCTTATTTTGGGCCTCTGATTAATACGGGGGGAGATCTTCTGTATCTCTTATTTTGGGCCTCTGCTCCCTTTTGATCTCAACCATTTAATTTATTGCATTGGATGGTTGAGATCCAGGGATACTGAGTAAGTCTAGAATAAGGGAGATACAGAAGATCTGTAACCGATTAATACGGCCAGCAAATTGTTTATCATCCACTGGTCCACCGTTACCACCACCACAACCGTCGCCCTCACCCTCACCCTTACCCTCACCATGCTCTCCTTTTACTGGATCATAGGCCCTCTCTAAAGGTGCCACATCGTCGACCGTATCGTTGATCTGCTCCATCAAGGCATGTTGAAGAATATTGTCGGCATACCAACGCCCAGAAAGACCCACCAACAGGCTCTGTCTCTCAGTCATTTTACTGGGTTAATTGTGAATTCTGAGCTCTTTTTAATGGTTTTGGCTTTTTGTCTTTCGGATTTGGTAAATTTTGTGAGTTTTAGAGTTTTGATGGCATTGAATTTCCGGGGCTAGGGTTGGTGATTTATTTCAGATCTGGGTTTGTGATTTATTCAGGGGGACGATTTTACATCTTGGTTTGAGGGCACTGGTCTTGTCAATACACGGCCGAATCCTTCAGTCCAAGGAATTTATTCAACGCCACAACCTTGGTTGACGCCTTTTAATGGCATCTCTTTTATCTGAAATTTGTCGCTCAGCCTTTTGTGCTCAAATGAGTTTAAAGTTAAGCAGGTAACAGTTTTTACGATTTCCGGTTGTTGGTTCAATAATTGGTATTTAACCAATCGTTTAGAACAGGGGTTTTACGACTAACATAAATTAGATTTTTGGGTCTTGCTTGCTGAAGATTTTCATTTTCGTTATCTTTCTTTAATATTCCAACTTGGCAAGCCAATTGGTATTCTTTTTTTTTTTTTTCACAGAGTTGGTGTTTACTTGACCTTTTATTTTCTTCCTAGCTGTTTCATCGTCTATTCCTCTCTATATTAGTCCTTTTAAGATTTATAGAGGCTGCCTCAGTATACTGCTTTACCATCTATCCTCACTTTACTGATTTACCATCAATAGGGTGAGTGTGGAATGAAAGGCTCCTTTGCCACTCGTGTTTCGGGATCTACTGATCTCTACGGGGTAAGAATTATTCATGTCTTCATCTGCATGTTCGTTGCCTGTTGTCTTTCCTTGGTTATCTTCTGATATACCTTTCTTTTATATGGACGTGGTATTATGTTGCTCGTTCATTTAACACAACTGACTTGGAGTTCTTCTCCTTCTTCAGGTAAATAATCGCAAGCCTTATCATAGTGTTAATTTTGTTATTGCACATGACAGGTTTACACTGTCTGATCTAGTTTCCTACAATTTTAAGGTAAAGTAGACTTCAAAAAATGAATTAGTCTGTATTCACTTGAAAAACTGCATCTAGTTGCTGACTTGATTGTTGGTTTTGCACAATGATGCTAATAGAGAAGGTGGAGACGATGGAACCAATGACAATTTAAGCTGGTATTGTGGCTTTGAAGGTAAGTTTTCATGTTTATTGTGCTAACATGAAAACCTTAGTTAACATGCAGCTCAGTGGATGTATAGAGAACCAAAAAAAAAAAAAAAAGAAACCCTGTTTCCTTCATTTTCAATCTCGATTGTGCTTATTTTTTTATATTAACAAAACCGTGCAAGAACTGGTAGCCTATTTCGGGTAGGAAGATCAAGTTAATGTGAAGACAGATTGATCTGCCACTGTGAATTAGAAGTTAGACTATGGCAGCTCATTTCTTCTTTGTCAGGTAGTGTCTGTCATTGGTTATCAGTTTTCTTATTCATATTTGACTAAGATCAATTGTTTATGATCTCTGCATTTACAGGAAATGTTCAAGGATATGGTGAAATGGAAAGCTAAGGTAGACCAACAGATGCTACAGATTTCAAATTCTATTATCACATTGGAGGCGTCAAAGAAAATATGGTAAACGAAGCTTATGAAATCAAGATGTAGCAAATAGGAAAGAATGCTCTTGTTGGAGTAGTTAGCTTTAGTGTAGGATTATATTTTTTGTACAGGTTTTGGAGTAAAATTTTTTTAATCTCAGCATTTATTATTTTATCTATTAGAATTGTTAAGGTTGTAATTAAAATCTTATATTCGAATATACTTTTGTTGGTATAATTTAATGATATTGTGCTTTTTATATACAATGTCTTAAATTACCAGTTATTCTTGTATAATAAATTAACAGCAAACAAAATTTAAACATTATATACAATAATATGGATTAAAAATGTCACAAATAATTACAATTAATATAGCATAATATTTTCTTAAAATATTTATTTAAATTAAAGCACATTTTATAAAATGTAGCTAGAAGCATTTTGTAACTTTTTAAAAAATGTAATTAAAAACTTTTGATTACGTATTTGGAAGCCTAGCTAAAAAATTTTAGTTATATTTTTAGCTATAAAAAACAAGTTTAGCTAAAGTATATTTGCCACAATTTTGTAAAATGTCACTAATAATTTTTCGTTACGAAAATAAAGCGCAGTAAAAAATTATTAATGACAATTAGCAAAAAATGTCGCTTATAGCTTTAAGTTACGGGAATTTAGCGACGTTTTTAGTAACGAACATAAATTGTCATTAATAGTAATTAGTGATGATTTTGAGACTTTTAGCGGCGATTTTTTTCGTAACCAAATGTGATTTTTATTGTAACATAGAAGTTGATCATATCTTTCGATTGTCATCTCTCCGTAATTATAATTAATCTCCTATAATTCCTTATATTTAGTTGATTTATTCTTTGGTTTAGATTGATACTGTTATTACAAGTTGAATTAGTGGGATTACTTAACCACTTGTACATACTCGTACTTTTACAGAAGAAATGCAAGACACAATTCCACAAATTTTTGTATTAATAACTTTTTTTTGGAAAATTCTTTATTAATAACTTTGTCACTACTAGCTTTGCCAAATAAATTTTTTTAAATAATTGATTATTCGATACATATTTTTACAACAAAACACTTTAATAAGAAATAGGTCTCATTTAGTTAACTAACAATCAACTATTTTTTTTAGTTGATTTATTATTTTCAACTAATTGACAGTCAAACAGCTACTCAAAAATGTTTGGTCAGTAGCTAATTTAAAACAAGCAGCTAAGTATGCGTTTTCTACCACCAGCCAAAATTTTAAACTTCAATTTCTATTTAACCATTTTTTTTCCTCCTTGCATTAAAGATTGTTAGTTATCATCTCATTTTTGCACATTTTTGTGTATAACCAAAGGTCATGGAACTTATTGTTGAAATATAACCATATGGGTACAAAATCATCTTGTAGCTTGTCATATAAATAGGTGTAGACAGTAATAGGTTAAAAATAAAATGTTGACTTTAATTGAAAATAAAAATAAAAAGACTTGTATAAATTTTTTACGGATGATAAAACAATACAGGTGAACATAACTTGTCTAAATAACTTGAAATAAAGGTCGTGTAAAAACTAGAACAAAGAGGAATACAATAATCCTATTTCATACAGTAGTACAAATATACACGAACGTTAATTTCTTATCTAAACTTGATTTACCATATTCAGATAACTAAATTTGGGTAGAATATTTTCTCATTACCATATCTCAAAAAGACTGTGGTTAAAATGTTTAGATGTATTATTATTATTATTGTTATTATTATTATTAGAGTTATAAATTTAATTTTTGTAGAATGAAATATCTAAAATTTAAATTCTTATAAGAATATTCAACGAAATACTAAGATATATATAATATTCATATCCTTATAATTTTTTTAAAGACATGTCCTCATAAGTCATTTTACACATAAACAGTTAATACTAAACAGTTAATTTTATTAAACATTTCTAACAAACAGCTAAAGTAATCCGCTGGTCAAATCAACTGATATCAGCTATCAGTTAAAAAAATAATTAGCTAACAAGTAATCCAATAACTGATTGCTAAATAAGGTCTTAATTGTCTTATGGGAATAAGATCAGATATGATAAATTAAATAATAGCTAAAAGATGTTAAACTTTTTGGTAACTATAAAATGTATGTTGACAAAATTTACCATAGAGTTAACTGAAATACTTAATGAACTTGTTAAAAATTACAAAAGATTAAAATGAAAAACACAATTAAGGAAATATATAAACATTAATATATGAAAATGAAGATTATAAAATCAGTTACAGAATGTAAAACACTGTATATTAATTAAAGTTGATAAGTAGAATCTTGTCATCAGAATAAACAAACAGTACATTAACCAGGGTATATATGCAATCTGAAGATCTGGCAAGGTGACGTAATCGTAATCCAGAAAAAGCAACAATTTCCATCTCTAGAGATTCGTGCATTGCGTGTCCAAATTCCCACAGATTCTATTCCATCTTTCCAATGTATCACTTACTGTCACGTTGATTAAGTGTTACTGCACCGCCATTGCTTGTATATTAAGGTTCTTCATTCATTATCTGAGCTTCTTGTCCCCATATCCCACTCCAATTTCCAACACCCGTAGTGGGCTATCAGATTTACTTTTTAGAAATGAAAAACTTTGACGGGTTTTGGTCACGGAAGAGAGAAAACAAAACCCCCAGTTTCTAAGGCAAAGTGAAAAGAACCCCCCACGTAATTAGCTTACAGTCCCTTCATCTTTTGACTGCCAGATCTTCCATCCATCATCGCATACGCCATCTACTGATTCTACTCTGCCGTCTGCGTCTGGTGCAAACGTGTTTGCCTATATGGGTCTGTTTCCTGATTGTATATATGTGCTTCTTTGCAGTAAAACTTTTGTCACCGAAGCGAAATGTGTCAGAGGAAGAGAGAGAGAGAGGTAGTCAGAGAAAGCAAGTTCCACACAAAGTATGATGTCTCCTGTACATCTCCATGATTATATTGTCTAGAATACGAATTTGTCAAATATTGTATATATATATACTCCCTCCGATTCATAATAAGTGTCGTTTTAGATACATTTTAATTATTAAAAATAAGTGTCATTCTTGACTTTGTATACATGTTTATAATTTTACTTCCAAAATTAACCTTTAATTTCTCTCATATCTTAATTACACAGATTATATTTTCAAGGCACTTTAACATGTAATTAATAAGGGTATATCAGACATTTCATTAGCTTTCTTAATAAGTGTGCATTCCTTTAAAACGACACTTATTATGAATCGGAGGGAGTATATAAGAACAAATATATACAGAACTGAATCACCGTATACACATAGATATAATGTCCTGAAGTGTGATTACCAATGCTACTGTTATATGAAATAATAATTCAATTTAAGAAGTTTAAACTTCGAACTTTATTTCGTACGTAGTAGTTTTAATGCAGAAAAACAATGTCCAAAAACTCAAAACTGCTACTTTTTAATAGATGCCTTTTCTTAAGAAAGATTATATTAAAAACCTTCATCTTTCTAAGCAAAAAATTTAATATTTACAGTGAGAAATTAGTAGCAGTTCAAGTACTTGTACTAATGTATGCAGACACAGTTATTACCAACTACGAACAACCTAGCATATCGTAATTGTAGTCTCTCTCTCAGCCTGGGAAAACAAAATGGCGTCAAATGAAAGAAAAATGAAGAATGTGAAAGAGATCTTCATCATGATCATGAGCTCCATCTATTAAACAATTTGAAATCAAACACGGCTAAAATTGCTAGAAATGGAAGGAAGATCAGATATATATGAAAATTACGTATTCTGACCAGCTAGATTGTTCACATTTTCTAATTTTTATTGATAATGAAGACTTGTGGTTCAATACATTCAAATTCTCAACTTTAGCAAGTGTTCGAGGACATGATTCTCTGTCGTCAAAATTGTGTACTAACCTTGTCCCATTTGATTCTAATCATTTATTTATGTAAGACCCACAAAAATAGATTGTTAGAATCAAATGAGACAAGATTGGTACACAATTTTTAGGACAGAGGATACGAGGGCAAGTGTTCGATCAGTTGAACTGCTGAATACTTGAAGTAAATAAGGTAAACATAATGCAAACCGTCAAGTTATTAGAAGGTGATGAAAAAATGTCCACTTCCACTGAACCTCTTTCTTCGATCTTTGCGGAGCATGATAGGGTAAACGAAGAGCTTTACAAGAAGGCGAAATGTGACACTATGTTGGTTAAGGTTAAATCTTCAAGCGTGAAAAAATACAAGCTCGAACATGAAGAGTTGCCCACGCCGTAATAAACAGTATTGATTATGTCGCTTTAGCTTTTCATGGACAATATTTTTGGTGAAATATTAGAATACCAGAACGATGGACTTTTCCTTTTTTCCCTTTTTTTTCCCCCGCAGAGCATAAGGGTTACATGCATCCTTTCTTCTGCAAAAATGTTGGGGCTAGCTTAAGTCACTGGTCCTTATTCCTTGGAACCACAAACACTTGATTTTTACAATTTCGGGCACCAAACTTTTGAAGTGTATTCAACAGATATATAAGTACAACAACCTGAAACGCTTCATCTTCTCGTAGTAAAAAGGTAGAGAGATTGTGTATCCTGCAATTCATGTCCCACGCCCATCCACCTCGACTGAGAAAAAGGACTGTACATTCTTGGCGGTCTGATTAAGTAACTTTTTGCTATTGCAGGATGCGATCTTGTAAGTGACAAAATGCAAGATAGTAGTTGGCCTAGGGGTAACATTCATATACATGAAATTAGACCTCAATAGAAGTACAGTTTGCGAGTTTAAAAGTGCAGCAATTGCGAAGTATGGAAAACTAGATGATAAAATTAAGATGACGTCGTCAATATGATTGGTACCTGTAGCCTACCTTTAGTGCACAACAATTCCTCAGGCTCACTAGTTATGTAACATCTGCCAGCGGTAAGAAAGTTATGCGAGAGAAACACATGTTGGAGAAGGGGAGCACGTGCAAATGTTCTTGGAGATGAACATAGCATGCACGTGCCCTGCTTCTCCAGCAAGAGCTACCCTCGCACCATAGCCATTCATGTGTATGCTCATTCCACCACAGGATATACGTTGAGGAGGAAAAGACATGGCCATAAAATGATGCGTTTATATAGACTCGTAGAAAGTGGACACAGATATTGAGTAGATAAAAAGATAGAGTTGGCCTCCTTTAAAGGACACCACGACTCCATACGGGTAAACAAGTTCTTTGTGCGGGGAAAAGCAAGTTGCCCACAGTTAACGCAACTTCACCACATATGAAACGAGGGCAATATTGCTCACATATATCTGCCTCTATCACGTTAGTGGGTAAAAAGCACTGCCCAATTAATGGCTTATGAAACTGTAGGACCCATGCATGCTCAGGTCAAAAGCACGTGAAACAGGTAAATACTGGGATAGGAACGCTTTCCAATAGTTGATAACGAGCCTTTATTGGTAGACTTGACCTTCAATTTGACACTCAACTCCAGTGAATCTTATTCTTACCGGTTTAATCAACTTCTGTCTTGATTCACCATGCCACTGCATTCATGTCCATCGTTTACGTGATACGTTCTGCCGCCGGATCATGGAGCGCACCCACATTGCTTACTGCTACTAAAACCAATCCCATCTCAGCAAGTAACCGAAAACCTCATTTTTTCCTGCTAATTTTTACAGGAGATTCCATATTGAAAATAATGCTTCAAAAAATTATTAGTTTTTATATTTATCTTTTAGTTATTTAGTACGCTTAAGTTTTATCCTGTAATTACTTAATGAAAGTTATTAAACCCATAATTCATATTTATCAGCACATTCACCTTATCTTTTAGTTATTTTTACCGCCAATCTTTTTATCTACTATATTTATAACCAGTAGAATAGATTGTTTTATACAGAAATAAAAACATCTATTTTTTGTTCCATTCTTATTATTCTCCTCCTCCAACCAACTTTATTATTAGAGTTAGAATGAAATTTCCAAAACACCAAATACAAAGACCACTTCAAATTTGAGCTTCCATAAAAAAAAGTCACCAAGAAGCATAACTTATGCTTCATTTAATCAAAGCCATAGCATCGGTCTCTTAATCAAAACTAGAAGAGAGTCGAGTTTAGTCATGGCAAGCAAAAGTTCCATTTCAACCATTAACCTCTAATTCCAATATTTAAACGTTAAAAATATTATCTCTATGGTCTCAAAATGAAGATTATGCTCAAGTCTCAAGAATTATCATGCTTAATAGACAAAAGGGTTTGATGATCCAAAGTCGATTGACCTCGACCAATGATTGTAAGAACTTCGCAAAACAGATGCAAAAGTTCCTTCTTTTTTTTTTTCATAAATTCAACATTTGACGACCACATCTTTCACTACAAGAAATTGCTCGTTTACCGACGGAAAGTTCCGTCAGAAACAGAGTTATTTCCATCGGCACTTTATAATACCAATGGAATTCAACGTCGCCCAAAATCGTTGTTAACAAGGCTGTCGGTATAATTTATCGACGAAAATTGGCAAACATTTTCGTCGGTGTAATAGCAACGGAGAACAATAATATAGCGACGGCTTCCATTCCGTTGCTGAAATTTGCAGACGAAAATTTTTAAACATTTCGGTCGGTGCATTACAACGGATAACTATACCTTACCGACGGCGTTATGTCCGTCGGTACATTTACGGACGTAATAGATTGCGAAAAACCGTCGGAGAAGAATTTAGTAAAATGCAGAAGTTGGCATTTGCAGCGACGGAAGTAAGAAGTCCGTCGCTAAAATATTGCATTCGTACACCGACGGAAAAAGGTATTCCGTCATTAAATACCTTAACTGTCACCGACGGTATGGAGGAATCTGTCGGTAATAAGTTTGAAGACACTTTTAAACTTTACCCTATTTCACTTATTTGTACATAAAAAATAAATTTGTATATATATATAATTTGTTTAATCAGGAAATTAAAAGATGATATAGAATTAAAAGAATTTAAATTGATTCAAATTTGATAATAAACACATTAAAGTGTACATAAATTCTTATATTTGTGATTGAAAAATAATGAGTTAGTCTATCTAAGGTCGTGGTGATCGCGGGGGGTCCTCTTTCGAACTTCCCTTCAACTTTTCCATCTCCTGTCTCAGCTGAGCCATCTGCTCCATCTCTTCTCTCATCTTTGCCATTAG
>JAOSBL010000006.1:17311965-17333403 GCA_027568915.1 Erythroxylum roraimae | reverse complement strand
AGGTTGTGGTGCCGTGGTATAACCCACAAACACACGCCGGGGTATAACCTCCAAACACCGAAAGGTGGGGTGTGGGGCCCAACATTACTCAGTAAAAAATGAAAATATGACATATTTTAAGTGATGCATCTAAATGAGGAACTAAAGCTTAATGCTTGAAACATGACAATCAATTTAATATATTTGAAATACAAAAAAAGGTGTTAATATTGTCATAATTTAAAGAAATAATATATTTAATGCAAAAACAAACTACTTGTTTTGCGCTACAAATCGTAAGTATACAGGTCGTTACTTGCAGTAAAAAGTGGATATCATCCCACAGAGATTGTACTTAGGCAGCACTTAATCCAGGTTGTGCTTTGTTTAAGACTCAAATTCAAATAATAAAAACTGAAAATAAACTAACTCAAACAAACTAGCAACGAACAAATAATGTAACAAAAGTGCATAAACTTTGATTTCAAGATTAAAGATTAGAGATCACTTTTTCATTATCTTGTCTTCCTCCTACCTTGTTAATTGAATTATACCTCGCCTAAGATGTCCTAATGTTTCAATCACCATCTCTCAAGGTGTAACCAAATGTCCCTAACCAAATTAAATGTAATTGACTATGCAATCTCTCAATCTATGAAATCAATTCACCAATTTAACTAGTTATGAAGCTATCCTATGGGTAATCAACTAATTAGTCAAGATCTCTCTTTAACTAATCAATTAACTTGATAAATGCAGGTCTATAGGGTGCCCTCATTGTACAACCCTACACAATTTACCCAACTCAATTTCTCAATATATTGTAAGGTTTAAGCACAACATTTATCAAAAGCATTCATTCATTCAAAACAACAAAGTAGGAGTTCAACAAGTAGTTTAAAAGTAATCACTACAATGAATTCAGCCACTCATAATAGGAACAAGTTCAACCATATCCATATTCTCCAGAATACAAAACATACTAAAAAAATAAAACAAATACAATGGTAGCTTTCTTCCCTTTTTGTATCTAAAAATATGGAAAATGGAAGCTCTTCATTATCAGTCCCGATTTTCACCTTTTGCACCTTGAAGCTTATGACTTTGCATGAACAGTCCCCCAAAACTTGTGAATGGTGGCTACTTAATATCTATATGTGTCTTAGTCACCTAGGATTTTTTTGGAGTTCGAAAGACCGAAAAGTCTCCTGAAAACTTGAGTCTAAAAGTGTCCCCGCGTATGTCCCGATGCTGACCACGATCGTGGCCTATATGACACGATCGTCTCCCTTGAATAAGCTCTTTGTCACAATCGTGTCATGCAGGCAATGATCGTGGGCTAATCCTGGTATTTCTATCACGAACGTGGCCTGCTTGCCACGATCGTGGGCCAATCTTGGTGCTTTTGTCAAGATCATGGCCTGCCTGCCACGATCGTGGGCCTGTGTTATGGCCTAAGTTCCTTCCGAAACTCCTCTGTTATTCGATATTAACCCTAAAAACTCCCATAAAATTCTTAAAAAGTAAATAATTAACAAACTAACACAATTCTAACCTAAACACATACTAAATAATCAAATTAACAACTAAACACACACCAAACTACCCACTAAAACACGATGCAATCTACAACAATCAACAAATTAAATGACGCCTAATCTTTTAAGATTTTTTCAATTTAGTGCCAAATTCTTTATAGTTTTCAATTAACTGACTAACCTTTTAAAACTTATATAAATCAGGTTTGTTTTTGCTAATGTGACGTGTCCATCAACTATCATGTTTATGTCTATCTATTAGCCACATAACAAAAACAATGTTTTGACTTGATTTGTACAAATTTTGAAAGGTTAGTTACTAAATTGAAAATTTTAAAAAAGTTTAGCCCTAAATTAAAAAATTCAAAATTTTAAATACTTTTGAATATCTTATTTTCTATATTTAACTTATTAATTTTAAGATGCAAAATGTGATTTTTTATAGGTAAACTAAATATATAAATAATTAAGTTCAAATTAGATAAATTATGTATGAATTATCATCGCCACACTATTTTAAATATGATATACATTATAATTACTTGTGTGTCTCTTGGACAAATATAAAATGTTGATATAATGAAAATGAGATAGATATTGATTAGATTAATTATTTAAGATATGAATATATAATTCACTCTAAAATATGTTCTTTTATTTAGGGGTCGTTTGGTTTTACTTTTATTTTTCTATTGTAGTTTTTAGTTTTTATTTTGACACACATATAAAATGTTGATATAATGAAATTGAGATAGATATTGATTAGATTAATTATCCAAGATATGTATATATAATTCACTCTAAAATATGTTCTTTTATTTAGGAGTCGTTTGGTTCCACTTCTATTTTTTTATTGTAGTTTTTATTTTTTATTTTTTATTTTTTGTTTTTCTTTCAAATAAAAATAAAAACCTGCTTGGTTATTAATATCAATGTAGTTATATTTTTATTATCAATGATAATTAATTATTAGATAAAACTTAAAGATAAATTATTTTTGATTAATTAAATTTATTTTTGTCTCTTATATAATATTTATTAATAAATTATCAACAAAATTATTTGTTTTTAAATAAATAATTTAAAATTAAATTTTATTTAAAAAATAAATTTTATTTTAAATATATTTTAATTGTTTAATCAAATTTTATTTGAAATTTATATATTTTGAAGATATTTTAAATTTAATTATAAAAGTTAAATACAATTAAATTATTCATAATTTTTATTAATAATAAATTAAAATTAATTAAATATATAATATTAAATTATTCATAATTCTTATTAATAATTAATATATCAAATAATTAAATAATATATATTTAATTGATACTAAACTAGATTATGAAAAAAAACCACTTCTTTATTTTCATAAATTTTGAAAATAGGAAGAAACCAAAACTAAAAACAGAAACAAAAAACTCAAACATATAGGCTTTTTTAACTAAGTTTGAAAACGAAAATAGAAAATAAGATACAGAAACGGAAACGGAAATAAACAGGCACACTTTTTTTTCACATTTTATATAGCCTACCTCATTTCTTTTAGCTAATTGTCCTCATGAAAGATTACTAATGATGCTACTTATTCAATTGACTTGTAATTATAAATGTGTATGACAATTTCCTAAGGTGAATAAAATGACATCATACCTAATTAACATGCATATTTAACCAAAGATACTTAGCGAACAAATTCCATAAGCTAATATGCCTTTATAACTTCAATGACTATGTTCAAAGATAAACTACTTCCATCAAGTTATAGCCATTGATACATTCACACAATTAACACTTATGCTCACACCATGTCAACCTAATCAAAAACTAACAATATGACATGCAAAATTAACACTCATGATGACAATAACAATACAAACCTCCCCACTCTTGGACAACATATTTTCCTCAATATGAGGAGAACCTACAAAACATAAAGGAAACTAAAAATGAAAAGAAAAATAAAAATAGAAAGAAAAAGGTTAGAGCATGAAACTCGTTACGGTGATTGAGGTGGTGATGGTGTTGGAGATGGGATCTGAATGCCTTAAGTAGCGAAATATTTATAGATCCTCTTGATGTCGTGGTGCTTCCGTCATTGTTCTTGCACCATCTCTTTCAACTGTTTGTTATTGAAACCAAATTCACTTGACTCTCAAGCTTGCTTCCCTATCTTATAATTGTTTCAAAAAGAATAAAAGAATTAGTAATCCAAACCATTCCAAATCATTAAAAACTTATTTTTAGAATTTAAAACAAATCTAACTACGCAACAATTTCAATCTAACTACCGAACATGCTAAGTTATGGTCATTAGCTTAACCTTGCATTCTTTAATAATTAGCAGGGATTAATTATGAGTAGCTTGCTTCTACCCATTTTGGTCAATATTAGTTTAGGAGCTTGTAAATAAACAAAATGTTTTGAGATAATAAAAAGGACATAATTAATCAACCAAAGAAAACTAAGTAAGTTCAATAATGCTATTTTAAGTAACAAACTGTCAATAAAATAGGGAATAATAAAAATCCCTAAATTTTCTTTCAAATTCACTAGTTTGATTTCTAAGAAGGTGAATTGTTCTCTTTCTTCCTCAATCACCTTCGTCTCCTCTTCTTCTTCCACTTTGTGAACAAAGATGTTCATATCTTCTTCAATCTCTATCTTTATTGTCATATGTTCATCATTCTCTTCTTCATCAACTTCTTGAATAGAGACTTCCTTATATTCTTCAAACCCAATCTTCGTTGTCATTTTTTCATCTTCCTCTCTCTCCTTTAAAGATTTGACTTCATCAATTCTCCTAAATGAGTTACCCTCCTTTGGATTCTTTAATACCTTATTCATATTGAATTTCACTTGCTCATCACAAATCTGAAGGATAAGGTTGTCTTCATGGATATCTACCAAAGCTTTTTTGGTGTTAAAAAAAGGTATATTAAGCATTAATGGATATTTTAGATCCTCATCAAATTTTATCACGATAAAATCCAAAGGAATGAAAAACTTATCCACTTTTACAAGTACATCCCCCATTAAGCCTAACGGTTTCTTTATCAATTGGTTCACCTATTGAATAAGCATAAAATTTGGCTTCATATCTTTTAGTCCCAGTTTCCTAAAACTCAACAAAGGCATAAGGTTTATACTTGCACCTAAGTCCCATAAATATTTCAAAATCTCTAAATTACCAACTACACAGGGTATCATAATTAAGGAGCTATAAGTTTCTGTCATGGCTACCGTCTGGTCATCTTCCCAAGTCCACTTGTCAGATAATATGTCTTTAAGGAACTTAGAACACTTGGACTTTCATTTCAACACTCCCATCAAAGATAAGTAAATTTTCCATTTCTTTAGATTTTTACAAACTTTGCGAACGGTACATCTAATCCGGTTGTTTTGAAGTCTTTATAGGAATGGTATTTTTCGTAAGTAAGGAGAAGGAGGAGTATAGGGAGGCTCCTCATTCTTTTCTTCATCCTTGTTCTTTTTCTCTTGGTCTTTTACAATGTGGGTCTCAGCTTGTCTTTCCATTATTTCTTCTAGCTCTTTCCCACTTCTAAGTGTGATATCCTTAAATCGTTGTCTTGGATTTGCTTCCATGTTGCTTGGAAGGCTCCCCATGCTTCTTGTAGATAATGCATTGGCTAGTTGGCCTAATTTAACCTTTAAGTTATGACTAGAAGAAGCATGATTTTCTATTACTTGATCAAATCACCCTTCCACCCTCTTTCGGGCCTGTTCCATGTTCATGAGCTTGTCCATAATCTTGTCTAATTTAAAATCCCATGAACTAGACTCATCTTGCTGAAATACTTATAGGTCTTAATTTCCCATTTAAGTCCTTACATTGTCAGACCAAAAGAAATCTGGGTGGTTCTACCACCTGGGATTGTATATATTTAAATAAGGATGATTACTTCCCCAACCAAATTATGATTTATTGAAGTTCAGTTTCATTACATTGTTGTTTTCCACTAGGAAGCAGTTAGATGTAATATGTCTCTCTCATACACATCGTTCATAGCCTTGCTGGATTGCTTTGAATGGAGGGGTTGAGGTAGCTGTTAGGCTGTTCAATTCCTTGGTGTGATTGTCAATTTTAACCTGCACTGTTGTCACAAAATAACTTAAGAACAAATCCTAATATGAAATTAAAGCATCATCAACATGTATAACATCTTCCAATCTAGTTTACACATCAAGTTTAATGAAAATAATAAAAGGAAAGAAAGAAAAACTTGATTTGGAGCTGAATCTTCAAATCTGGAAAATGATGGGCAGTTGATGATCCTCTTGATCTTCCTTGGATTAATCTCAATTTAGTAAGATATAGGCTACTTATTTTGGTATCCTTTTGTTCTTTTATATCTTAAGGTTAATTTTTAGGCTTAACAAAGTCATTTTGTTCCAAAAATAGCCTCAAAATATCAAAAGATAAGAAATAGGTCACGCCTGCAAAGTGTCTGTCATGTCCATGACATAGGGTGTCACAACCATGACAGAGTCTATGACATGGGATATCACCATTGTGACATGGGACGTCACCATCGTGAGCCTTCCTTTTAGTCCAAGCATGGTCCAACTTCCTTCAATCTTCATTTATTTAGTTTCATTCACTAATAAACACATCAAAACTTCAAGAAATATAAAATTAAGATCCAAATCATGCTCTAAACCATACAAACACTTAAAATATAAACAAACATTAACAATAACATAATTCTAAGTCTATATACATGATAATAATCTAATAAACACTTAAAAATCTGTGAAAACATAATATAATTTACACCTATCAGAAGGATAAAGAGCTACTTAATAAATTAAAAATTATGAATCATAATGAAGAGAGGCTTGGAATCAACATAGATTTAAATTTATTATTATTGGAAATCGTAAAAATCACAGCAAAAGGAATGGAGAGCAATAAGCAAAGTTCTCAAAATAAGATCTTGAGAAGAATTTATGAATGTTGTTAATAAAAATGTAGAGTGTGTATGTATTGATTAATTTTTTTAATGAAACAATAGCAGAGGTAGAAAATAAGGAAGAGAAATAAGAGGCTCGTAATATAATAGTAAAAACTCAAACTCATTTTATAGTAAATACTTATATTTAGGATGAAGATTCCCTATTGAATAACTAAAAGGACTAACTGTTAATAACAATGAATATTCCAAATTCTCTAAAAAATAATGAGGCTCCATATGATAATAATGCTTTGCTACAAGAAGTTAGCTTTACTATAATAAAGAACACGCCTAGTAGAAAGGCTAAGAAGAAGAATCACATATATCCCTCTTCTTCCTAATTTCTTTTTTAATTTGTAATGGAAAGGGACTTACCAAATATGATAAACAATTAGAAGTTAGGTTCTTGTTACTAAAGAAAAGGCCATATTTTATAGGCTTACTTAAAAAAAAGAACTATAATACATGGTTTATCAAGTAATTTTGATACTAAATTAATGGGTTTTGATCATATAAGAGGAAAATGTTGATGATCCTAATTTTGGTAATTTTTTTAAAGCATGTGATGGTAATTTCTAGTGGTTTTTTATAAGGAATTAAGAAGTGATCACCAACCATCAACACCATTACAATGGTAGAACCTTAGTTTCTTTTGATAAAAACAAAATCTATGTTCAATGCTCCTACTCATTTCACAAAGTTATAAATCTAACTATTTTTGTGGCCAACAACCCTACAGATTAATTTGTTTATTGTATAAACAATAAACTTGCCTTTTAAAGAAACAACTTGTAGACTGAAATATAGGGAGTCAAAGAAAGGAACCGTTATCCTTAGATTATCATAAGGGTTTTTAACAATATAATGTTGTCCCAATAATCTGAAAGCTCTAAGGGAAATCAAGGTAAGTTAAAAGATCACCTTATAAACTATGTAGAAAGAAGTAAGGTTATTGATATAAGATTTAGAGGCCAATTCTTCACCTAGGATACTAAATATGAGGGGAATTCGAGAATATGAAGGAAATTAGATTGTGATTTTGTTAATAAACAATAAATGGAGAAATTTTCCTTTATTTAGAAATATTTAAGAAACTTCATCATCTTGGATCAGTTTTATATATAAACCATTAACTTAAACAATAGAAAACAATTCATAGCCTCATTTAGGTTTAATGACTATTTTCTCAATGCTTATGACTTTGATGATGCAATTATGAAAGAAATACATATAAATTTTTAGGGGTTTAAAGCTTACATATGTATATGGTGACTTAAAAACATCAAAGAGAACCTAAAGATCCTCAATAAATCACTTTTTTTAGATAGAAAAGGGGCTATCAAAAATATAAAATAAGCTCTCACAAAAACATAAGAGGATTTACCCAAATAAGGATAAATTAAGAGTCACAAAGAAAACTCACCTCAACAACTACATAATCGTTTTTAAAGCTCAAATTTTCCTCTTAAGATAAAAATTAAGAGTTATTTATTGTAAAACAAGGAGATAGAAAAACCAGATTCTTCTATAGCTCAATTAGTGTAAGAAGAAATCTGAATAACCTAATATTTTTGGATAACAAACTAATCGATACCATTATTAAATGGGAGGAGCTCAATGGTCCTTATACACTTCAAAACCATATTAGGTGGCTTCTTTATTAGTTTTTCACCTCCTCAAAATACCAAATATTTCATTAAAGGTCCTTTGGATCAAATTATGACTGCTCACTTTGAGAGACCTTTGACTAGAGCTGATATATGGAACCTATATTCAGTTTTATCCATAAAAAGATCTCATAGATGTATAGTTATAATGCACTCTTTTTTTGAAAAGACTTTTAAAAAGTTGGTGACATGGTCATAGAAGCAATATTGGAGTTCTTCTCTACTAAAATAATGCTTAGGGAAATAAAACAAAACTTATATCAGCTTGTTTCCCAAAATAACCAATCCAACTTCTCTGTATAGTTTCATGTCAATCTCATGTTATAATATGATGTACAAGACTATCTCTAGGATGCTTACATAAAGATTGGAGGAGCTTTAAGGAATCTAACAAACCAAGTCAAAATTCCTTCACTAAAGGAAGGAATAGCGGGAATAATCTACTACTCACTTAATATTTGCATAAGAATTACCACTATAAAAAGTCCATCAGAACTTTTGCATTAAAAATTGATTTTTATAGGGCCTTTTTTCCAATCCTATCTTGAACTATTTGGAATTCTAAATATTTCTATATAATGAAAAAATAATGCGTCATTACCACCTCTTTTGATGTTATTGTTAACGAAGAATCAATAGACATATTTAATGGTGCCAAATGCTTGAGGTAAAGGGATTCCTTATCCCATTAACTCTTCAACATATGAATTAAAGTTTTAATTAGGTCAATTTCTTACAACATTAAGTAGAGTAGTGGATTCAAATATCATAGAAAAAGTAAGGAGATTATGTTATCTAGCCTTACTTTTGTTGATGATTTTTTGCAACTGAGTGGGGCTAATGAAGGTTTAATACAAATCTAAATGAGTTCTTTATATACATTTAAATAGATCCTATGATTGAGCATAAACTACTTTAGGAACACATTCTATATTTCTATAAGTGTTACTAATGCTGAGTAACTATCAAGGATTATAGGTTGTTAATTACAATAAATCCTATTCAAGTGCTTGAGTATACCAATAACATCAAAGAAATAAAAAAAATCTAGAGATTATTTATAGGCAGTTGGAAAAATAAGTTTTTTATTCTTATGTTAGGAGATTAAAACTAATTAACTTAGTCCTCAGTGACATGTATAATTATTAAAGCTCTTACATCATGCTACCCAATAACTTAGTTTAAGCAATTAAAAACATTATAAATAAATTTCTCTAGTTAAGTGATGCTACAAAAGGGAGAAACTTTAAGGTTAAATGGGCTTTCATTTGTATTCCTAAGCAAGGAGCTTATAAGGATACATATTATAAACAAAATGCTCATCATCAAAATAATATGGAAGCTATTCAACAATAAGGAGTTTATTTAGGTGAGATGGATGCATTTCTATAACTTGAAGAAACTATTTGCTTTTGGAATCTAAAAGAAAAGCTTGAAAAATCTTACACTCTGTAAGATGGAATGCAAAGCAAATATAGATAATGAAAATGACACCTTGCTTTGGTAAGGCAATTAGAGTGGCTTGGAAACCCTACATAGGTTACTTGAAACACAATCCCTTAAATATATGCCTACTAATAATGCTAGGGATAATGAGATAGTGAAAAGCAACCAAAGGCAATGTAACAAATGACGATTCTCCTTCGCTAAAGATAATTTACCAAGCTAATGAAAAATGCAACAACACAAATCACATCAAATGGGTTAGGCATAAATCTAGGCAATTATAAACAAATCATTTATAGAATTAATTAAGAACATAAACATAAAGTAAGCGGAGCTAAGCTTGTATATATTCAACATACCAAAATCTTTTTTAACTTTATGCATTGTGGCTAAAAAGAGATTGAAAACTATGGATACTGATAGGTGTAGATTATAGTATGTTTTGTTAGGTATTTAAGTTTTTTTCAAGTATTTCTTAGATGACTATCATGTGTATAGGCTTAGAATTATGTTATTGTTAATGTTATATGTATTCTTAGTGTTTATTGGTTTATAGTAAGAATTAGATCTTAATTTTATGTTTCAAGAGGTGTTTGATGTGCTTATGAGTGTTGGAAATTAGGAAATTGAAGAATGAAAAAGATGGAGGAAACTTGAAGGTGTCACGATTGTAAATAATTAAGCATGATCGTGATAAAGAGGCTGATCAACGAGCACAAATGTGACTTTAAGGTCACGATCATGATAGAGACTTTTCTAGGTGTGAGCTTTTTTTTTCATGTTTTTAGGATTCGGAGCTAATTTTTGGGGCCAAACAAAGTGGGAATATGAAAAAATGAAAAAAGGCAGCAGCCAACATATCAAAGAAGATCAAGAGGAGAGATAAAGAAGAGAAATTCTAGATTTCTAGATCAAGACTCTAATTAGATTTTCTTATTTTCCCTTCAACTCTTTCATTTTCTTGGATGTTTATTTGGATTTCTAAAATGGTTGACATGATTATGGGTTTCTAGATTCCTATTAGGGATTGTTCTTGAATTATTTTTATGAAATTATTTTTTATTTATTTCAATACATCTATGAATGTTTGTGATAATTGCGTGCTTTTACTTGGTAATAAATCGAGAGAGTTAATCAAGTAATTAGTGGTAAGGTATGCAACAAGAGTTATTAACTTAATAGACCTACAATTATCAAATTAATGAACAATTAAAGAGGGATCTTAATTTTGAAATTAATTATCTTTCTTTAAATTTACTTAAAGAAGTTAAGAGTAGTTTTATAAATCGAGAGATTACAAATTTATAAATATCAAATTCAATTAGGATTACTTGATTAGATCTTGTGAGAGAGTACTCAAAACCTTAGGATATCTTGGATCAAATCAAACATAAATTTAATCAACAAGATTAAGGGAAATTGTTGGACCCCGAAATTTTTTTAAAATTATTTATTAATTATTTAATTATTATTTATGATCTGTTTGTTTATGTTATTCTATTTTCTTATAATTGAGTTTATTAATTTAGTGGGCATAAATAGAAATTAGAAATTAGATGGAAAGATCATAATTAAGTTAGAATTAATAAGGTGTTTAAGAGAATTAAGGAGTTAGTAGATGAAATAAATGAAGGAGGGTAAAATTGGAAGAACTAAATAAGTGAAGGGCAAAATGGGAAAAACAAGAATAAAATGGTCTTGAATGAAGAAGAAGAGAAGAGAGAGTCATGACAAGCAAAAGAGAGAAGGAGAAAATGTAAAGAAGAGAAAAGAAGAAGATAAGAAAAGAAGGAAGCTAGTTTTAAAAGGGGTCTCGAAGAGTTTGAAGAATCTTGGAGCTTAATCAAGTAAGTTATGCTTTAAATATCATGAGTATGGTTAAATGAAGTTGAATATGTATAGTAAGAGATAGAATCTGGAAGACGAGTTTTGTGTCTGTGAAAGTTCGTCGCGGCCAACTCTCCTTGGTTCGTCACAACCAACTCTTGGTTTGCTGCCCGAAGTCTTTCCTGCATAGTTTAAACATGCTTTAGTATTTTAGACATATCTTATTATGTAGTTATCCAAATGGAATGATTTTTCATTTGAGTAAACTAGAGACATAGGGCTACAAATTGTCTGAAGAAATTAAGTTTTAATTCAGTCTCTAAGTATTTCAATTTCTGGATGGAAGTTAAGTAAAGAATACTATTTCAGTATAAGAACAGTCCGAAATTATTTAGGGTATAACATTCAGATTTCTGAACCAAATTGAGGTGTCATTAGAAACTTAAGACAATGGGGAACATTTTTCTAGAAGAACGTGCTATCAAATTTCTTCATTTACCTGATCAGAATGATCATGGAAAATTGACCTGAAGGTCTAGATTTTTGGAAGGGTCTTAGTTCATGAAGCTTAGGAAATGCATAGGTCTAAGTATTATAAATTTAATTCTAGTGAATATGCATTGTGGGATTTAAATTGAATTCCTATTGAATGGAAATTTTGCCAATGTTAAAGGGAATCAAGAAAGCCAAGAGGAGCAAGAGGAGAGGTACTTTTAAGCAAGTCTTCCAGCAAGGAATTCAGGTGGGTTGTATGTTTATAATAGAGTTAATGAGCCACTAATGTTTTTTTTAATCAAGAGAATTAAATGATTTCAATTGTTTTATAAATGTTGCATGATTTCTATTTGAATGATTTGAGAAGTCTTTATATGTTCGGTATATGAATTTTGTTGACGAATTTCGAAATAAAGATAAAAATGCATTGAAACATTTTATGTTATGCCTTAAAAAATGTCATGGCATTTTGTATATTCAAAAAAGAAGAAAAAGCATGAGAATGGATATATGTGATGAATTGAATTGAGAATGAATATGTGCTTTTGTATGGGTAAGAGAGGAACCATTTTTTTCGTCACGTGCACGTTGACAAGAGCCTTCTCCTGGCTGCCCGTTTGTGGCATATGAGATCCGAAGAAAAAGGACTCATTTTGTTTATAGTGTAAACTTTGGTTTCGCCATTTCGTTCCATAGAACCCTCGAGCCATTTGTTTGTGCATTGCATCTTTGAATTGTCAAGTATGATGCATAATTGAGTGTTATGCTTTGATGGTTTAATGTATATGCTACGTTTATGTGATGATATTTTAACTATGAGTTTTGAGCTAAAATTGTGAATTTGGTTGAGAATTTGAGAACTATGCGTTTTATGAATTCAATATGAATTTTCTACGACAAATGAACATTTCAATGATTTTGCTTATTCTCCATTATAAACATGTTACTCACGAGCTTTTAAGCTCACCCCCTATTCCTTCCCTTCTCCAAATGATGAGTAAGAGATCGAGTGAGCTAGAGTCAAGGCATCACTCCAAATTTGCTTATGTTGTACTTTGAGTTAGTTTATGGAAAATACAAGACTTTATTCACATTTTAAGAACTATTGGTTTATGTATCTTTTGTATTTTAGATTTTGATATCGATGATATAATGTGGCTTGAAATGCCATTAAAGCTTTGTAAAACTCTTTCTCTTGAGGTTAATGAAATATGAATTGTGTATGGATGAGGTTGAGTTGAAATTAGGCATACTTGAGGAATTTATCGATTTGAGATGATAGATTTTGAATATGAATTGTTGTTATATATATAAGTGAGATGAGTTATGGAAAAAGAAAGATAAGAAATTGTGAAGAATGAGAATTTGTTATAGGTAATGAATTGAATGAGTAGAGATTAGAGAGTTTGATAAAATAATGTTGATAGTTGAATTGTTATGAAATGATGTTGCATTAGAGGAAGTGAATCTGGGACAACTTAGGGTGAAAGTAAGGTTAGGATAGATGGAGAAACCTTTGGGAAGGCTCTTGAGTAAGTTTTGACGGCCTCGAGACTTCACTGCAGCGAACTTGTCCCAAAAGGTCTCTTTGGAATCACTCCTACATTTTCGTCGCGGTGAAACACTAGTTTGCCGCGGCGAGCCCGCCATTTCTCCCACAAAAAGTTTTCCCTCCTAATCTAGTGTTTTTGGCTCTAGAGTTGGGCTCCGAAAATGGGGTCCAACAGAAATAAAATAAAGATAAAATGTTCCTAAGTCTTCAACCTTGATAAACCTCAAATTCATTGGTAACTCACATATCAATTGTTTATTTGTTTGGTTTTGCTATTTTTTCTTTTAGTTATTTATTTTATTTTAAATCTATTATTAGTACCTTAGATAAAGTTCTTATTCAAGTTTTTAGGTATCTATAGTCCTTATGGGAATGATACCTTTTGATATTACAAGATACTAATCTGTATACTTGCAGTATTGAGAGTTTTATTATTACATAAAACTTGTTCAACACATACAATCAAAGGTGGCTATAATTTGAAACGTGAATTATATAGGTAAGATGATGACAGTATCTCACATTTATTCTTTTAATGAAAACATAACATAGAAATTCCTTTTTTCCACCATCGTGACATGGGAGTCATGATGTGACCTATATTATCCAACCTCCATCTTCTTCATTCCTCAATTTACTAGTTTCCATCACTAACAAACACACCAAACACCTCATGAAACATAAAATTACAATCCAATTCTTACTCTAAACCAAACAAACATTTAGAATACATATTAATATAATTCTAAGCCTATAACCATGATAATCATCTAAGAAATACTTTAAAACACACTTAAACATCTAATAAAACATAGTATAATATACACATATCAACATCGCCATACTTAAACCTTTGCTTGTCCTCAAACAAAACTAAAAACATAAACAAACAAAACACAAAAACATATCAACATAGATTCATGCAATAATACAATAATGTTACAATGGCATCAAATCTTGTGGACTTAACTTAACCTCAGACACAAATCATTCAAAATGTGTCGACACGCTAACTTATTCCTTTTATGATTAAGTTATTTGAAATATATATATATATATATATCAATCAAAAAATTAACACCCTATTTTGACACCTATGGCCTTTATAAGCATGCACTTATAATTATTAATCAATTAAGAATGCAAACTATCACTAAGTAACCTTTCATGAAAATTATTGTTATTTTTAAAAGATCAATAGGTTTATTTATTGTAACACTATAATTTTTTTATAGATTTTCTTGAATGATAACCTATTCTTTTGACGTGAAAGCAAACTCCTTGTCATAAATATCTCCCAGTTACTTAACTAAATCCTTTTTTATTTATCTTGGTTAGAGCATCATTGTAGCCATTTGATAGGAAGACAAACATTTTGTCGTGAATGCGTCCAATTACTCAGCTATATCGTATAGCTCTCAACTAGTTACCAATTTATTCTTAACCCAATTTTCTTCAAAAAGGACTAGCAGAAAAGTTATTTATTTAACAAACTTTTTGTATTTTTTGTATTTTTAAACTTTAGCCTACCTCATTTCTTTTTAGTTAATCAGTCTTATGAAAGTGTCTGATAATGCTAACCAATTCTATTGACTATAATTATAAATGTATACAAATAAATTTCCTAAGGTGAAAGAGTAGGTATCATATCCTAATTAACATAAATATTCATTCCAAAGACACTTAAAGCACAAAGTTCACAAGTTACTATGCCTTTACAATTTAAATGACCATATACAAAGCTAAACTATTTCCATTCAAATTCACATAATGCACACATATGTAACAAAATGTTTACACTATGTCAACCTAATAAAAAACTATACAATTGTAAAATTCACGCACAATTACTATATACAAATGCAAAATTCATAGATATATGATATGCGGCTGCACATACATCCCCAAACTTGAACAATACATTGTCCTTAATGTGGAAAACAAACAATACAAATAACAATAAATACAGAGTTACAGCAAGAATACTTATGATGTTTTGGCGGTAATGGTAAGGTGATTGAATATGAAAACACTTTATGCCCTTAAATTCCAACAATCCAATTCCCTACAAAATAAACATAAAAAACAAAAACAAAATAACAAAATACCAATAAAATAAAAAAAAAACTTATCATAATTATTAGGTTACTTCCCAAGTAGCACTTCTTTCAAGTCATTAGCTTAATGTACTCTTCATGTTTAAGCTCAACTAGGGTCTATAATGAGTGGCTTGCTTCCACCTTTGTTGCCTAATTTTAGTTTAGTAACCTATAAATAAGCTACATGTTGTAATATAATTAGAAGGGCATAATTAGTCAAATTAAGAATTCCAAGTAAGTTCAGTAATGCCCTTTTAAGTAACAAACTGTCAATAAAATAGGGAATAACAAAAGTCCTTGAATCTTCGATTGAGTCCAACAATTTGTCCTTTAAGAAGGTGAATTGCTCTTCTTCCGTAATCACCCTCCTTTCCTCTTCTTTGTCTGCTTCTTAAATAGACACTTTCGTATCTTCTTTATGCTCTATGTCCTTTTTCATCAGTTCCTCGTTCTCTTCTTCTTCCTTTAAAGATTCGACTACGTGAATTCTCCTAAAAGAATTTCCCTCCTTTAGTTTCTTTAACACCTTATTCATAGTTGTTGGCCCCCGAATTTTTTCTTTAATTAAGCATGATTTAAATGAATTATGAAGTTATGATGGATTAATTTTGGAGTTAATTACTATGTCAAGGTTAGTAGGATTTTATTTCATGGGTTAATGAAGTTAAAATGCTAAGGTAATAAGAATATTCAATGGTAGTTTTGGAAGATCACTTAAGTTTAGAAAGACATAAGCTTATAAGGAAGGGCAAATTGGGAAGAAGGAATTGTTGTCTTGCACTTGAGAAGAGAAAAACTTGAGTAAGGAGTGAAAGAAAGAGGAAGTGAGTTTTCGGTGGTTGAGAGAAAAGAAGAAAGTTGAGCTAGGGTTTCATTTTATCTAAGTTTTCTAGAGAGATTTTGAGGTTATGTAAGAAGGGAAAAAGTTAGAGGAAGATAAGAGTTTCCATTTGAGCCAATAATCTCTTCATTTGGTGAAGATTTAAGGTAAGTTTGATTTTAAATCCTTTGGATTTATGGAAGGGTTTTGGTTCATGAAACTTAGGAAAATGCATGGGTTTAAGTTTTCTATAAACAATTTTATTGAATATGCTTTGTGGGTTTCCAATTTTGCAACCCTATTGAAGTTGGGATTTTTGCATATGAAAAGGGAATCAAGAGGAGCAAGAGGAGAGGCACATTTGAGCAAGTTATAAGCAAGGAATTCAAGGTGGGTTACATTTTTATAATTAAGTAATAAGCCATTAATGTCTCTTTCAAGAAATGGAAATAAATTATTTCAACTACTTTTTAAATGTGCATTTATTGCTCTTTGAATGCTTTGAGAATATCCTACATGTTTAGCATATAAATTGTGTTTTGAATTATGAAATGAAAAATGAAAATGATTTTTGAAAGGATAGCAAGTTTATGAAATCAAGTTTCCAAAATGTGCTATTTGGGCAAACTGTTTTCAATTCATGAATTACATGTTATGTGGGTTTGGTGTAGCTCATTCAAGTATGTCACGTGCACGTTGACCAAGTTAAAGGCTTCTCTCGCCTACTCACTAATAGCACGGAGCTCCTTCATAGACTCCCTCAAGTTTACGACTACATAGGACCATTATGTGGAATTATGTAGTTCTTCATGTTTATGGATCTACTCAAACCATTTTGATGTGTTTATGTGCTTATGATATGTTGACAAGACTGATGCATGCATGATTTGCATTAATGTGAATTTTTACAATGGAAATGATTATTTCAATGGTTTTGCTTGTTACTGGTTATAAAACTGTTCCAACGAGCTTCAAGCTCACCCCTCCCATTCTGTCCCATCTTCAGGTGAGGAGCAAGAGATCGAGTAGTCAAGGGTTATGGTATCACTTTACTTTTGAAATGTTTTAGTATTTTTAAGCTAGTTTTGTAAAACAAGGCTTTAGTCGCATTTTGAGCAAATTCTAGTTTATGTAAACTTTGTAATTTTTATATTATGATTGTATTTGTGGCTCGAAATGCCCATTAAAGCTTTGTAAAATTCTTATATTTTTATATTAAGGAAATATGTTGGCGTTTTGTCCATGAATATCCAAGTCTTTTCATTACATGTTCAAGTTTTTCATAGGTGTAGAAATTATGTTCTGACTTCGGGGGTGATACTGCATAGGAGGTATATATATATATATATATAAGGATGAGTCATTTGAGTTGAGAATTGAGAGTTTAATATGGCTAAATTGGTAACTGAATGTTTAAGGAGTGATATCGCATTAGAAGAAGCGAATTTTGAAAGAGTATGAGTGAAAGGGATGTTAGAATGGATGTAGAAACCATTGGAGATGCTTTGGAGATTGTAGTTAGTGATTTAGAACTTTAGGTGATGTGAGGAAGACCCTGTAAGAATCCCTCCGTCTGAGTCAAAGCTCAGCTTTGACTGCATCTGAGTTAAAGCTGCTGACTGAATCTATCGTCTGATTCAGCTTTGGTTGAATCCATCGTCTGATTCAGTTTGGCTGAATCCCTCTGTCTGAGTCAAAGCTCAGCTTTGACTACTTCTGAGTCAAAACTCAGCTTTGACTAAATCCATCGTCTGATTCAGCTTTGGCTGAATCCATCATCTGATTCTTTGATTGAATCCCTTTGTTTGCGTCTTGCTTCGACGCGTGTACTTTGTCTGCGACTTGCTCAGATGCGTGTACTTCGTCTGCGTCTTGCTTAGACGCGTGTACTTTGTCTGCGCCTTGCTTAGATGCGTCTAATCTGTTTGATCCATTTGATCCATCTGTGACTTAAACACAGAGGATGAAGACGATAGTTATAGAAGTTAGTATTGGTCTGAACAACCAAGAGAAATTGAAAATTGAACAGTCATATTTCTTTTGACCATAACTTCTTCTCTAGACGCCTGAATGAGATGATTTTTGATTTGGAGTAAATGAGAGACATAGGGCTACAAATTATATGAAGAAGTCAAATTGTAATTCCGGTTCATGATTCCGAATGTTGGGCTCCGGAAACGAGGTCCAATAATATTGAATTTCACTTGCTCATCACCAATCCAAAGGATAAGGTTGTTTTTATCGACATCTACCAAAGCTCATCTAGTGTTCAAAAATGGTATACCAAGAATTGGTGGATAGCTTCGATCCTCTTCAAAGTCTAGCACAACGAAATGCAAATGATTGATAAACTTGTCCACTTTTATAGGCACATCCTCCACCACGCCAAATGGTTTCTTTGTTGATTGATCCACCAACTGAATAAGCATAGAAGTTGGCTTCACATCTCTTAGCTCAAATTTCCCAAAAATCGAAAAAGGGATAAGGTTTATACTAGCGCTTAAGTCACATAAGCATTTAAAAAGCTCTAAATTACCAACTACACAGGGTGTAGTAAAACTCCCTAAATATATTAACTGTGAGGGAAAGTGATTGGTAATTAAGGAGCTACAACTTTTCGTCATGGCTACCATTGGATTATCATCCCTAGTCCGCTTTCTTAATAATATGTCTTTAAGAAACTTTGTGAACATGGGTGTTCTTTTTGAAGCTTCCACAAAGGGTAAGGTAATTTACAATTTCTTCAGCTTTTCTAAGAACTTTAAAAAAAATTTATCTAATTGGTTCTTCTGAAGTCTTTATGGGAATGGTATTTTTGGTGGGTTAAGCGGAGGAGGAACGTAGGAAAGGTCCTTATTCTTTTCTTCATCCTTTTTCTTCTTTTCTTGGTCATCTACAAGGTGGGGTTCAGCTTTTTGTCTGCTGGATCTTCAAACTGTTTCCCACTCCTAAGTGTGATAGCCTTAAATTCCTTGATTGGATTTACTTCCATGTTGCTCAGAAGGCTTCCCACACTTCTCGTAGAGAATTCATTGGCAAGCTAGCCCATTTGAACCTTTAGGTTGTGAATAGAAAATGCATGATCTTTCACTACTTGCTCAAATTTTCCTTCTATACTTGTATGCTTGTCTATGAGCTTGTCCAATTTTGAATCTCATGAATTAGACTCGTTTTGTTTAAATTTTGGTAGGTCTTGAGTTCCTATTTGAGTCCTTGCATTATTAGACCAAAAGAAATCTAGGAGGTTCTACCACCACAAATTGTATGTGATTAAGGAAGGATGATTATTTCCCCAACCAAATTATGCACCATTGAAGTTATATTGCTACACATTGTTTTTTTCCACTAGGAACCAATCAATTATGATATAGCTCTCTTATTTGCATAGGTTGCATGCGTACTGAATTGCTTTGAATGGAGAGAAAGTGGCAACTATCAGGTTGTTCAATTGTTTGGTGAGGTTATCTATCGTAGCCTACAATGTTGTCATTAAATTTGTAGCAATTATTTCTTTTGGATCCTATAAGGTTGAATGTTGTTTAATTCGTTTCGGTGTCCAAAGATAACTATTGTTCACTATCTCTTCTTATAAATTGTGTGTCGCTTGCACTGGTGGTTGTGAAATTCTTTGATGATAGGCGTTGAACCCTAGCCTCATAAAGTTCATCAGGGTCCTTTGCTCTTTGTGATTTATTTCCTCCACTTTTGTTCTTTCTATCTCTTTGTGGCATTTAACTCTTTAAATTCCTCATTCTTGCCTTGTGATGTCTAGACTGATGTCTTTTCTACTTTGCGCTTAAACTTTCTTTTTTTTTAATTTCTTTGCATTAGGTACCTCAATCACACAAAAAAGGGTAATGATTCCTTAAATTAAAGGAATTCAACTGTCCTAATGCTAAAATCATCGACAACGATGCCAAAAACTTATTGACCAAGTTTTATATCTAATAAAACTCTCAATCCTTGCAATTATACAAATCATATCTTGTAGTATTGAATGGTATCGATCCCACAAGGAAATAGATAAAACTCATTGAACCTAATTTTGCCTCAGGTATTAGAATGTAATTTGAGTGAAAAAAAATAATAGAAATTAAAACAATTAAATAAACTAAGCAAATAACAAGTGAGTTGCCAAATTAAATTAAAGTTGATTAACAATTAAAGCTTAGGATTTATTCTTTCATTATTTTGTTCCTTAACTATTATCGATCCAATTAGGTGTTGATCCTAGAATTCCTAAAGGATTGATCACTATCTCTTGAGACCTAATCAATTAACCCTAATTGAATTTAAAATTTCAGATTTTGCAACCTCTTTATTCACAAAACTTCCTAACATTTTCAATTAGATTTGAAATTATCTATTGGATAATCAAGTTCTCACACAAGATCTCTCTTCAGATGATCTTCAATTTGATAATTGCGTGACTTATTAAATTGCCAAATCTCATTGCACAACCTAATTTGATTACTTTTGACTCACTCTCTCGATTTTTTGTCAAAGTACGAGCATGCATAATTATCATAACACCAGAATTTTATATTAAATCAATAAAGATCAAAGTCCAAAATAAACTTGGAATAAACCCTAATATGGAAATTAGAAAGTCCTAAATGTAATAAGCATTTGGGAATTCAGTTTACACATCAAGTTTGATGAAAATAATAAGAGAAAAAGAAGAAAAACTCAATTTGGAGATTGATCTGGAAAACTGGAATTCCTAGGCACTCTCTTGATCTCCCTCATTTGATCCACTTTTGTAGGATGGTTGCTGCGTTTTTTGTATCTTTCACATTCCTACATAGTAGTTTAAGGTCCTAAGGTTGTTTTTAAGGTTTCCCCACTTTATTCAGTTCCAAAAACACCCCCAAACCCTAAAAGATACGAAAAAGGTTGCACCTGGAAAGTGTTGTCACGGTCATGGCATAGGTGTCATGATTGTGCTTGTTAGAGTAGTGCCCTAAAGGCAATCTCCTTTAGCGCGTTTTGTACAAAGTTATGTATAAATAAAGAAAGGCGTCTTTCATTAATTTGGT
>JAOSBL010000006.1:17052831-17075856 GCA_027568915.1 Erythroxylum roraimae | reverse complement strand
CAAGATCAACACAACAAGCAATCCACATATGGATCCAAACGGCAACGTTCCGTTCAGTCAGAATCCGGCTGAACCAAAGTCAAATATAACACTTTACAACTGATAATCTAGAATTATGCATTAAACCATGTTTAATTTCTAACTCGGATTTGGTTCCTGCCGAAAGATGTTAAATGAGTTTTAGGCTTCCCGGGCCAATAAAATTAAAAACAACGATTTCATGTGAATTGTGTTTCGTTTGGTCAAAAGACGTTAAAGCACATAAAGTGTCCAAATAGTCATTGATTAGGCTTCTGCCACTTGGGCCGATCCAAATTTTCTGCAAGTGTTGTTTTGAGGAATCTGATAGGAGGTGGAGGTTTAACTGGACTAGGGTTTTAGACAATTGCGATAAGTATTGCCTCTCGAACAAATGAACCAGTTTCTGGTAGGTGCGCTTTCTTCGCATCACAAAGAAGTTTTTTTTTTTTTTCTCTTGGAAGCAATTGGTGTTATCATTTTACCTCCTTTGATGACTAGAAAAGGGTTTCAGCTGCATGCGCTAGAAGTTCTGTCTTGCGAATTGTGTCAATTGCTGCCACTGGATCGGCAGTTTTGTGTTTTTGCAGCGACTCTGATTTCAGTAAGATTCTCCCCCTTCTCTCTAATTCTTGCGGGTGAAAAGTTGGAATTAAGTTTCAGGGTACATTAAATGATGGTGTTTGTGAATGTGGTTGTCACCCAACTTTGACGACGCCTTGAAGTTGGCAATTCATTTCTGTACATAATTTGACACCCGACTGAAGTTCGGTTCGTTTGAAGTTAACAATTATCGATTCAATGCTTTAGGTGGAAGCATATCTTTTTCAATTCCTGCACAATTGCGCCAACCACCCTCACTGCCATGGAAAATGTCAAGGGACTTGGTCCCTTCGTTTAATTTACGGGACCGGTGCCCATTCGGTATCTTGTTTTATTTTAGGAAATGTTTTTATCTACTGGATTTTCTTTTTTTTTTTTAAGTAATGAATTTCAATTTTACAATTTGTAGGGACTCTTTCATTGTTCTCGTGTACAGTTAGCCCAATTTCTTCACATGACTTTGGGAAATTAAGTTCTGGGGTCGACGGGGATGGTTCAAAACCAAGTTGTGGATGTCTTGGCAGAGACAGTCTTGCCAATGCTGCTGCTAGTGTCAGTCCTGCTGTTGTCAATATATCAGTTCCACTGGGTATAGCTTTTAAAAATCTTAAGTTTTTTTTTTAATTTTTAAAAATGTTAAGTTACACGCATAAACTAATCAAAATTTTGACCAAGGGGTTGTTTCTAATTCACTTTTATAGGTTTCTATAGCATTGCTGCTGGAAAGAGTGTGGGATCTGGAACTATTGTTGATTCCGATGGTACTATCTTAACATGTGCTCATGTTGTGGCTAACTTTCAAGGAACAAGACCTTTATCCAAAGGGAAGGTTAGTGATCAAGCCACAATGAGCATATTAATTATTCTGTTTGAGTGTCATCTTTTAGGGTAATTTGCACGAAGCTCTAATAAAAATTACTATGTATGAATTGGATCATCCATCTAAAGTCCTAGAAGTTTCCACTTGTTGATAGCCAAGTATTTTGGCAACTGGTTTGTCTGCGTGAAGTGTTTACTGGTCTTGAATATTTCTTATTACTTAATGTGGTGTTCCTAATTTGAGGAATGGATTTACCCTTATTATTGAGAAGCGTGTGCAATCTTATGATCCAAAATTTAGCCTTCACCTGAAGGTACAGAACTTTGACTACTTAATAAACTACTTCAATCAGATTGATGTTACTTTGCAAGATGGTCGGACATTTGAAGGTACACTGGTCAATGCAGATTTGCATTCTGACATTGCTATTGTGAAGATCAAGTCAAAAACTCCATTGCCAACAGCTAAACTTGGTTCTTCAAGTAAGCTTCGCCCTGGGGACTGGGTGATAGCTATGGGCTGTCCACTTTCCCTTCAAAATACTGTAACGGCTGGGATTGTAAGGTAATATTAGCAATAACAAATATAATGGTTGGTGTTTAGTTGTCTGCGGTTAATTAATGTAATCATTTTACAATTTTCCTACGTACTTTTGGCTAATGTTCTTGTCATGGACATTGGTAATTTTTATCATAATATATTCTGTTTTAAATGGCCACGTAATTATTGGTGATGCTTTCTGAATTTCTTTTCTCTTCCTTCTCCCAGCTGTGTTGATCGGAAAAGCCGTGACTTGGGTCTTGGAGGAGTGGGGAGGGAGTTTTTACAGACAGATTGTGCAATAAATGAGGTAGTCTCTCCTTCATTGTGGAAAAGTCATCACTACTTTGGACATGGCATCCATATTTCAGTGCACAACAGTGTAGGTTGATGTGCATTTGTTTTCCTCTATTTGTGGTATAGGGAAATTCAGGTGGACCACTTATCAATGTTGATGGTGAAATTGTTGGAATCAACATCATGAAAGTATTGGCTGCAGATGGGTTGGGCTTTGCAGTACCTATTGATTCAGTTGCCAAAATAATAGAGCAGTTTAAGAAGAGTGGGCAAGTATATTTTGAGTTTTGAAAATGAAGTCTGACGCATAAAATGCAAATATTTTCTACTGAATGTCCAATAGACATTCTTAGGTTGTTAAATGCTAAGAGGGTTTAGTCAAGTTGAATAAAGAAAAACATGCCTAAGAGAAGATGAAAATAACCTTGGTAGTTTGGTTTGATGGACGTTACCTGATACGCATTTGAGGGCAGTAGTGATGGCCAAATTGTGGATTTCGTTCAATATCTAAATCTCTGGACTTTTCTCTGAAGTTATTTTTGTTCAGGAGAGTTGTACGGCCATGGCTTGGGTTGAGAATGATTGAGCTTAATGAGAAAATCATTGCTCAATTGAGGGAAAGAGACGCTGCATTCCCCAATGTTGACAGAGGTGTACTTGTGCCTATGGTAGGCCTTTTTAAGTGACCCTTGTTTTCTCGTCTGGTATGCATGTTTTATAATGAGTCCGTTTGATGTTTGATGTTTGATGTTTGATGTTTAAATGCAGGTAACTCCGGGTTCTCCTGCTGATCGTGCTGGGTTTATTTCTGGTGATGTGGTCATCAAGTTTGACGGGAAGCCTGTCAAAAGCATCGACGAGGTAAGTGTCCGTGTTTGCATGAGATTGATGTGCATATTTATTTATTTGAAGGACGGGGTGGATGGAGTTTCCAGCTCTCAAACATTCACGCTTGCAAATGAAATAATCAACTCCCCAATTCCATTTCTTATTTAGATAATCGAAATCATGGGGGATAGAGTTGGAGAGCGTATGAAGGTGGATGTGAAAAGATCGTATGATACTCGAGTGAGTTTGATCGTTATTCCAGAGGAGATGGGGATGCATCCGGACATGTAACACCTTGTTTTTGGGAACCCATTTAGTTTACGCGAATAAACTTGTAACCAGCACCATAAATTCCTATACTTTTGTTCCAATGAATGCTAATGCTTACATTCTCAGCCTGTATAACCTTAGGAACCTAAAAAGTAAAACTAATTAATCATCAGTCGGTTTTGAAAATAGGAAGGACTGTAATACAAACTTTTTAAAGCTTTGATGCAAAACAAAAGAGAAAGGAAGGATTGGAGCCCTTCGGCCTATAAATTTTTTGTGTTACGAAAAAAAGTTAACCTCATTAATTAAAACAATGCAACTTCAACCAAGATATATCCCAAAAGAATCCTATATCATTGTGTATCGGTGGAACGGAGTCAGATCACAGGCTAAACGATGTCCATAATTCATATATATAAACTCTCTTGAGTACCAACACAGCAAGTTCAACATAAAGATGCTTAAAAATCAAAACCATCATCGAATCCGGCGTCGTATCCCGCGTCGTAAGATACAGCGTCACCGATGTCCGACACCATGTCTCCAACCAGCAACCCACCAAGCAGCCCAGCACCCAATCCCAGCGCTAACTTGCCTTTCCCACTCTTCTGCGGCTTTTGTACAACTGGATGGCCTCCGTACCCATAACCTTGTTGCGGCGGATACCCACTGTAGCCATACCCTTGTTGCGGCGGATACCCACTGTACGGTGGATACTGTTGAGGTGGATAACCACCCTGTGGAGGGTAGGCGTATTGCGGCGGATAAGGCTGCGCGTGAGCTTTCCCAGTGTCCACATGATGAGGTGGGGGTGGAGGTGGTGGGTGTCCCGGTAATGGATAACTTGCTCCGGCACCGTTGGGATATCCGGCAGGCGGATAAGCCATAACGGGCTCCTCAACTTTCTTGGCCTTTTGTTTTGGTGGTGGGGCGTTGTGTTTGTCTCCAAACTTGTAAGAAAAGTTAAGAGTTCCTTTAGCTTTGCCAGTTGGTGTGCTGACACTGTAACTCATGTGCTTGTATTCTTTGGGATCTCCGGCGCTGTCCAGGAGCTCTTTGATCGGAACATAGACTTCTCCGATGTCTTTGTCTCCTAGGCTGCGGTCGGATTTGAGTTTGATGTCGAGGGTGAGGCGGTTTTGTTGGAGAGACGCCTCGTCGAGGTTGAATTTCATGGAGAAATTCCAATTGGGGTTGGGGCCACAATCCTTGTGCACATGGGTCTTCTGCTTTTGGGTTGAATATGGATCCCCTTTGATTGAAACCACCGCGTAAACGTCCATCTTAGTGAAAAGATTGACGTCTTTGAGGTCTTTGGCAGATGCAATCGTGATCTCCAATGGCCTACACTCCATGGTTGGCTCTTGTGGATCGAAAGATGAGAGGAAAACAGAAAACCCAAAAGGAATTGGCTTTTGGAAGATATGAAGAACTGGGGTGTTGCAGGAAAAGAATGGTTGGATGAATTTAACGGATATTTTTGGATGAGATTTAGCAAGAGAGATGGGTGGGGGTTTGGCTATATAAACAGGTACAAAATTTGTGTAGATGTGAAGGAAAGAGCGAGATTCGAGGAAGCAGAGGTTGCTTATAACCGCCTTCGAGAAGAGAGAACAGCAAGAGGGTTTACTTCATTAAATTAGAAACAAAGTCTAACGCGTAAAAAAAAAGATTCTTTTTGTATTAAAACTCAAGTCTTATCTATTATTAATGGCCACGCATTTTCATTTCGGCAGGCATGTTGGTCCATTCCACTCGGTGAGGAATAAAGTAGCAACCGAGGGCTCCGGATCTTCTGTACCTACTCTGTGTTTACCTAGTTTCCTTTGATCTCAACCATTCAATTTCATCTCAACCACCCAATGTCATAAATTAGATGGTTGAGAACAAAAGACAACAGAGGATACTGGGTAAAGGTACAGAAGATCTTTTCCCGCTACCGAGTGCTTGACCCTTCCACACAAGGAAATTCTCACCGGTCCAAATTCCAAAGCTTCATCATTGATGATGTCATATGCAAGCAATTCGGAACCTTTTGCCACCACGCTCTTTAACTTCCAGGAATGGCTTGCCGTCTTGTACTGTGAGTTCAACCGTTATCTCGTCGTTTTCAGTTTCACCCAACTTCACATGAAATTCAACCAGTGAAACAAACAAAAGAGAGATATTGCACTAATCTATATAGATTACATATTTTGGAGTCCGGTCCAACAGTAGCAAAAAAATTTCATTATACAGGATGATAAGGTACATAGCCCAGCATGCCCGTTACTTAGGTTACAACATCGTTGCAATTTGTCAAACATCCGTGTTCCTGGGCACAGCATTGGAATTATCAAAATTAAGCTAGTTCCTCAGCTCTACTGCCAGTTCAAAAGGAACTGGATTATTGGGATTCCCAAAGGTGGTAAAAATTTATCGATGCTACTTGGTACAAAAGATCTTTAAACACCAAATTATATTTACGCTTTTTTTCGATAATTTTACTTAGATCCATTTAAGTAATACGCGTTTTTTTCAGAGAAAGAAGAGCAAAATTGTTAACGTCTTGATCTTTTGAGGCAATTTAAAACGGACAATATTTATAAGTGGGTAGTCTGAGCTGTTGCAAGTGATATCAGAACTGGTTCTCGAACCATTGTACCAGCGTAGAAGGCTAGGCCCTAAGGGGGGTAAATAATGAAATCCCACATCGGTTAGAGAGGAGAACGAAGTACGCCTTATAAGGGTATGAATATCCCTCCCCCTCTCAAATATGTCTTCTCAAGGATGGGAAGAGCAAAACCGTGAGGGGTTGGAGCCTAAAGCGGACAATATCTGACAACAGCTCATATTACCTCCTCACAGATATTGTCCGCTTTGGGCTACCCCTTGAGCCAACCTCTCACAATTTTGCTTTTCCTACCCCTAAGAAAACGAATCTTAGGGGGAGAGGTATACATACCCTTATAAGGCGTACTTCGTTTTCCTCTCCAACCGATATAGAAATCTCACAATCCACCTCCCTTAGGGCCCAGCCTAGCTAGCACAACGGTTCGAGTACGGGCTCTGATATCATTTGTAATAGCCCAAACCTCCTGTCCACAGATATTGTCCGCTTTGGGCTCCAAGCTCCTCATGATTTTGCTCTTCCCACATCTATGAAGACACATCTTAAAGTGTGAGAGCCCATATCGGTTGGAGAGGAGAACGAAATATGCCTTATAAGGGTATGGATACCTCTCCCCCACAAGATGCTTCTTTCCAAGAGTGAGAAGAACAAAACCGGGAGGGGTTTAGCCCGAGGGGCAACCCAAAGTAGACAATATTTGTGAACGGGTAGTCTGCGCTGTTACATATTGTTATAACTTTGGATTGAATACACATACCAATCAAGATATTAACATCATATTCATTTACCTAAAGCACTTGTAGACACACAATGATAATTAGTAGTCAATTAAAATTGCAACTATCACTAAGTAACTTTTCATAAATATTCTTGTTATTTTTAACAATTGGTAGGATTTATTTATCGAAACAACATTTTTTTAATTTTCTTTAATGTTGATCTATTCTTTTGACGCAAAGGCAAATATTTTGTCGTAATATCCCCCAGTTACTCAACTAATTCACGTTTTATTAATTGGATTAATTGGAATGTCATTCTAGCCTTTTGACGCAAAGACAAACATTTGTAATAAATTTCCTTGATTACTGAGCTATATCACATTCTTAAATGGTTACTAGCTCTATTCATAACCTGAAGGCTAGTACAATAGTTATTTACTAAAGATACACACATTTTTTTTCACATTTCATATAGCCTACCTCATTTATTTTAGCTAATCGTCCTCGTGAAAGATGACTAATGATGCTACTAATTTAATTGACTTATAATTATAGATGTGTATGACAATTTTCTAAGGTGAATAAACTGACATCATACCTAATTAATATGCATATTTAACCAAAGAAACTTAGAACACAAATTCCACAAGCTAATATGCCTTTACAATTTTAATGACTATGTTCTACTTCCATCAAGTTATAGTCATTGACACATTAACATAATTCACACTTATGCTCACGCCATGTCAACCTAATCAAAAACTAACAATATGACATACAAGATTCACACTCATGATGACAATAACAATGCAAACCTTCCCACACTTAGACAACACATTGTCTTCAATATGAGGAGAACTAACATCATATAAAGGAAACTCAAAATGATAAGAAAAGCAAAATTAAAAGAAAAAGGTTAGAGCATGAAACCCGTTACAATGATTGAGGTGGTGACGGTGTTGAAGATGGGATCTAAACGCCTTGAGAAACAAAGTATTTATAGATCCTCTTGATGTCGTGGCGCTACTGTTGTGGTTCTTACGCCATCTCCTTTAACAATTTGTTGTTTAAAACCAAATTTGCTTGACCCTCGAGCTTGCTTCTCTATCTTATAATTGCTTTAAAAAAAAAGAGAGAATTAGCAATCTAAACCATTTCAAATCACTAAGAACTTATTTTTGTAATTTAAAATAAATCTAACTACACAACAATTTCAATCTAACTACTGAATGTGCTAAGTTATAGTTATTAGCTTGACCTTGTATCCTTCAAAACTCAGCCTGGATCAATTATAAGTGGCTTGCTTCTACTCATTTTGGTCAATATCCGTTTAGTAGCTTGTAAATAAGCTACATGTTGTGAGATAATCAAAAGAACATAATTAATCAAATCAAGAAAACCTAGTAAGTTCAATAATGCTTTTTAAGTAACAAACTATCAATAAAATAAGGAACAATAAAACTCCCTGAATCATTTATCAAATTCAACTATTTGACTTCTAAGAAGGTGAACTGTTATCTTTCCTTTTTAATCACCTTCGTCTTCTCTTCTTCTTTCACTTCGTGAATAGAGACGTTTGTATCTTCTTCAATCTCTATTTTCGCTATCATCTATTTGTCATTCTCTTCTTCATCAACTTCTTGAACAGAGACTTCCTTATATTTTTCAAACCCAGTCTCTGTTTTCATCTATTCTTCTTCCTCTCGCTCCTTTAAAGATTCGACTTTATCAATTCTCATGAACAAGCTACCCTCCTTCGAATTTTTCATTATCTTATTCATGTTGAATTTCACTTGTTTATCTCTAATATGAAGGATTAAGTTGTCTTTATGGACATCTACCAAAGCTTTTTCGGTGTTAAAAAATGGTATACCAAGTATTAATAGACAGTTTCGGCCCTCTTCAAAGTCTAGTATGACAAAATCTACAGGAATGAAAAACTTATCCACTTTTACAAGTACATCCTCCACCAAGCCTAAGGTCCACCAATTGAACAAGCAAAAAATTGGTTTTATATCTTTTAGCCTCAATTTCCTAAACATAAACAAAGGCATAAAGTTTATACTTGCGCCTAATTCGCATAAACATTTCAAAATCTATAAATTACTAATTACACAGGGTATCATAAAGCTCCTTGGATCTTTTAACTTTGAAGGCATATGGTTGGTAATTAAGGAGCTACAAATTTCCGCCATGACTACCGTCTGGTCATCTTCTCACGTCTATTTGTCAGATAATACATCTTTAAGGAACTTCGCGTACTTGGGCCTACGTTTCAACACTTCCATAAAAGACAAGTAAATTTGCCATTTCTTTAGCTTTTCCATGAACTTTGTGAATGATACATCTAATTCGTTCTTCTAAAGTCTTTTGGGAATGATATTTTTGGCGAGTAAGGTGGAGGAGGAGTATAGGGAGGGTCTGTATTTTTTTCTTCATCCTTTTTCTTTTTCTCTTAGTCTTGTACAATGTGATTCTTAGCTTATTTTTCCGCTGATTTTTCTATCTCTTTCCCACTCCTAAGTATGATAGCCTTAAATTATTGTCTTGGATTTGTTTCCATATTGCTTGGAAGGCTCCCCACACTTCTTGTAAACAATGCATTGGGTAACTGGCCTAATTGAACCTCTAAGTTGTAACTAGAAGAAGCACGATTTTCTGCTACTTGATCAAATTGCCCTTTCATCCTCTTCTATGTTGGGACCCGATCTGGGAACCGAATCCCAACCGGAAAACGGAAACGGAAAAGCGAAACAAAGTGCGAAAAATTTGTCCAAATTATTTCATTTTGTTGCAGAATGTTGTGATTATTTTGGAACTAAGTAGAGAAGTGGCAGAATTTGGTGGAGGGGCGATGATTAAGGATTAAAAAGCTTGAAAAATTGATGACAATGGAGAAAAGCTGAGTGGAGACGGTTCAAGCTTTGGACAGATTTCAAGTCGCTTGAAACTCAATTAAATTCAAGATCAAACAACATAAACTAGAACCAGTCAAATCGTAGATTATCCTCGAACCAACTCGCCCCATTATCATCTCTACATTTAAATACATAAACTGTATCCATAAAAATAATCATAGAAAAGATTGTGTATCATGTGTTCCGCTTGTATTGATAGTTGATCCGACCATGCTGAACCAAGTAACTTCTGTTTCAGAAATAGAACTAACCAAGCAAATCCTAAATTGTTTCAGGGTTATGTAAATAACGAAGCCCATGTTTAACTAAAAGAGAAAACAAAGGTTGAGCCACAGTAAGCTCTCCACTAACATCGACATATCAATCATAAGCTTTTTCTTTTTATTTTCCCGCGCATAGGAGATAAAGAATTACATACTTCAATTCAGTAAATACTAGGTGCAATTTCATTCATGAAAAGAAAAAAGAAAAAGGCTATACTCAGATAATCTTATGGGATGAAAATTTACAGGGCAGGCAAAATGGAAACTGGAATGCATGTATTCCTGCAAAAGCCCCTCAAGGGATTTTGCTATGGCCAATAAAAGCTTGATATTCTTATTCCCCTTTTGTGAAAAAACCCAGACAAACATACAAAAAGCAATCAGTCGGGATGAAATCTAAGAATTCCTAATTAAAAAATTTTGACAAAATTCAGGCCTCGTTTACTTTTTGGTCGCCAGGTGTTCCAGCAAGCCAGCCCCAGACACCACCTGAGCCCTGCCTCTGTTTTGCATTCAAGGCAGCTTTCTCTGATGCAGCCTTTTGTCGTTGGAGGAGTTCAAGTTCTTTTTGCAGTGTCTCCATAGTTTGTAGCTTTTGTCGTAATTCTGCAACATCGACCTGTTGATTTCGAGTAGAGAATTGAACAGGCGCATATGATTGTAATCTCAAAAACTTTTTTTCTCATCTTCGTCCATTAAGCAGTATGCCATTGAGACAATTCAGCAGGCAAATATCATTTCTCAGATAAGTATTGCATATACAACATTTAACTGAATTAATAAAATAATAGATGATAAAAATTCCAGGACATACCTCTAATTTGAAACATCTCGACTGTTCAGAAGCTAATTGACCACGAACAGATTGGAGCTCCTGCAGGGTTGAGAACAAAATTAATGGGAGTGCAAGGAAAAAGAACATGCTAATCTGAAGTGGCCATCTGCATCTTATAAGGAAATTAAACCTGCTAAAGCAACTCAAGTAATTACCTTATAAAGATCTGTGTTGCGAGTCTCAGCTTCACCTAACTCTGTCTTCAACTGGAGATTTTGCAACTTCTCCTTGCTTATTAGTGATTCTAGTTCTCCATTCTGTGCCTTCGAATTTGCTATAGCCAGTTCTCTGCTTCCCTGGGTTATAGAGTTCTGCTCCAAAATTAAAATGTTAACTGAGCAGCATGTAAAAGCTACACAAAACTATAAACCTTGAATTCTCTAACCCAACCAACGAATGAACACAGCTTTCAATTCTTATACCATGGCCTCTATGTCCGCATTAACCATAACAATTTCCCTTATTTTTCCTTCTTTGCCCACTTCCAACTCAGATTCCACATCTCTGGTAGCATTAGTTCCATTGTGCATAGCAGAAACACTGTCAGGCACAGGAGTCTCCATTATCTTTGATTGCAAGGTAGATTTGAGACTTGGCTTAAGGACATTGACCTACCAGTGAGTCACCAAAATCAGTAAGAGGAAAAACTATACAAGAGATAACCACACAGAGAAGTTTAAAGTACCACCAACCTCATTGCTGTAATGCCCATTATATCCTCCAAAAGATATGAGAATATCTTCGCCACCGTAGGAGCTCACCACCAAACTCAAGCCCTGTAAAGAAAACAGTTTAACTATTCCCACTAAAATGTATAACGCTTTCCAATGTGTAAGAAATACCTCACTAACAACAGGAACACGTCCTTGAATGGAAGTTACAACAGACCAAACAAGTGTAGACATGTTGAGAACAATAGTTTCTGAGACCCCTGTAGAAGAGTCGACAAGAAAAGAAACTTGAGCTTATGAAATTATAAAGTAAAAGATAAATTACACAAATTTCTTCCTCTTTTCTTCCAGTGAGACTAATAGTCACATAAATTGAGCCTGTTCAAGGATTGCATGTCAAAAGTAAACAACACATGGTAGAAATCCCGTTGACACGCGAGGTCTAAGGAAGTCCAGTAGTACACAGCCATACCTCTAACTAATAGAGAGACTGTTTCCAAATGACCCACATGAAGAGTTAAAAAATTAAAAATTAAAAAATTAAAAGTAAGTAAAAAGATAAATAAATATAAATATAATAATAATAACAAACTACTTAAAAAAAAGTTTAAGCTAAATCCCTAAGAGATAAGTACTGCCTCTTGCATGTCAGAAGTAACAAAAGTACGGAAAAAAAGAAGAAAGAAACCTTCTGAGTTATTTATTCCTTTTCTTGTTTTTAGTCACTTTTCATTCAGGGTGCAAAGATGAGAGAAATTCATGGCTGCAAAAGTACATACCACTCTTGTTGTCACCCCCACCAACAATAAACCAATTTTCCCCAACTGTCACACCTGCATGTCCTGCCCGTGCAGTTGGTATGTCCCCCTGTTGTGTAGGTTTAGTCCATTCCATCTGCAATCAATTGAAGAGGATGGATTACGGAAATTCCTGAAGCATAGGAAAGAAGGATCCAAAGTATGTTAATAGTTTTTCAATCTTACAGCTTGCAGGTCAAGCACATGTACATCATTGAAGCAAATAGAATGTGAACCCCCACCAAAGACAAAAAGGTAGCGATCCGCATGCACAGCAGCAGTATGATCAGACCTTGGAGATGGAGGTAGCCCACTATAAAAGCATGTTATATATCAAATTCATGATCGATTAGAACCCACTGAAAACCACTATGCCAACATATAAATTGCTTCAAAGTTGGATGGCATAACAATAGTTTGTAATATCAAGAAATAGAGAATTCGTAACTTACAGGAAAACCACTCGACACAAGGAATAAAATTTTAATTCAAATAATTGACCTCCTTACCAAATAGAAAATTTGAAGTTATAATTCATGCACCAAAGGAAACTAGTTCATTTAATGCCCAAGATTAATTTCACATCATTCCTAACTGCCAAATATTACTAAGAATATATCATAAAAAACAAAACAGATGGTAGCTTCTCAATTTTGTGGAATTTCCTTACACAGCATCAATTTCATCCCAAGTCATGGTCTCCAGGTCTAGAATATGCAGGTCATTCAAGAGAGTTCTCTTAGCATCCTGACCACCAAAAATTACAATGGTTGTACCAACCAAGGTAGCTGATTGGCCTCTGCGTGAAACCTACAAATTGTGATTAAAAGTTCTAAAACATCAGAATAACCTATATAGCACTGACAAACATAATCTGTCTCACTAGATAAAAGGATTAAAATTGCACTTTTAATAGCAGAGCTATACAGGTTCAGAAAATTCCAGTTTGAAGCTCATTTAACTTTAATCAGTAATAAGATGTTCACGAAGTTTTAGTTCAATATCATGCAGCAACATCTGCAACTAGGGCAAAAGAAGTAACAACTTAGCCTCTAAGACTCTTCAGTTTCTTGGGCTATCAAGATAACGAGAAGTTAATTTTCCTTCTCCTGCTAGTAAAGTAAACAGACCACAGGTTTGACTTGTAGAGAAGAGGCATATACTTCATTCATAATAACATTTTCCAGTTGACAGACTTAGATTGCTGACAGATTAAAGGAAGAAAAAACACATACTGGTGCTTTCCCATAAGTCTTTAAGGTTGACCAAGTAGAAGTTTGTAAATCAAAAGATTTAACTGTCGAAAAAAATGAAAATGCATCAGTGAGGAGATGTAAATTACAAGAAAATAATCAAAATTATTGTGCTATACCTTCGATAGTTTCAGAAGGATCCTTTCTGTGTCCGGCAATAGATATGAGCTTATTCTCCCATGGTATCTACAAAAATAAAAATAAGACAAACATTCTTATTTGCACAACAAGGCAGACATACAATATGATATCACAATTGTCTTATTATCCGAGAGATATTTTTTGTCCAAACTTAGACTTCTAAATGGTAATAGAGAATAAAAAATTAATCTATAGACTAACCAATGTATGACCCGCACAAGAAGTCAACGCAATTGGAGAAAAATCCTGTAACTCTGCTCCAATCTTAGCTTCTATCTTAGACCAAGTCCAAGATCTCAAATCCAGTGCCTGTTTGTGCTCCAAATTTACAACTTCACAGTAAGTCATAATGTAGCAATAAACAACATTGAGTTAACCTTCTCCAAAGGTAAAATGTGAACATTTGACAAGAAAAAAAATCCTCATAATCATAGAGGTTTAGAAACATAGAGATAATTGTTAGTGCTATCAAAATTTCCAAGCGAATGTGCATGTACCATGTCAAATATCCTGGGACTAGATCATAAAAACAAGATAGAACAACATATGAAGTTGAATTCCAGGGATTTATGTTTAACAAATTCACATTTGTATATATGCAGTTCCTTTGCTTACATGAAGATCACTTAGATAACGACCATTGTGGTTTCCTCCATATATATACATCTTATCTTGAAGAATGGCTGCAGCATGCTGCAAAGGAAATAAGACATTAAATGAAAAAAAGAAGAAGAAAGTATTAGAGCGAAAAAGATAATGACAAGAACAGGAATGAAAAGAAAGGACCAAGAGAAATCCACTAAGAAAAATATGCACCTCATAACGGGCTTTAGGGCGTTGGCCTGATATTGGAGGTGCAACCCACTGATCATAGACAGCAATTGCTGAAAGGCCTTCCAAGACAACATCTTTGTCCTGTGTTTCCATATAGCTACCATTCTCTGTTGAAATGGTTTTCATTTCAGGGAAGAAATTACCATTCTCAACAACAGGGTCAAGTTCTGGGACATGCTGCCAGTGTCAAAAGCAGAAAATTGATAAGATTGACCAAGCTTACCACGTAAATACAGAATGAACTGGCTAATATTTCATGATTCCATACATGCAGCTAAGTGGCATAAAAAGAAGGTGAACGATAGCATCAAAAAGCATTCATTGGAATATAACAATTATCCACCTAAATTAACTCCACGTCATCATAGATCAAGATATAGGTATATGTTGTTGAGACTCTTAGTCTTAGCACAACACCGAGATGTACTGCATTATGTTCAATATATAGAACAGAGTGAACCAGCATAACATTTTCAGCTATTACTAACAGAAAATTTTGACACGATAACCGAGATACTCACATTGATTTGCATGTCCATCACAGGCTCGGATACAAAGTTAGATGCTCGAGAATACCAACCTGGCTCCTCTTCCTGTTGATGAGAAATGAAATTACTTAGTTATTGAAAATCATCCATTACAACATGAACAGATATTTGTATCACTGTAGACCTCTAATATCTTCACAAACAGACGCATTGCTTCTGTGGAGGCCATGTTTCCAAGCCCCTGCCAGCTGCACAAGCACAAAAACATTCAGAGGATCCATTCTTAATGGAGTTGAAGGCACGAGAACAATATAGAAGTCTACCCTAAAGACTTATGAAATAACCTGAAACAACCAATAACTTCGTATACCTCACTACAATTACTCTATTATGTGATTAGAGTATCACTGGAAACAGGGAAGAGAAAAGACCCAAAGGCACACGTATATGGTGAATATAAAATTCAAAATTAGCAAGAATATCATCAATAGACTCCAAATCCTGAATCAATAGGGTCAATGCACTCAACATTACACCACACCGCTGCCCAAGACTACTAGAGAAGATAAATGAAATATCAATTGTTCCAGGATAAGAGATCTTTCTTGTTTCATTTTCACATTACTCACTCCAACTTTGAGCACTTATATTTGCAGATAATTATACTGCAAGAATCATTGATCTCCAATCCCTACAACTACAACAGCTGGAGAGTCGTAAAGCAAATGTAAACCAAAATAAAAAGTATGTAATCACATTTTTAAATGGAGAAAGAAGGAAAAAAAATTTAAAAACTCGGAGATGTATATGCATGTGTGAGCACACCAACCTTTTCCATTTGCCTTGTTCCACAGCATTCCAAGCACTAGGTTTTGGCACACTGCAAGGTCCTACTGTTGCCTGGAATGAAATTTGCAACAAGAAAGCAACCGCTCTGAGAAAGACTATCACTAATATCCCAAGATATTCGATCCAAAAAAGTCAGCAATTAGATGAAGGAAGAAGTATTAGCATCCCCAAAAAAAAATTTAATAAAAAACAACCAAGATGCAGTTGCCGACAGCAGTGGTTGAAATGAAGACAGGAACTCGTCAATGATCTTGATAACCCCTAGTGATAATATGAAAAAGATGGGCCATAGATTGAATAAACAAACGGTTCAACTTTAAGATCGATCAAGTAAAAAATACGTCAAAACGAGTATCAGATCCATCCAAGCTACACACCAAAGACTTAAAACTAGCAACGCCTAATAATGCAGGTCAAATCCATATGTTTAACTATGAAATCCGAATCAAATGACAAAAGGAGATAATTCAAATACAGGGACTACTTTTCTGTAATCAACAAGTTAATGAGCAGATTCAACACCAATATATTAGAAATGGAAGCTTAAATTTATCAAAATCCGAGCAGGTTGGCTCCTAAACTTGCAATAAGTCACAGGAATGAGCAGAGATGAGATCGCCCGAGGGATCACCTTAATTCACTGGATTGAAGGTAAAAGCCAAGGGAGTTTGCAATACTAACCTGCTGGTACAAGGCGTAAAGGAGCAAGGCGGCGTCGCTTTTGAACCTAGAAGATACATTGTTGGCCGCATTCGGAGATCCGTCGAATCCGGCGTAGGTCGCCGCCGCATAGAATCGCTCCGGATAAGCGAGGCCAGAGCTTACCCTCGCCATCGACGCTGCCATGTCTCTCTACCTCTTTCTCTCTATACCTCAGTTATCTGTGCCAGCGAGAATTGATGTAGAAGATTGGGAATGAGAAATGAAATGGTTATAATTAGAATTTGGTTTTTCTCTTTCAAAAAAATTAGAATTTGGTTTTTCGAATTCTGAATTTATTTAATGATAAACAAAACACTATTGTTCGGCGTAATGCTTAATGCCTAAACGCAGCTTTTTCACATCCCTCCTGTCGGGATTCATTTCTTTTGTTTTTCTTTTCGAGCCAACGTCGGATCCGATGTGGAGATTTTGTTTTCGTTGATTATTGAAAATGTGTGGACGATAGTTGTTTTATTTGTCCTTTTTTCTTCTAATATTTATTTTTCTAATGACCATATGAAGTCGTATTGAGATGTGCATAAAATAGGAATTTCATCGAAATTTTGGGTGTTTTGTTCTGGTATGTTTATTAGTGAAATCACAACCATATTGTAGGGGACTTCTGAATATTTTGAACAATATAATTGAATATTTTGATGTTTTAAGGTGTTTTGTATTGTTATGATATTTAATTGGTTTTCTTATAATTCATTTAAAATCTTTATTTTTTTTAAAAATATTGTTTTTAAATACATTCCTAACCATATAAAATTCTTTGCTTGATCGTTAAGTTTATGTTAAGAAATTTTGAACATTTTTATCTTTTATATACAATTAAAAATGGGGAGCTTCCTCACTTAATTAACAATTTCCCACACTTCTTTTGAGAATTGGCATTCAAAAGATAAATGGGGTTAAGGTTCCCATTATTTTTCTTACAAAGAATGCACCAATTCATAATAGTTAGGAATCTAAGGTGGTCTAAGATAGGAAGTTTCTATTTTGCTATCAAACAAAGTAGGAAAGAGACTTCGGGAATAAACATTTTGCCCATATGATTAAGTGTCATGCTACCTTATGGTACTGGGAGCTAGGCCGAGTTCTACACGTTAAGTTGGTGAACTTTCTGGTTTGATGGTTGGCCCATATGTAAGTATCCTCTAATTTTGTATTATTGAGAATTTAGGTACCGCATTTCCTAGGCTTATTAGAAAGCTTATGTCCTAATCTCCATTTTGTAGCACTAATTCTGCCTTTGAATTGTATGGAAAAGTTTGCATTAGATTATGTAGATGTGTATTGTAGATTAGAGGACCTGTTGATGACTGGTTGTCATACCACAAGTAGGCAAGAGTTCCTTTCCCAATTATTCAGAATATCAGTTGCTTCATAAACCAAGAATTGATTGCGTTGTTTTGTATCTTCTAGAAGCTTCTTCCTTTGAGAAAATATGTGTGAATCCATTGTGCCCAAAGTGCTTCCTTATTTGTCAAAATTCTATAGAATTTTTTTACACAATATGTTTTTTAAAGTCCCTAATGATCAACCATGGCTCCCTAATTAGGCAATGTAAGTCCTTTAGTTTTGCCCATAGAGATCTTCTTTGGAAAGTAAAGTTTGAGTCATATACAAATTACTAGCACTTTAGTTCTCTCTTGCATTTAATAGCACTCTAAATGCATTAGTTGGTCTGTAGCTTGAAGCATTTATACATTAAGTTGTTATTGAAATTAACTATCACCCTGCCAAAATGATGATCTTAGTGATTTGAAATGATTAACCATTGCCTACTTGAAGGATTCCAATTAGAAAAGTTTTCCAATCTAGGTTTTTTCTCGAATAAGCCAATTTCACATTGATTTTTTTATTAAAAAAAATCCTTCAACACTTGCTTTTTAGAGGGGTTGTTAAATCTCCCAACATTCCAAAAGATTATAAACATATTTGAGTGGTGAGTTTAGGTCCCTTAGATCTATTTTTCCTCCATAATTTCCTACTTTTAACAACCATAAACTCCTCTTGCTTTGATGGTGGTGGTTCTACTATGAAAGGAGTACAAATAATGGCATTAACCAAAGATTCCTCACCTTAGATCGAAACTTATTCATCTTTGTTCTCTTTTAAGGACTCAATAGGCTTTTCGTTATTTTCTAGGCTATCAATTTTTTGGTTTGATGTAAAGCTCACCTTGTTAGTTTTTACTTCTTTTGTAATTTTTGATTTCTCTTTTTGACCTTTATTCTCAAAGGACATTGATCAGCCTTCTTAGAACCTAATTATGTTCCCATTAATTCAACATAGTCTCCCTAGTAAATATTTTTCCTATTGCCTTCTATTGTCTCCCTTCGTACTTTAAGGAAGGCTTCCAATGATAAACTACCCTAACCATGTTCTCCTAAAGTGCATCCCCTTCCCCAAGTCTTAGAATAGGGATAGAATGTGGAAGTTCTTTCTTTAAGTCAATATTGATAAACATTATGGCATATCTTACCTTACTTATCTTAGCAGTAATGGCATCCATACTTAGAGGTTTTCCTAAGAAGCTTACTAGCATACTGAGTTCTTTAATGGACCAATATTCCAAGAGAACTCTATATAGGTTAATCCATATAGGAATATTAGTCAGCTTGATGTTCTCTAAACTTATTCTTGGGGACCAAAATTGGAGGAATAAAGGATTATCTTATATGTGCCAAGGCCCCACTCCTAAGATTTCTTTAGTATAACTAATAATTTCAAATGTGAATCGAATCATATCCTCCTCCAAGAGTATGACTTCTTTTAAACCATAGTATTTTCATTATTTCAGGGCCCAACTTTGGATGATGGGAAATGGAGTGCACTTCCTAATGAAGAAACTAACTAATGCTATCTACTAGCTACGTGCACCATCCTTAAGAGTTTGGATGTCTGGAGCAATTAAGATTCTTCCATAGATTATCTTGTGAGTAGGACTCTTGATAAACTATTAATTGATTATATTTGTGTACCCATGTTTAGTATGTTTTTTTTGTTATTTGAGAGTCTTATGGTATTTGTGATACTTATTCTACTTTAATTATGTTTTTAGGTAATAATTGCCTTCATATACCAAAAGGAAAAGAATTCAAGTAAAATCATCATATATAATGAAAGAATTAAAGCAAACTTGGACTTACACGATCTTGTATAGTGACAATGCAAGTCACTGTAAGCATGTGGAGCTTCAAAGATGTCGTTTATGTCTGTGTATGTTGACTTACACAGCCGTGTATATGCTTGTGTAAGCTTTTGTGATCATGTAAAGTCATGATTGAGAGCTTTCTGGAGATACACAGTCGCCTATATGGCCATGTAAGTTCCAAAAAAACCTATTTTTATGCTATAAAAGGATATTATTAAGGCTACAACAAAGATAGGCAAACTAGAGGGCCATGAGAGACACCAAAAGAAGAAAGAAAACACTAAAAAGAAGGGTTGCCCATCACAAATAAAAAGATCAAAATTGGAAACATCAAGATCAACTCTAGCTTTCCAGATTTTCTAAATCAAGGCTTCAATTTGATTTCATTTTATTCTTTTTATTGTATTTCATTGCCTTTCATGCTAAATTTGAATAGTTGTGTTTTGGACATGATTATAGATTGCTAAATCTATTTCAGGGTTTATTCTTAAATTGATTTGTATATCTTTTACTTTGTTGAATTCAACATATCACTACTTTGTGATATTTGTTGTTCTTATACTTGATTTGAATTGAGAGATTGAATAAGGTTATTCGTGTTTAGTTGCACAAAGAGAGTTAGTACCCTAATAGACTTACAAATATCAGGTTGATGAGCAATTAAAGAGAGATCTTAATTGTGAGTTAATTATCCTTAGGATTGATTCAAATCTAATTGAGAAGTTAGAAGCAATTTTAAGAGATCGAGAGATTGCAACTCAACTGTTATCTATTTTAATTGGGATTACTTAATTAGATCTCGAGAGAGGGTAATCGAAACCGTTAGATATCTAAGATCAAGCATAGTTGAATTCATAAGGTGAAGGGAAGATAAAATAAGAATAGAACAATCTCTAAGTTTCCACAGTCGAGTACGTCAATTTTATTATTTTCTTTTATTTGTTCAGGTATCAAGTTTGTTAATTTACTTTAATTTTCAATCAATTCAATTTTTTTTTACGTTAGACAAAGTATGATTCAAATTGTTAGGGGACTATATTTAATCCTTATGTGAACGATATCTTTTATACTATAAGTTACGATCTATATACTTATAGTACAAAAGTTTTCTATAAAACTCTCAATAACTCTAGTTTACCTCCACTTTGTCCTTAACTACTTGGTGCCAATTTAGAGGAGGTTTGATGTTCTCTCCACTAATGATTGCATCCAAGTTTCTCAACTATTATTACTTAAGAGAGAGGGGGTTAGATTACGGAGGTGGAGCTAAGGGAAGCGGATGGGGTAGGGGAGGGAAATCATCTATGGCTTATTTCTTAATTGAATTAGAGATAGGTCTACTTAAGCTCAAAATCCAATCAAATAACTTATAAAAATATATTATAAATTAAAATAATAAATTGATCATCTTATTTATTAATATTATTATATAATAAATAAAATTTTAATAAAAGACTTGATTCAATATAATGTTCAACTAATTAATATATTATTAATTATTAATAAAATCTAATAGAATAAATTAATCATTAATATTAACAAAATAAACATAAATATATATATACTAAAAATTTTATTAATATTTTAATATAAGTAATAAGATGTAAATATGATAAATAAATAAAATAATTAGAAGTTTTATAATTTTAATTATTAATAAAAATCAACCGAGTTAACTATTAACTATTTATAAATTATAAATAGAAATATATTATTTTATCTATTAATATTAATACATAATAAATTTACATTTAATTAATACTTAATTTGTTATCTTATTAACTAATAAATATATTATTTATAATTAATTAAATTTTAATATATTATTCTTGTGGTTTGAGAATTCCTAATTACCATATTATAATATGTTTATCCACGAGAAGTGTTCCTTGTCAAAAGAAGCAAGATTAGTGAAATATAACCCATTATGCTAGAACAAGTATAATTTTATTGAAGTGTTCAATTTAGTTGCAACAAAAATAACTACCAAAAAAGATGAAAATAATTATATATAAAATTAGGATATTAATTGGTAATGAACATGAAAAAGAAAACTTGAATTAATATAATCACAAACTTAGACTAAAAATATCTGCATATTAACTATAATAAGCCTAAAATATCAAGAGTGAGTAGAGCTTTAATGATAGTGGATGATGAAAAAATTTCTACCTAACAAAATGCTAATATTCATAGGTTAAAGACAAAAGAATCAAATAAGTTCGTTGTACATGGATGCCTAATCAGCTAAAAGAAATGATATGGTAATAAATAAGAAATTCCTTTAAATAAAACAAAATACAACTTTCGAAAAATATGAGAAGTAATGGTAGTATATGATAAGAATCAAGAAGAGAAACATTATTGTAGTCAAAATGTTCATAAAGAAGATATTACTTTAAATAAAATAAAATACAACTTGCGAAAAAAAATTAGAAGCAATAGTAGTGTCTAACAAGAATCAAGCAATTAAGGAAACAAAGAAATTTAAAAAATTTAAAATCCTAAGCTACATTTTTTGTATTTTGAATTTTGTGCATAAGCTTTTTAATTTAGAAACCTAAAGCCTCGTAAACTATAGGAAAACAAAAATAAAAAAACCAATGAACAATAATTAGTGATTGGAAAAGCACAATTTAAAAAGGGATTAAATCTTGAAACAAAAATTAGAAGTGAAACTCGAAATTAAGTCATCAAATTATGAAAACAAGTAATTATAGAAAAAGCTTTAATAAAAAACATAAATATAATAAGGTAAAACACACAAATATCTCCTAAAAGAAGAAACAATGATTACACTAAAACCTTTTAGAAGTTTCTTTGCATTCTTTATCATATAGAAGCCATTTATGACAATAAAACTGTTTGATTTTTTATTAGGCCTTGAGAATTTATGAGGCACGTGGCACCCATCAATTGAGATGAGAAGCACACATAAATGCCTTTTTCATTTCTTCTAAAAAAAGACATTTATAGCCATCAAACTACTACTTAGTTTTAAAAAGGTGACTAGGATTTAAAGCTTTATAGATAGTCTAGATGGAATATAATTATGATTAAATATAATTGTGATTCAAATAAAATACACTAACCTTCGTTACAGTTTTATAAATTTTATCAAAATTCTTTATGTTAGAGAAGTGCTTTAAAGGGAATCACCTTTAGCACTTATTATACAAATCATTTTATGATTAATAAAGACATTTTTTATTATTTCTATGTTCATACATTTATGGATTTGATGTTGATCTTAAATTTGATTTAATGAAGTCCTTGATACAAAACATAGAATGGAGGAAATCATGATGAGATCGTGATACTGAGATTTCTATCATGTGTAATTATGTTAGTATCTAAACTTTCCCTAGTCATAGGATTAATGAGATGGGATATCATTAATCTGGA
>JAOSBL010000006.1:17024032-17038541 GCA_027568915.1 Erythroxylum roraimae | reverse complement strand
TATATCTTGACAGCCTTTACGAGGTTTTAGATCAGCTATAATAATATCTTGTTCTATTTTTATTTATTTGGCTACTTCAATGGCCCATTGTATTCCTTTTTGCTCCTCTTTCTGCTGTATGATCCTATGGGTGCTGAGATGTCCAATTTATTTTCAGGAATACTCTGATAGAAGCACGGATTCATCTGAAGAGACTGGTGGGCAAACCTGCCACCAGTGCCGAAGAAATGATAGAAACAGAGTTATTTGGTGTCAAAGATGTGATAAAAGAGGTTTCTGTGATAGTTGTGCCGCTGCATGGTAAGATTAGATTACTTGGCCAGATGCCTATTATTTTTCATCATATGATACTCAGTTTGTTAGTTTCTATATCTAGGTATCCAGACATTTCATTGGAAGAAATTGAGAAAATTTGTCCTGCATGTCGAGGTATATGCAATTGTAGGGTGTGCCTACGAGGAGATAATATGATAAAGGTAAACTTTTACATATTGGTACTTAGTGTTTGAATAAACCATGGATAACTTGCAGGATGATTCATTCCAGATGTTGAGCGTAATACTTTTTATGAGCTGCAGGTAAGAATACGGGAGATACCAGTCCTAGACAAATTGCAATATCTCTACTGTCTATTATCTTCTGTCCTTCCTGTAATTCAGCAGATCCACACTGAGCAATGCTCTGAGGTAGAATTGGAGAAAAGCCTCCGGGGTAAGATTTTGTTGATATTCCTGTCACATATGGAATTAATTTCCTCCCATAATTATTCTTTGAATTGATTTTTTGATATTTTTTCAGGAAGTGATATTGATCTTGCTCGGATAAAGCTGAATGCAGATGAGCAGATGTGCTGGTATGATGAGAAGCTTACTGCTTGCTGTTTTACCATGTCCTGTGTATAGTTAATCAGTATTGCCATAATTAGAAGAGTTAGCTCGTCCATCCAGTTGGTCCTTCTGTCCTAAATGATGTGTCTCTGAATATATTGGTGATTTATATTCAATTGAATTGTTTTTGTGGCCAATTTCTTATGTTCCTAAGTGGCTACTTTGTGAGGATGTCTTGGTCATTCTTAGGCTTGTTTTTTTCTCTAGAAAACTAACTATGAAATACCTTTTTACAGTAATATTTGTAGAATACCTGTTATCGATTACCATTGGCATTGCACAAATTGCTCGTATGATCTTTGCCTTCATTGCTGTCAAGATCTCCGGGGGTCAGCAACACATGATCTTAAAAGTCATGTGACCAAAGATCACACTGATGGAGGAAGTCAAGAAAATAAGACCTCTTTAGAGCTAGGGCAAAAAGACAGACTAAGACTTCATCTGTCAGATAAGTATTGTGGCTGGAAAGCAAATAGTGATGGCAGTGTCCCATGCCCACCAAAGGAATATGGTGGCTGTAATTTATCGTCATTGAATCTTAGTCGCATCTTCAAGATGAATTGGGTTGCAAAACTGGTAAAGAATGTGGAGGAAATGGTCAGTGGCTGTAAGGTCTATGATACTAATGCTTTACAGAAGTCTGGGTTAGGTGATTCTGTACTCTCCCAGTGTTCTTACAGAGAGGACAGTGAAGATAATTTCTTGTATTGTCCATCATCTAAAGACATTAAGATAGAAGGAATAAGTTACTTCAGACAGCACTGGGTCAAGGGAGAACCTGTCATTGTGAAGCAGATATTTGATACCTCATCATTTTCTTGCTGGGACCCAGTGGTTATATGGAGAGGGATTCGGGAAACATCTGATGAGAAAATGAAAGATGAGAACAGAATAGTGAAGGCTATAGATTGCTTAAATGGGTCTGAGGTGAGCTCCTGACTGTTCCTTGTATTTGAACCTGTGAAATTTATTTTTATCCTGATTTCTGTTAATTGTTTATACTGAATTCTATCTCTTACAAATGTGAATCTTTGTGATAGCAGGTTGAAATCAAACTTGATCAGTTTATGAAGGGATACAAAAAAGGACGAATCCGTGAAAATGGTTTACCAGAAATGTTAAAGTTGAAGGATTGGCCTTCCCCCAGTGCTTCGGAGGAGTTCTTGTTTTACCAGAAACCTGATTTTATTAGTCAATTGCCTCTACTTGAGTTTATCCATTCAAGATTGGGTCTTCTAAATGTTGCTGCAAAGTTGCCTAATTACTCCTTGCAGAATGATGTGGGACCTAAGATCTATTTATCTTATGGGACCTATCAGGAGCTCGGTAGTGGTGATTCAGTGACCAATCTTCATTTCAAAATGCATGACATGGTAACTTATTTCTTTTAAGTTTCAGAACAAAACTCTTTTAGGTTCTTTTCTTAGTTATTGAGATTTGAAAATATTAGAGATTAAAGATGTATCTTTGTGGTGAGAGAATATTTTGTTCTAACATTGGCTGTGGCAGGTATATTTATTGGTGCACACTTGTGAAATCAAGCAAAAGGGCCAGGATGATAGTGACTCAGATGGCACTCAGACAAGCTTGAACGAGGGAAGGTTACCTGATTTTTCTGTTGGTAAACATAACATACTGCATGGACTGAAGATAGCTACTGATAACAATGTAAAATTGGAGGATTCAGGAACAACTACCATTCTTGAAAAGTTCGAGACAAATGAAAATCAACAGGTTCAAAACACCATTGAAGAGGGTGATAGGTTGGAGGACCCACACTTACAAAATAATGGGGGTGACACCTCTATGGAAACCTGTGCTGGAATTCACTGGGATATCTTCCGTCGGCAGGATGTTCCAAAGTTGGCCATTTTTTTGCAAAGACACTGTCAGGAATTTGGGCATGCTGACAATCTAGCTAATGATTTTGTAAGTTATCCGTTTGGCATCAAAATATAGGCCCTTTTTTTATAAAATAATGCCACTGATCTTATTATCTTGGCTCCCAGTCAACAAGACCACTTTATGATGCAGCATTTTTCCTTGATGGCCACCATAAGAGAAAATTGAAGGAAGAATATGGTATGAAAATTTGCAAATATTCACTTTCCAAGATAGTGTTTATATGTTGGGAAATTAGGCTTCTCGTGTGAGTAGCACAAGTGTACCTCTGCTGTTCACTTTGAAGTTTGCTGTCTTTAGAAAAATGTACCTGCATGGAAAATTGATTTGATATGGAAACCTATTCCTTGTCTTCAGGAGTTGAGCCATGGTCATTTGATCAACATTTGGGGCAAGCGGTGTTTGTCCCTGCTGGATGCCCTTTTCAAACAAGGAACCTTATGGTAAGCTGATGGTGATTCATTTGCTTTCCATCAGGTTAACCATAAGATTACATGTCTGAAGTGATTTTTCAGTGAAAAACAAAGATAAATTCTTGATCCTAAATGATCACTTTGTCAAACATATCTGTCTTGAATATTTGACTTTTAGATTTTATGGATTACTCATGAAAAGAATCTCCATGACTATCTTGTGCTCATTTGTCTGCATTAGAATGGTCATTCTTTGGAAATGGAATGAAATATCTTTTGTGTATTTCTGCTCAAAAGGAACTTAAATGGTTTTGATTGGCGGAGAAATCTTGATCATGAGAGAATAAAACTTCTGTATAGAAATAAATAGTGTTTGTTGGACAAAAATTATCTTCCACCATACAGCAATTTTTTGTGTGTTATTTGATGACCTGGTCATGTAGATGGAAGTTTGGACAGTTTGGTGAAAGGGAAGTAGAAGGAAGTATAATTTGTGAATTTTGCAGTCCAATGTTCAGGTGGGACTTGATTTCTTATCTCCTGAAAGTGTTGGGGAGGCTGTTCGGTTAGCTGAAGAAATCCGCTGTTTACCAAATGAGCACGAAGCAAAACTTCAAGTGTTGGAGGTGAGGCAAAGAATCGTTGCTCAAGAATGTTAAGCACTTGTTTATTTGCAACTATTTGTATTTGTACATTTTCGTTTATCACTTTTTCATATTATTTATGCATTTAAGATTGGTTTTTATATTTCTTTTTTGGGTTTGGTATAGGTTGGGAAAATATCACTGTACGCTGCCAGTTCAGCCATTAAGGAGGTCCAGAAATTGGTGCTTGATCCAAAGTAAGCTAATATTAACTTGTCAAATTTCTGTCCATGCATTCCTTTTCCCTCATTGGCTACTGACATAAGAGGATTGTGATCGAGGACTTTACGATAGCTTACATCGAAACATTAGAAAAATAAAAATGTTCTTTTCCCCTTGGGAGTTAGCTGCTCGGGTTTTCCAAGTGCATTTCTATGGTGGGACTAATGAATTAAATATGTTCATATTTCAGACTTGGTGCAGAGATTGGATTTGAGGATCATAATTTAACTGCGGCAGTTTTCGAGAATTTGGAGAACTTGGAAAAGATTACCAAGCGAAGACAGATAACTTGCGCCTGAATTAGAATTACTGTATATAACTAAATAGAAAAGATAATTTATAAAAGGTTGTCATGTCTCTTTAATCTTGTAAGCGTAGTGCTTAGAATTATATATTTGTATGATTCTCAAGATCAGTGACTTGGTTGGTTGCCAGGAATTGTAAAATCATTAGATGATGAATAACGAACGAGTTTGAAGTTATTCGTATAATGTCTTGATGACAGGTTTGCAAAAAGTCTTGGAAATCTTCTTTTCCACATTTCCATCTAGGGTAAACTGAGGTTGCAGCTTTAAAGCATGTGTTGAATACATTTGGGTAAAGGATTTGCATACAAACTGCCCAAGGCACTTCTAATTTTCCCCTCCGCAAATCAGGAGATGAGACTAAAAGAATCTGCGATTCTTCGGAAGTCTGACTTGACATTTGGCCAAGCCGACTCTGGTGATTGTGCGTTTAAAGTGTAAAGCCTACCACCATTAGCACAACAAACTGCCACATTATGACGTCTAAATCTGGGGCTTTCAACTGTGAACTCTAGCTCGTAATACCTCACATTCCGCCTAGAGCCCACTGATCCTGCCCTTGAACTGCTTCCTATCAGTGTTCCTTTCAAGTCAGGTCGTTGTCCAGATCCTGTGACCGTTTTAATTAGGACCTCGCCCACTTCCCTAGCACCTCCAAATGCTTCAAACCTAGAAAGGCAATGTCAAGCTGTTAAATTCCAGTGACGAAGATTCTGTTTCCAAGTATATATATATATATATATATATTCCTGTTCACGTGCCTTGACAATACGAACATAGTTACTCACGAGAAATCAATGGGAACAGGTGAAACAATGACACTGACATTGAGCTCGCCACTTGAACCTGGTGGACCAAACGCAACAACTGGCTCATTTACATTCTTTCGCCGCCGGCCATCGGGTTTCTGAGCAGTTATGGGAGGAGGGTCAAGTGACCTATCATATTCTTCTCTCTCAGCTGCACGATACAGTATCCTTTGATCGCCAACCCAGCTTGCTGGGTATATGAATTCTATCCTTAAAAATGCACCAAAACTCTTCTTTAGTCCAAAACACAATCTTAAAAACTACAATGAATATACAACTGTGCGTCCTATAAGAACTTCACTCTGGTTTCAAGGACATGTTATCAAACTTACTAACCGAATCCTTCGTTTGTGTCAATACAACGGCTATACCCTCTAATGGGGTAAAGCACATCAAGTTTGAGATTTCGAGCGCTTTCTGGGGATAACCCCAGAAAAAAGCTGGTAAGTCCACCGAAGTTTGCGCCAACAGCCACTAGAGAAGCTGAACCAACTCCAGCTAGCAGTCTCCTCCTAAGCGTTGAAGCCAACGGTGCAAATTGTTCCGCGGGAGCCTTTCTTATTACTTCCTGGGAACTCTTCTTCTCCGATGACTGCGTCATGTATACCCTTCTATGGATGGAGTTGGACCCATTTTTCCATGTATCAAAATAGTATCGAAATGCCATCGGATAGCTAGTAAGGTTCTTACTTTCCACCTGGTCAGTTCAAGGTGAGGGTGGACAACACGCTTATCCATATTTTGATACTTATCCTTTCCGTGGCTGCAAAAAGTTATTGGAGCTAAGACAGACACATTCGGTTGATGCAGAGTAAACACTTTTATGGTCCCAATCCAATGGGCCACCAGCCTAATTGAAGAGAAATAATTATATACATAAATCTCTCACCCGTTGTTTGGAGCTTGACGGTCTGCTAGCACTAAAAATTTAAAACTTAGGAATATCTTTATTATATATATAACATGTAAGTCATAAGTTAATTCCTCATGACATAATTAAAATTTTTAACATAATCTATTCTTCTTTTTATATAATACATTTGATTTTATTTCTAATGTAACCTTTTATTTTAATTATTAGCTAGGTTAAAGGCTCTTCGTAGTAAATGAAAATTAAGGCATTACATATCATTTTTTCTTATATATAAATTACTATTACCATTTTTATTTTTAATATCAGATATTCTACTTATGTAATTCTTCATCTGGTGTAAGAATTTATAATTTAATCTAAGCTTTGATTGGTTCAATAATTCTATTAATTATTTATTTACATAATATCTTCTTATGAACCTAAATATCAAAGGGCAAAATCTAAATGAATTTGCCCTTTTCGCAAAATAAGACTTTAATTTAAACTTTAATTCACTTAATAATTCTTAGGATTTAACCATTTATTTGAACTAGAGTTAGATAAGACGTATATTGATATCTTTTAATAAATTTGTAGAGGAAGTTAATCAATGTTACTTGAAGAAGTTAGATAGTTTATATCAGTGATAGATTAATATCTTATAGATCACTCTCATCCTCATGGATTTTCTAACAGGGAGAACACATTAATAATTATAAGTTTAAATTGATAAAACACCCAAAATTGTACTCAGACATGTCCTCCTTATATTGTTGAATATGGCTTAGGTTCTACATTTAGGATTTTACTGTCAAAAACCTAACTATTCCAAATCAAACTATAATTGGTTTTCTTGTGGGCTGCTCCATTTTCTCTACCCAGCAACCCGAAGGTATTGACAAGTTCAGTCGAAACTTGGAGTTAATCCCATCATAATTGGGTCTTAAAAAGTTCACGTATCACTTAGTGTCTCGCCGCTACAAAGACACACCAATGAGTTGCGACCTGTTTTTTTTTATAGGGTCGGGTAACAGTGATACCAAAACTTATGAGCTTAATTATACACCGTTCCCGCAGAACCCAAATGTCACAAACACTGCATTTCAAAGTCATTACTACGTATCTTTAAGTAAAATCATTGGAGGCAACCACGTGAAAGTGTTGTATAGTCTACTAGTGTATGGATTTGATGGTAACGAAGGCACTATAGTTGATTAAGGCACAACATTCACGTAGGGATTCACTTGGGTTAGGGAAAATAGATGCAAATGAGGATAAAATTTAGGATTCAATCCAAATATGTTTTAGGGGCAAACAAATGTAAACTAATTTTAATTTTTGGAAAATAAATAAAAGTAAATTAATTTTAATTTTTGTTAAAATTATTATTTACATGGCAGCCGACCTTACGTGACACGTACATGTGGCCAAAGTTTACAAGAACATAACATTTACTTGATGGAGTTAGCATTTTAGGAGTCAATTACTCTATTTTGAAAATGTTAGAGCATAAATTGGTATTAGAGATAACGATAGGAGTCATCTTAAACTTTTTTGTCCAATATTAGAGGAAAAATTGAACCTTTTGTTTTATAAAAAAATATGAGTTCAAATTGATTATCTTACAATAAAAATGTGGGTCGTTCGAGCTATTGGATTGAACTTTGTGTTGATTCTTTAGGTTTAGGCCAATTTAAAACTTAAGTTGATTGAGTCTAATTCGTTGACTTCATGTTGGACGAATTGAATCAAGTCAAATTGAATTGGACTAAGCTGAATTCGAATCTTTTTACCAACTCTATGTGAAACAGTGAAGTGAATAAAATAAAACGTGAGCTAAAGTTATGGAAAAATATTAACACTGTACAAATTGTATAAAGTTAGAAAAGAGAAAAATAAACGGAAGTTATAGTTGTCTGTGAATAGAAGAGGGCGTGTGCAGGAGTGTGCAAAAACAAAAAAGAGTTGGGAATACAGAGTGTAGTGAAATATTGATTGAGGTGGAGGAAAAACAAAAAAAAAAGGTTTAAAGACTTTGGAGAGAGAGAAACTACCTTGAGTTTGGAGGAGAAAATAAATCAAAACACAAGCACGGCGAGGGGAAAAAAGAGAAGAAAAGAAGAAGGAAAGTAGTTTTTGAGTAAATCCCTTATTTATAAGCCATTAATAAAGATAGATGAATCATGAAAGCGTTATCCCATTTTCGTTTAACTCCTACAAGTTTAACCTTTTCTATTTTATTTTAATTTCAATGAAGTAATCTATATTGATGTTTTAAATTTCATAAATTTTTTTTAGTATATTAGGGCTTCATGAACTTTTCCTTATATATATTTCAATAAAAAATATATTGTCTTTTATCTACTATTTATTTGTTGCAATTATGACCCAATAAAAAAGTATAAATATTTTTTAACAAGTAATATCAAATCATTGGTTGCTACTAACTATTCAGTTTGAAAATCACATGTGAGGATATTTTGTGTTTTAAGGATTAGATGATCTTATTTTTGCTTACGTAGGCAAACTTGCAAGTACAATTAACAAAAAATGAACAATTTTTGGCCTATTTTAATGTACTGATAATAGTATATTGATCACGCGTCGTAAGAGATAAACATATGCATATTACAGGAAAGCTAACAAATATTTGTAAAAGAAAGATGTAAAATAATTATTTCTTGTATTATATCTAGAAACCCATTCAAACCCTTTTTATCTACGTCATGTTCTAGTAACAAGCAAACTCTCTTGAGGCATTCACTAGTGAATTTAGGTAAAATTTAATCACTAGTAAAATTAAATTTGCACTAAAATGAATCAAAGATAATTGATAGAAATGTATCCTATTTATTAATAAAAATAAAATAAAATATATAAAGATAAATGCAAAGGTTCCATCCTATCTAGAAATAAAAAATAATTACCCACTCATCATATTTAAACCACTCTATGTAACAATAAAAACAAAAGAAATGAAAAATAGAAAGATTTATAGAACTGATCCCAATATTCCTATACGAGATTCGAGTTGTTAGGATGTTTTCAAATTTCATTTTCTTTCAAAATGGCTACTCAATACTCCTTTAGTTGTTTCTACCCCTTTGGCAACTAACTCAAAGTTTGGAATGAAAGAATATGAAATACTCTAAAACTACAAAAATAATGGTTGCGGGTTTCTATAAAAGGTTAATGTTTGATATGCATTTAGCTTGAGATGCAACTATGCCTCAAGCTGTGCATTGGCTCTATAGTATCTTTAATAATCTTAGTTGTAGAAAAAATAAGAGAGTTATGACCAATCTAAGAAACATTATTGCAACTATTTAGCCATTTCTTTATTTTCTTTTATTATACTTTATTCTTGCTTTAACTTTACGTCGTTTTGTTTGTTAGTTTCTTTAGTTTTAGAATTAGATTCCTGGTCAATATATAACTAGGAGTACATTTGAGGGCTTAGTAGAAGCAAATCCTGAAATAGAGAGAACAATGTGAAGAATTCTTTATAGGACTAAACTAAGAGAGTTTAAAGTAGACCATCGAATTGAAGGATTGGAAGGTCACATGGATACAGAAGAATCTTACAACATGGCATACCAACGATGTACAATGTTCGACTATACTAGACTAGATCTAACTGATGCAGAATCTAGTATAGTGAGAGGCGAACAACTTCAAGATCAAGTCAAGCATCATCTACACGGTGCAACAGTCCGTTAAGTTTGATGGATTATGGGACAAAGACCTAACGAGCATGTCTCCAACTTTTTAGAGATCTGTGATACATTTAAGATCAATGGAGAAAACAATGAAGCCATTAGACTGCATGTATTTCCATTCTTCCTAAGAGGAAAGTCTAAGTAACTGAATTCTATGCCACATTCGTCATTTACTACATGAGAACAAGTGGTGAATTTTTTGTTTTGCTGAAATTCTTTTCCCCTAAAAAGACTGCGAAGTTCAAGAATAACATCTCCTTATACTCCTAAGTTGAAGGTGAGTCACTGTATGACACATGAAAGAGATTCAAGGAGATGCTCAGACGATGTCTACATCATGGACTTCCCCTATGGATGCAAATCCAAACCTTTTATAATAGGCTAAGTCAAAGTATATGACAGTCAATAGATGTAGCAGCTGGAAGGACATTAAACAATAAAACACCACAAGCGACATAAGAGTTGATAGAAGATATGTTCATGAACAACTACTAGTGGTGCTTAGCTAGAGCACGAACCAATAGGCTAGCGAGGTTTTATGAAGTAGATGCGATAGCACAATTGGCAAGCCAAGTGGAGTCCCTGAGCAAGAAGATAGATACATTGACTATGGCTCTACAAGGAAGGGTGATGCAGTGTGAAACGTGCAAGTTAGATCATTAAGGACAAAAATGTCAGTCACTTCAGCTTGAACACATGGATTATTTACAGAATGCTCCAAGACCCCAAAATAATCCTTATAGCAATACGTATAATCCTGGATGGAGGAACCATCCTTACTTTTCAAGGGGAAATTAGGGACAATAAAGAAACCATCATCCACTTAGATTTCAACAACAAACATAACAACTAAGGAACCCTGGTATAGATGAGCTGATTATGGAATTCATTTAAGAATCAAGGACAAAATATTAGCAAATTGATGCATCCATACAAAAACTAGAAATTAAAATCGACCAACTTGCAAAATTAGTGGCAAAAAGACCGAAGGGGAATTTGTAGAGTACAACTGAAACAAATACTAAGGAAAGAGTAATGGAAATCACCCAGACTACTGAGAAGAAGCTTCAAAAGAAAGAGAAGGAAGTGACTTCTAAGAGTCACTCGAAAGTTAAAGGTGGAAAATACCTGAAGAGAGTCAAGGAGTATTGACATATAATTCCATATCCTATTAGAGCAAAGAGATAATCATTGGATGTAGAGTTAGATAAGATCCTTGATCTTGTAGAATAACTAAGTAATGAGTTCTCTTCTTTTGAATCTCTTTTGTAAAAACTAAAGAGCACAGATTCATTAAAAGAGGCATCATTAAACAAGAGGACTCAAAGAAGTTAGAGACCGAAGTGTTAAGTGAGGAGAACTCTAGCAAGAAGATCAAACTACCAAAGAAGAAAACTGACCTAAGGAATTTCTATATCCCTTATACTAAAAGTAGCTTAAAAGTGGATGAGTCTTTCGTTAACTTAGGGTCTGGCATAAATATGATGCCTTATACCTTATTTGATAAAATGGGAATAGAAGAACTTGAATCGACTAAGATATGAGTTTATATAGCTGGTAGTACATTACAACATCCTAGGGGAATATTAGAAAATGCACCAATTAAGGTTGATAAGTTCACATTCCCAATTGAATTTATAATTCTTGACATAGAGTAGGACTCAAAAACACCTTTAGTCCTCGGGCGACCATTCCTAGCAATTGCCAAGTCAAGTTTAGACATTGACAAAGGCAAGTTAACTTTAAAGGTAGGGGATAAAGAGGTGATCTTTAAAGTCTCCAATGTCAAAAGCAATTCTTTTGAATTTCTGGATGCTATTGAGGTTAAGCAGTCTTGTCAAGATGTTTTACAGGACTTCTCATATAAGGATCCATCATAACTGTCACAAATTCAAAGGAAAAAACCAAAGAAGAAATGTGGTGGAACGCCTCAGAAGGTAGCCCACCTGTAGGTTATGGAACCTATGGTAAGGCTATAACAATACAATTTATATAACTTACCTTGATCGAAAGAGATACGTCAAGCTAAAGACGGTAAAGAAACGCTACATGGGATGCGACCTATAATTTAGTTTTATTCTTATTTCAATATTATCTTGTTTTAAGCTTCCACTATAATACAAGTTTTAATTGATTAAATTTTGTTTGAAGTATTTTAGGATAGAAGAAAAATTAAGCTTATTGGGAAGAATTATGTATAATAGTGACATTAAAGGATGCATGTTATGAGTTGTAATGCTAAAGTGCAAAACTTTCATGTTTTATCATCAATTTTTACTCTTTAGCTTCTCCTGATGCTCTCATTAAGTTAGTCTTTATAACCTTTTGACTTGTTTGCACATTCTTCATCTTTTATATCTAATTGAATGCCTACATTATCACTATTGGTTATTTAATTCATCACGCTTGGGCAATACCAGGATAGTCTTGAGCTTGCTTGCTTACTATAAGTTGTTCCTTGATACTTAGCTTAATCCTCGCCATCATAACTTCATGACTTCCTTCTATCTTTAAGAAATTGTTATTGTTCCTTTCTTGCCTTATTTCTTGTAAATAGGTCTCTAGACTGATCAAAAACACACCTAGGTTGGCTTTAGAAATCCTATTGTGATCTTGTGGCCATTGAATTATCCCCTAAATTGTATCCCCTATCTAATCTGCCTTAACTTCATTCTAAATCTCACTAAGAAAGCTATATTGATAAAATAGGTCATCCAGGTTTACTTCCCTTCCCTTGCATAAGGTTCAAGTGTTTTAAATGTTTTAAGTATTGCAGCCTATCCATGATGTTCATTTTCTTCTTAATTTCTGTCTATAATAGTAATGAAGTTCTAGGTAGTAAGTTTTTGCACCAGATCAACTTATGCCACCCTACTCAATTGCCTTTTGGAACTAGCTATTTTCTTCAAAATCTATCAATGAATTGACTTATAGGGAGACTATTCCATTGATAACAGTCCTCTTTATCTAGATTAGGGTTATAAGCTAGGAGCAAATGACTTATTTCTCTAAGGAAACCACTCCATTATCCTCCATTGATCCATATTCCCAGCTTACCTTCTCTAAGAATGTTATGTATTATTTGAATTGCCCTTCAGTTTTCAATTAGAGGGCCATAGCCATTCCAATTGTTATGCCATATAGAATCTTTAACTCCTTTTAGTATTTTGTATGTTATGTTTGGCTTAAAAGAGTCCCTCAACTTTCAGAGTTGTGTAACAAATTAGGAACAGGTAGTTTTGTTATCACAAACCTATAAACACTTGCCTTTAATAATATAATTATGCATCCATTTTAACCATAGTGTCTCCTTGCCCTCTAATATTCTTTAATGACTCCTTCCCAATAGTATTTTATTACTTATCTTTATGAACATTACTTCTAAAAACCCCTTTTCAAAGGGCTTACATATCTCCTTTCAATTCACTTTTGCCTTGCCTACACTTCCGCTTTGGGTTCCCTAAAGGAATTTCTTCATTATTACTTCAATTTTCTTGATAGAACTTTATATAGAAATATATAGGAGGTCTAATAGATAAGCATTTCTTTCACAACAAATTTGATTATTTGTAGCTTACCTTTAAAAGGAAGAGATATGTTTGTGCAAGCTCCTAGTCTTCTCTATAATTTTTCAATTAAAGGGATGTTATCCTTAAATTTCAACCTTCTAGTTAAAAGAGGTAACCCCAAATACATCAAAATAGAGTGCTTCCTTTTTATACTTGTTAAACGAACAATTATATATGCTAAATGATTAGCACTAGAAAAGACTATGAAATGACTTCTATTGTAGTTTACTTCCCGATCTGATAAGAACTTAATCTCCTTCAAAGTTTCAATTAAATACCAAAACAGATTTGGAGTGAGCCTCACTGAAAAGCAAGAGATCATCTGCAAAATATAAAGAGATATGGGGACATAGGATCTCCTTGCCCGAGTCCCCTAACTCCCTTGAAAAGCTCTGATGGAACACTATTAACTAATACACTGAATGAAGTAAAGCATATACAAGCTTTGATCCAACTTCTAAAAACCTCAAGGAACTTAAGTATCTCCAATGGTTATCACATAAAGCCTTAGTTTATACTATCAAATGCCTTATTGAAGTCCACCTTAATTGAGCAATACTAAGTGGAGTTCTTCATTAAGTAACCTTTTAGTTGTTAATGTGCAATGAGTGAAGTAAATCACGCGTTAATATAGACTTTACGTTCAATATACAAAATGCACAAGAAGGGGGGTTGAATTGTGTATTCTTTTTCGTGAATACAATCCTCTTTTTCTATTTCTTTGAAAACTTGCTTTTTCAAACTTTATTAAGTAAAAATCACAATGTATTGCAATTAACTTCTAGATACTTGTATAAAACAGTAGAAATTAAAAGTCAAGAGTTAGAGAGTAGACACAACGATTTTATCCTGGTTTACCCCAAACCGTGGGCTACATCCAGTTCTCAGAATCCTTTATGAGATTTCACTATTCTTCTCAAATATACAAGTATTGTTTTTCACAGAGCCTCTTCAGGTCTCTTACACCAAGTATTATTTTTGCTCACTTAGCCTCTTTAGGCTCTCAGCTTTTCTTCTCTCTTACAAGAAAGATATTACGAGCTTTGTTGCAGTAATGATAGCTCTAGTGTTTCGCACAAAAAATACAGTGTTTGCTAAAGTTCAAAACCTTAAGATCACTATCTCAAATCACTAATTGAATTCACTAACTTTTTCAGTCTTCGACTCCGACTTGTATTTATAGCCT
>JAOSBL010000006.1:17009780-17023932 GCA_027568915.1 Erythroxylum roraimae | reverse complement strand
ACACCGAGCTCTGATACCAATTGAAGTAAATCACGCGTTAGTATAGACTTTACGTTCAATATACAAAATGCACAAGAGGGGGGGGGTTGAATTGTGTATTCTTTTTCGTGAATACAATCTCCTTTTTCTATTGCTTTGAAAACTTGCTTTTCCAAAGTTTATTAAGTAAAAATCACAATGTATTGCAATTAACTTCTAGATACTTGTATAAAACTGTAGAAATTAAAAGTCGAGAGTTAGAGAGTAGACATAACGATTTTATCCTGATTCACCCCAAACCGTGGGCTACGTCCAGTCCTTAGAATCTTTTCTGAGATTTCACTATTCTTCTCAAATGTACAAGTATTCTTTTTCACAGAGCCTCTTCAGGTCTCTTACACCAAGTATTGTTTCCACTTACTTAGCCTCTTCAGGCTCTCAGCTTTTCTTCTCTCTTACAAGAAAGATATTGCGAGCTTTGTTATAGTAATGATAGCTCTAGTGTTTCGCACAACAAATACAATGTTTGCTAAAGTTCAAAAACTTAAGATCACTATCTCAAATCACTAATTGAATTCACTAACTTTTTCAGTCTTCAACTTTGACTTGTATTTATAGCCTTCGTCGTCAACTACTTCTTGATAACTACTTCTTTCTTCTTGTTTCTTGATTCTTGTAGAAACCGTTATTCAGTTGAGTTATGTAACTAACTCGAACTGATTAACCGTTTGACGTAGTATCAGTTCTTCGTCTTAGTTTTTCTTCCGTCTTAGTTTGCTTCCGTCTCACTTTTGCTTTCGTCTTAGTTTCTTCCGTCTTACTTTTGCTTCCGCTTCCATCTTAGTTTCTTCCGTCTTACTTTGGCTTCCGCTTCCGTCTTAGTTTGCTTCCGTCTCACTTTTGCTTCCGTCTTAGTTTTGCTTCCGTCTTACTTTTGCTTCCGCTTCCGTCTTAGTTTCTTCTGTCTTACTTTTGCTTCTGCTTTCGTCTTACTTTTGCTTCTGCTTCCGTCTTAGTTTTTCTTCCATCTTAGTTTGCTTCCGTCTTTGTTTCCTTCTGATCAAAATGGTTCAACAATTTCTAATATTATTATTATTTGATTTTCACCAAAATTATTAGACATGAAGTCATTTTGACTTAACAATGAGAACAATATCACTATTGTGTCTTCCTTGTAAACATGCTCCCTGGTTATCATTTAGGACCAAACAGAGGATTGATTTCAATATGTTTGCCAATACCTTAGAAATCACTGTACATAGAAAGTTTGAGCAAGTTATTGGCATGAATTTTCCGTAGCTAGAAGGGTTTGGCGTCTTAAAAGCTAAACAAATAAGGTCTTATTTAATTCTTATAGTAGCACACCATCTAAAAAAATTCATACAATGCCTCTATTACCAATTTGCCAATTTGGGGTCAAGTTTGTTGATTGAAATAGTTATTCAAAACACCTTGCCTTAGGGCATTTTGGCCATTCATTTGAAACAAAATTTTCTTAATCTCAATAGCATCCACAGGTATTGTGAACCTCTTAACTTCTACATTACTAATTCTACACTTTATGAATGGCTTGAACTTTTCTAAAGAGAGTTTTAAGAAATGACTACTTTTCTATAATTTCCTCCTGTTTTGTAATTAAACCCCCATTAGGTGATGCAATTGAATAGATTTTATTAAATTTTCTTTTGGCAACTATAGTTTTAAAGAAATATTTAGTGCATTTATCCCCTTCCTTCAACCAATTCATTCTTGCCCTTTTTCTTAAGAGAGAGTAATGATCATAACCCGCTTGTAAATACTCCTTTAGAGCATGCTTCTCCTCCATGAGCAATCCATTATTAGTTGGATTAGCAGATAGCCTTAGTTGGATGTCTTAAAGATTCTTATTAGTAATTATGACTCCTAGTCTGGTACTAGAGCCTCCTTTAGCATTGAACTTCTTTAGCTCCTACCTCATAGCCTTTAACTTTTGCATAAAAATGTAATTTTGGGTACCTATTATGTTTACCTCTAGTCTTCTTTGCAATGCTCCTTGAAATCCACTATCAGAAGCAAGGTATTTATTAAATCTAAAAGGAAGATATTTATTAAATCTAAAAGGACTTCTTCTACTCACTTTTTTAAACATCTCACATATCGTAATTAGTGTGTGATCTAAAAATTAGGAATCCATGAAGCTGCTTACTTCCATAGAATTCAGTTAACCACTCTTGGTTAACTAAAGCCTTATTAAGCTTTTTCCTTATGTAACAAGAGTTTCCTTGTTTATTGCTCCAGATAAACATATTTTCGTCACTCTTCAAGTCTACAACCACCATCCCCTCCACATATTCCTTGAAATATTTAGTGAAGTTTCTCATGTTGTAGTGTCCTTATGTTTCAGTTCTAGACATAATATAATTGAAATCCCCACATACTATTTAAGGCCTCAAGCATTGCCCCTGCATTCTCTTTAGGATCTTCGAGAGAAATTTTCTTTGGAAATTAATATTTGCACTATATACAAAGAAGGCATAGACATTTATGTTGTCCAATATAAAGTGTATCCAAGAATAAATGACTTGATCGCATGCATTGAGCTCCTTTATCTTCACTAAATTAGAGATTTATCTGATGGTCATTATTCTTTAGTAGTGACCATGCTTCTCCATAAATACAAAATCCCTTAAAGCTTGTAGCTTTCTAAAGGCAATTTAGGCCATGTATATTCAAAGCTATTATATTTATATGGTTAGAAAATTTCTTTTCAGAGCTCTTTCTATTACTACCTCTTTTTGATTTCCTCCTTTTGACACTTTGGAATTCTCCCTCCTTAGTCTCATTCTTTTACCTATTTTTAGCAAAAGTGCTTGAGTATTATTATTTGATATCTTGACGGTTTGCTTCTCTTATATGACCAAATTCCAGCATCTCCTAGCTATCACTAATATAAATCAGAGGTTATCCTATTGCCCACAAGTTATATCTCAAACCCTTCAATTGGTGCAATCCCTACTTGAGATACATTTTCTTCTATCTCCTGAGTTTCTTTGCCTTCTATTTCTTAGATCCCTTATCCTAATCACCGGTCCCCTCCTTGTTAATCCTCATAAACTCATAGTAGTCTCCCTAATTGAAGGTTCTACGCGTAGCTTTCCATTACTTCCCTTGCAGCTTAAAGGAAGGTGTCCATTGATAAGTTACCAATATAGAGTCCTTAAAGAGAGTTATTATGCCCCATCCTCTTTAATGGTATATTCTCTGGTAGTTAACTTACACAGATCCTAGCAAATCTTATTTTATTCATTCTTATCATATTCTCGTCCATTTAAAGGGTTTTCCCCATGTAATATACAAGCATGCTAAGCCCCTTTGTTGTCTAATATTCCAGTGGCACATTTGTGTAGGTTCACATATAGTGGTACATTATGCTGCTTCATCCTTCCTAGGTTGAAAATTGGTTGTTATTTTTGAATGAATAGAGAAAGTTAGGAGATATGCCATGACCCTTCCTCCACCACTTTCCAAGCCTTAGACTAAGATGTGAAGGTGCAAAGGATCAAATTATCCTCTGAGAGCAAACCTTCCAGTAGCCCTCTTGATTTTTAGTGGTTGTGTGTCCACCTGAACATGACTAGAAATGTTGGTCCTTTCTCTAAGAGTAAGCGAACTAAGGTAGCCTCCTAACTACTAGCTCCTACCATTAGAACCTCAAGCTCCATAGCTACAATTGTTCTTCCATCTTCGTGTTTTATAGGTGATAGTAATGCAATGAACACTTTGAGTTATCCCCTAACACTTGCTTTTAACTCTTATTTTGCACTGTTGGCATAACTGTTAGCCAGCTAGGAAGCATGCATAGGGGGGCAGCAATGGAGGACAGGGTTGTAACCTAAGGGGTAATGGAGGAAATTTGTTAGGTATTAGGTACGTTATGAGACAAAGCACTTTTGACAGGATTTATGCATTGCAAGGCAAGAATCAACCTTTTTCGGCGAAAAATTAAAAAAAATAGATTCCTAAAACGGTATAAAGTCAAGGCGAGAGTAGAAAAGACAAAGAACAACTAAAATGCCCTTAATAGGAGTCGAAGCTAAGGAAAGCAATTCAACTGAACAGTAAGAACCCAGAAATATGGTCGATGAGTGACAGCTAAACAACAGTCAGGGACCATGTTTAGCAAAGAGATATAGGTTTAAAATAGGAATAAGTGAGGGGAAGAGGGCTTGAGATCCTCTGTACCGGCTTTCTTGTGCCATTTATGTGCCAACCACTCCCATCCACAGATTTCACAATAAATAAATGGGACAATGTGAAATAAGTGGATGGGAGAAGGTGGTACAGAAATGGCACAGAGTAGGCGGTACAAACGATCTCATCCCGGGGAAGAGACCCCCATACCCTTGGATTATTATTGTGTGGTGCATCTCCCAAGACATTTCGTTCTACAATATTACATCGTTGATATCCTCAAATTGAATTTCCCAATTTTTAGACCAACCTTATGATCAATTTAACTACCGTCAGTACAACTGTCATCTCCCATTGTACATCATATAAGTTTTTAATATCAGTTTACCGTTAATTAGTTAAGTAAGGAATGTTGGTAGGAGTTTTTAATTTGTAATGGTTTGTACTGTGTTTAATGTTTCGATCAATTAAAGTTACCTACTATGTTATGATATATAGGACCTGTTGAAATAACAATTTAATTTCATTTTCACATTTTGATTAATATTTAGTGTGAAGTGAAACTTTATATCTTGACAAGCTCATAGATTATTCTTTTTCACAATTTATTCAAGAAAGTAATTCATTTCCCTTTCCGTTAAGTTCTTAGAATGTAGCCAAAACGGATCAAAGTGAGTATCGAAGAACATAAAAAAAAACTGTCATTAGAACTTGAATATCATACCTATAAAAGGAGTTTCATAAAACTTGATAGTTACTTGTAGCATGGATAACTATTGATTTATGACGTGGCCAATTTTGATGGATCACTTCTTCTTACCCTTAATTAAAAATAGTTTTTTTTCTTCTTATTTTTGATCTTCTAGTTTTAAAGTAGTCTCTGTCTTGTTCACTTGACATTTGATTTGATTAGAAAAAAAACCCAATTATTATTAACTTCTGACGATGGAGATGGTCCACATGCATGAACGATACGCAGCTACTACATCATTTCTATTGTTTTATGATATCATTTGAAATATCACGAGCCACGTGAGTTGTATTTATAGTTTTGCAACTTCCATGGAGAACTCCATCTTTTGGAATCAAATCACCCAACCAAAAATAACACTTTTATCCTCAACTTTCTCATCAGAGATCTATCAGTCTTTCTTTTTGAATCAAGAACTAAAAAGAAATATAATTAATGTCAAAAAAAAAGAAATATAATCAAAGAAGAAAAGAAACAGTATAATTATATATATGAAAGATGCTAATTCATTATAAGTTAGTATTTATCGTCTATTATGGATATAAGATGTTATGCCTATGATTAAATGTGGGAAAGCCAATGTGTAAATTAATTTAAAAAATTGTTTCTTTCTCTGATGATGAAAACAATACAAGAAAATTACAAAATACCAACGGAAGAAAAAGTTCATCGTTAAAAGAGGAGGAAATTTTGCCGCCAACTTTCCTGACGGAATTTAGCGATGAAATAGTGAATGTCATTACGAAAATAGGCGTCAATGATTCTTGGCTAAAATTATGGACAGAATTTCCTGACAAAAATAAGTTCCATCGGTAAATTAAAATTAAGACCATTGTCGTTCAAATTGGAAGGAAAACGATGTTGTTTTCCTTCGAATTAAATCGACAGACACCCCTCCTTCTTCTCTTCGTGTTTCTTCTTCATTTTCATTTCCTTTTCATTTCCTCCATCTTTGACAGAGTTCGTTTTGTTCGTCCGTCCATCTATTGTCTTTGCTTCCATTGTCGACATTGGTCGTCTCTGCTTTTGGGGTTTATTTTTCTGCTTCATTTTATGTTGTTAAATGATTTTATTTTCGATGGATTTGTTTATGTGGATTGAGTTGTGAGGGTTTATTTTGGCTGTTAATGGGTTAGTGAATATTGGAAAAAATAGCAATTTTGAAACAAATTAGGAATGAATTTGTGTAGCGTACAAAGTGTTCGATGAAAGTCCTATTAGGGATATAAGTTCTGTTAGGGTTAGCATGATATGATAGGCATTTTATCAAAGGGTATAGGTAGTTGAGTAATCCATTAACCTCTTTATTGAAGTGTAATTGTTTTGGATGAAATTAAGAGGTTGAATGTGCTTTTAATAGAATGAGGGAATTTTTGGTGTCTTTATTAGCCTTGAATTTTTGTAATTTCAACAATAATTTTGTTATTGAAGCATATATAAATGGAAATATATTAAGAATTGTTCTTACGTGGTAAGGATACCTTATTTATTATTTCATGAAGTCATTTTCTAATATATACCTACATTTGTCCACATAAAAAAAAAGAACTTTTGGTTTTGGGGTTGTTATTAACCAGTGGTCTTAATACATAAATATAATATATTTGTAATGAAAATAGACAATAAAAGCTTGAAATATTTGCTAGAACATATAATCATAACCCTTTTTTTTTTTTACAAACTTGGCTTCTCAAATTGTTAGGTTTTGATTTTGAGATCAAGTATAAGAAAGAAGTGTAGAACAATGTTATTGATGGTTTGCCAAGAATGCAGTGATGAGTTATATACCTTGGTAATTTCTTAGGTGCAAAGTACTTTTTTACATGATATCAAACAAAGTTGGGAAGGGAATGAGACTTCTTGGAGATTGCTATAAAACTTGAAGGCCTTTTAATAGTTTAGAATATATTTAGTCAAATGACCTTTGGAAGTTGAAGAGACAGCTAGCAATGGGGATTAATCATGAGATGATAAACAAAATTATATTATTATTCCATGAAAGGAAGATATGGACAATATGACTTTGTAGCACTCCTTTCCCATATCGCCTCATCATCCTTCAGTCCCTCTATTCTTAACCCCTCTACTCAAGATCCCCTTAAAATATATAGGTTAGGCAGTTTGAGATTCAGTTAGAATGGGAAAACTTAAGTAATTTCCCTAGGTAGCAGGGAAAGATAACATGGTGTTTTCACCACTAACTAAAATACTAAAGGAAGGAATAGTAAGGTGGAATGGAACTCTAGTTGCTTTTATCTTGAAAAATATACTATTATTTACCTAGATGAATGCCTAAGTTAAAGTTAAATTGGAGTAAACTTGGGCTTGAGAGCATAATGATCAATGGCGAGTAATTTTGCCTCTTCAAATTTAATAATGAAGCAAGCATGATGAAATGGATTAAACAAGGACCATGGAACAAATAGTAAGCTAATATATTCCTTCAAAGTTGGAGGCTAAGTATTGAGCATAGTAAAATCCATTTAAATCATATCCTTATTTGGGTTAACTACCATAATATTCCATTTGAAAATTGGTCAAAAATATACTTGAGTTATCTTGCTTATTCCATTGGTATACCAATTTTCTTATATGAGTGTATAGATGGACTAAAGAGAATTGACTATATAAAAGTTTGTCCTAAATTAGTACCAATAAAGACCTTATAGAGGCAATTAAGTTGAAGAAATTATATAAAGAGGGTGAACAAGAAAATGTTGAAATCATGATTTCATATACTTTAGAAGCCATCTAAGCTCCAACAAAATAATACCTAAAGACCAATTAGTAAAACTTTCACTGTTGCCTTCTACTATAAAGTTATGATATTACCCCTCCTAAAGAGATCAATTTCCAAGAAGATAAAGCCACACCAATTGTCACACTAAAAGTTGGAATTTAAAAGGCCTAAATTGCCTTATTAAAAAAGATAATCAAGGATCTTTTACATATAAAAAGGACCTTTTTGATCGGTTTGCCACAAAATAAAATAAAAGTATAAGTATCTACAAAAAGACATAGTTGTTGGACAAATTGCAGCTCATTTTAAGCAATAATCATGCTTATTTTAATGGGAGGATCATGGTAGCTTTTGACCATAATGAAATTCAAGTACTAAACCATCAATGGTCTTCACTTTTATGTGACTTAAATTAGGGACAATATTTAGGTATATATCAATTATGTGTTTCCAAAGGACATATTTATGGGAGGATATAAATCATATAAAAGCTCTCTTTAACGTTCCCTAACTTATACTAGGAGACTTTAATTGCAACTCTCTTCAATAGTGAGGCTAAAGGAGAACAAATAAAACTAAGACACTATAATAATGAATTCCTCAATTGCATTAACTAGCTTAACCTAATAGACCTTAAATATGAAGGCCAATTATTAATTTGCAGCAATAACTAGGTCAGAGTAAGGTATATTAGGAAAAAGATAAATTAATTGGTAAATTTTTCATTAGTTAAGGCTCAATTTAACATAAATTTATGCTCAAATCGTACCCTAATTGAAACCTCCTTTACATCTCCTTGAAACATCAAAATTACACCCTTTATATTTTTTAACCTTCTAGTAAGCTTACCTGAATTTGAGGATTCATTTATTAAAAGGCTACTAATAGAAGCTCATGGCTTTGAATCCTTTAAATGAATGAGGAAATTATTAAGGATCAATAATTCCATCAAATATTTTAGAGGATAAACAATTCTACTGGAACTTTAGTTAATAATAAACTTAATTTATCATGCTAGCTCTATTGGAATATTATTATTCCATAAAAGTAAGTAGCTCTAACAAAATTGTCATCATATTGTTAGCCTTCGTAGCATATTCATCATGATCATGCAATAAAAAAATTCACATTCTTGAAAAAGAAGAGTCATGTTCATTACCATTACAAGCACTCTAAATATCACTTCCTTTGTAAATAATGTCCCTTGCTTCTTTATTTCCTTTAATACTAACTACTTTTCTTTTTTAAACCCCTCGTGGCCTATATTTCTTTTCTTTATCACTCTCTTTTTCTTTAGAACTCTTGGTCTTACTCTATTTCTTTTCATGACCTAAACTGTCTTACTATCCTCACTTCATTGTCTATTTTTAATCCTAATTGGTTTTCATATACCTTTTTTGGTATTAAGAATGTAAGAGTAAATTCCATGCGTTACAATATTAAGAAGAGATTGATTAGAAGTGAATAGGCTACTAGGATTACCATTTCATAAATTCCATTTGTTACTCATAATTGAATCTTACCTGTTGTATAGAGTTCAATTTGATGGATTATAATAGTTTCCCCTGTCTTTCAATAATGACTATATGATTTTATTTTATTCTTACAGCTGTTGTTTTATTAATTGGTTGGAGTAAAGTTAATTTCTTTTTGGTTGGATTATCATGGCTGTTATCAGGGACTTGTTACAACTTATCTCCTAGGTATTTTTCTTTTTGGCTACTTGTAAATGGTTACCTCCTTTCATGTACCACCAATTGTTATGTGGTTACCTCCTTTTATGTACCACCAATTATTATCTTCTTTTCTTCTTAATTTACTAGTTAGTCTTTTTGTACTAATTTCCTTATTTAGCTCGTGTGAGGGCTTTTGGTGTTTTTAAAAATAAATTATTAGAGATTCCATTAATGTTACTCATTTCATATAATGGTTTTGCATAATATTTTTTTTGCATAATAATGGTTATTCTTTCGAAAAATTTATATGTTGTCTTTGTCTATATGTGATATTGCGAAAAATGGTTAAGATTAAATTGAGGTTAATTGTTCTTTTTCCAGCAGAGATCGAGGCTTCAATGGCTTAAACAATATTATAAGTTATAGGATATGAAAACATTAATAGAAGAAAAACAAAATATGCAATACACAACTTAAAACTCATGTAGCTAATTGTTTATTGTCTTTCTTGTAGGTCGTGTTTTGTGTTGAAGAGCATCGATAATTGTCCAACCTCTTACGTCTTCTTTGTAGTTCGTGATTGTCCATCTATCAAGCTAATTCGTTCAACTAAGTAATGTCTCTAATGTGATCAGTTTTGTGTTGTTCTTTACAATTTTACCTCTAAAAATGATTAATGAGTTTTTAGGTTAGGGTTTAATATTGATGATTTTTTAGCCTGGGGTTTAATAGTCTAAGTATTTATGTTTGGGCATTATTTAAATTGAAACATAAAGACTTAAACTTCAATTGATTAATTCAAACTTAGTATTAACATAAGAAATTCAAGTAATTGACATGATAATTCTTTGCATAATAAACCTTTAGGATGGTATATAGGCTGAAAACCCGTGATGTAACTCCTATGAGGCTTATCGGTGAAAGATTTCATGAGCCTAGGATTCATAACGAGAACTTGATTAATTCAAATATAAAGACTTAAACTTCAATGTGATTGCTCGATCTAGTGTTGGAATTAATATATGTAAGCAAAAAATATGCTTTTGATCTTTCTGAGGAAACTGATTTTATTTATTGTAAACCAATTTCCACTCTTTTTATTTTAATATAAAGTTAGAAAAATAATATGTAGCTGTTTTTTTTTACTTCTTAATGTCACTTCTTACAGGATATTGGTTGGCAAATTGCTTTATTTGATTGATATTCACATATATTGTCCATCAATTAAGTCAATATATCGATAAGCCAATTATAGTTCATTTGTAGGTTGCTTATAGGGTATTAGGATATATTAAACATAATAAATATCAAAGCCTTATCTTTCCTAAAAAATTCTTCTATGAAGTAGTAAGGTTCTTATGACTTAGAATGTGGTGATTGTCCAATCACTAAGGTGGAATTAATTGTGATTGAATTTTCTAATTGTGAAATCGTATGATGGGATAGGCTGGTTTCAATTTGGAGGGGAAATGGTTAGAGACCTGTAAAAACTTAGTGGAAATGAAGGATCTAATGATCTATAAAGTAAAGATTAAATGTTCTGTAAGATTAATATGGATACTACCATAATGATTATTATATCAAACTATGGAATCACTTTTTTAAATAACGTTTTTGTATAAATGAGTAATGTTGATAGATCTTGGATGTATAGATGATTAACACCTGATGGTTTCATTAATCCTAAGTTTATTGAGGGAATTGAAGCTTTTATTGACTATGCATGTTCTCAACCTGCATATATGGATGGTGCAAAAATTAGATGTCCATGTAAAAGGTGAAAAAATATTCGTTTTCTTCCTATTGATTAAGTGAATCTCCATTTGTTAAGAAAAGGGTTTATTCCAAATTATTTTTAGTGGACACGACATGGGGAGCCATTAATTTTTAGCACCTCAAAGGATATTGAAGTAAACTTATTAATAAATGTGGATGGGTTTATAGGGGGATTGGATTTATAACAAATAATATGGGTGCAACTAAAAATCCTTACACCCAAATGGTTTATGATGCAGCCAGTTATACCTTTCAAGAAAATATAGAAAATCTTAAAGAAGAACCAAACCCATATGTAAAAAAGTTTTTTAACTTGCTAAAATCAATTGACTAAGAATTACGGCCAAATTGTGAGACCATGATTCAATTATCTTCAATTGCTCAAATATTAAGCATAAAGTCTGAAGGGTACATTTCTGACCGAAGTTTAGATAAAATTCTTGCTTGGTATAATGACTCATTGTCTCCTGATCATACAATAGTTGATAATTTTTACAATATGAATAAACTTATTAGAGGTCTTGGTTTGCCTGTTGAAAAAATTGATTGTTTCAATTTGGGATGTATATTGTATTGGGGAGATGATATGAAAGTACAAGAGTACAAATTTTGTGGTCAATCTAGGTTCATACTTAAAAATTATTTTATGAAACATAAATTAGTACTTTGGAAGCAGATGTATTATTTCCTGCTAACTCAGAGACTTCAAAGGCTATATACCTCTGATGTTATTGCATCTCACATAAGATGGCATGATGAACATGAACAAGAAGATGGACTAATGAGCCATTAATCAGATGCACTCACATGGAAACATTTTAATAATACCCATTCTAAGTTTGTAGCTGAAAGTTAAAATGTTAGGTTAGAATTGTCAACAGATAGATTCCAACCTTTTGGCTAATTCGGCCAACAATATTCATCATGGCCAATCATAATTACTCCTTATAATTTGCGTCCATGGACGTGTATGAATCAGGTATATATGTTCTTAACGGTGATTATATCAGGGCTTAAGAATCCAAAGCATAAAATTGATGTATTCTTACAACCATTGGTATCTGAATTGCATCGTCTTCAAGAATTTGGTGTGAAGACACATGATGTGTCTCTCAAACAAAATTTTATGTTAAGAGTAGCTTTGATGTGGACTATTGGTGATTTCCATGCATATGTTATGTTGTCTGGATGGAGCATAACAGGAAAATTGTCTTGTCTTTACTATGGCAATGATTCTGATGCTTTTTATCTTCCTAACGGGGCCAAAACATCTTGTTTTGAGAAACACGGGAGATTTCTTCGTCCAAATCATCCATTTAGACACATAAACAAAAGTTTATTAAGAATAAGATGGTACAAACACCTCCTCCACCTCACAAAGATGGTGAAAAGATATTGCAGAAGATTGATGAATTAAGGTTGCTGAAAGTTATAGAACTTGAAGTTGGAGAAGTTAATAGAAACATTAGTAAAAACTTTTGTTAGAGAAAATGAAGTATCTTTTGGGATTTTCAATATTGGAAAACTAATTTGATACATCATAATTTATATGTGATGCATATTTAAAAAATATTTTTGACAAATTGTTTAACACCATAATAAACATTGAAGCGAGGACAAAGGACAATACAAAATTACGAGCTAATTTGAAACTTTTTCGCATAGGTAAATATCTAAAAGTATGTTACACTTTGGACAATAAACAAAAGGAAATTTTGTGTGAATAGTTGAAAAGTCTAAAGTTTCTCGATGGTAATATTTCAAACTTAGCAAGGTGTGTGGACATGAGGAAGTATATATTATTTAGGCTGAAAAGTCATGATTGTCATATGTTTATGCAAAGGCTAACTCCAATTGCATTTCGGGAGTTGCTAACGAATAAGATTTGGGAAGCTATAACATAATTAAGTTTGTTTTTCAAAAGCTTAACATCATCTGAAATAAAGTTGGTTGAAATGGAAAAACTAGAAAGGAAAATTCCAGTTATCTTGTGCAAATTGGAAGGGATTTTCCCTTCAAGCTTCTTTGATTGTATAGAGCATCTAACCATACATTTAGCACATGAGGCTAAACTTACTAGTCCAGCTTAATATCGATGGATGTATCTGTTTGAGAGGTAATTATAGTTAATATTTAAATAAAACTTATAGCCTGTTTTAATCATAGAATTGTAATAACCCTATTTGTAATATAGGTATTTGCATCACTTAAAGAAAAATGTCAAAAACAAGGCTTGAGTTAAAGGTTTGATATGTAATGCTTATTGAGCAGAGGAAGCAAGTACATTTTGTTCACATTATTTTGAGTCGCATGTGCTCACAACAGAAAGAAAAGCTCCTCGTAATGACGATGGGAGAGAAACGAATGATGTTGATGGTAACTTATCCATTTTCACATATCCAGGATGAACATATGGACGTTCAACAAGAAGAATGTTAACAAAAGAAGAAATAGAGGATGCCCATGGATATATTTTATTGAAATCTGAAGAGATTTAACTTTTCGTGCAATAAGTTTAAGTTGATTTTGAAATTGATTATTTGAGTTTTTGAAGTTAGTGTTGTTCATAACTAAAATACATAATAATGCATTTAGATTATACGAGGAATGGTTACAGGACCTAATGCGCGAAACAACAGAGGATGATATCAATAAAGAAGTTGAAAGACATTTTCCTCGATGGTTCCAGAAATATGTAAAATTTCACTTGCAATAATTGAAATGGTTGAATTATCATATCAAAATGTTTAAATGACATTGTACTATTTAATATGAAAAAATTTTGCAGACCTCAAAAAATCTAATAGGGAACAATTTTACATGTGATCTTGCGAAAAGACCTTTGTGAACTGTTAAATCGTATCCGGTGTATTTTATCAATGGATACAAAATTCATACAAAATATCATAATCATAGCATGGCAACAATAAATAGTGGGGTTTGCATACAAGAATAATTGATGGATTACTATGGTAAAATTATTGAGATACTAGAAATTAAGTACCCTACATTGCCAATAAAATAGAGTGTGATATTTAAGTGTGAATGGTTTGATCCAAC
>JAOSBL010000006.1:16762689-16773969 GCA_027568915.1 Erythroxylum roraimae | reverse complement strand
TGCATAAATGCTAATATGATGCATGAGCAAGAAAATGCATTGTCTTAATTTCTCTTTGAGCTCACATGTACTGAAATCTCGAGTCTTAACCCTTAATATGGGGACGGGATGTTACAACAATGGGTACTTATTCTTCACTGTCATCTTGTTTAGCTATCGATAATCGATGCATAGTCTCATACTACCACTCTTTTTCTTCATAAACAACCATAGAGCTCCCCATGGTGATGTGCTCAATTTAATAAAACCATTTTCCAACAACTCCTCTACTGCCTTTTTAACTTATGTAACTCAACAGTAGTCATCCTGTAAGGTGCAGTAGAAATCGGTGCAACTCCAAGCATAGTCTTAATGGTAAAATCTATCTCTCATTGAGGCGATAAACCTAGTAAATCATCTAATAATACTTCTGAAAATTTCCTCACCATAGGAATATCCTTTAATCCAGGACTCACCTCCCCCGTATCTGTGATATGAGCTAGATATGCCTCACACCCATCCAATATCAACCATCTAGCAGTCGCGGTCGAGATCATACATGTTGGAACGATCCCCCACAAATATCACTACCTGAAGACTCTATCATCACCTCCTTTGCATAACAATCTATTGCAGCTCGATGTTGTGCCAACCAGTCCATCCCGAGAATCACATCGAACTCCCTTAATTCCATCACTATCAAGTCAACTAATAGCTTCACTTCACCAATCCTTACTGACATTTCCCTCCTTACACTATTTACTACCACACAGTCTCCTACTGATAATGACACTCTTAGGTCATATCCTCCCTTAGAACTCTAGAGGCAAACGTTAAAGAAATGTAAGAGTGTGTAGATCTTGGGTCTACTAACACATAAGCTTTAACATCAAATAATAAAATTGTACCAGAAATGACATTGTTAGCTACAGGTGCCTCCTTCCTCGTCATATGGTGCTTGAATTTGACTCTGAGTTGAAGATATCTCACCAATATTCGTACCTACTACTAGTGTGCCACCAGTTCTACTCGAACCAAAGGCACCACTCTGACCTGTACTGTCTCCTCTGCCCATACTCCTGAACTCCTCCCTATTGCTGAAAAACTCTTTTGTAAGTGCCTCCGCTCTGCATAAATATAACATGTCTTATTGATCCTAATAGCTCCCCAATATGGTCCTTTGTGAAATCTCCCACAGGTAACACAACTCTGAAATCCTCCAACTCCTCTGTCAAAAGATCCTCTGAACCTCTGACTAGCCCCCTTATCTGATCCAACTAAAGGTGCACTACCAGTGCTATGCTGTCCTGAATCCCTGCCAACTCCTTAATCTCCATTAGATTGGTAGAAACTACCACTTTGACTCGATATGCCATCCGCTCTCCTAGATCCCCCTGCACCAGTATGAGTAGCTCCACTCCTAACAGATCGACTCCCCTCTCCTTGATGACTATCCTGTCACCTTTTTAGCTCTCTTCTCCTTTTACCTAGCTCTGTTACATCCTCCACTTTAAGTGCAATCTCTAGTAACTTCTTGAAATCGGAAGTAGCAGCCCCCAAAACTAAACGAATATTCGTCCTCAGATTCTGCTCAAATCGATAACAACTATCTTCAGGATTTGCCACAGCCTACAATGCATACTTAGATAAGGCTACAAAGGGAGCCTCATAATCAACCACTGACATCTCCTCTGTCTGAACCAAACTTATGAACTCCATCTTCTTTCGATTTTGATATATCCGCGGAGTGTATTATCTTTGCAATCTCTCTGGAACTCCTACCAAGTCATCTTTTGGGTCTTGTAAGATCGCTTCACTGACTTCCACCAAGTCAGTGCACTGCCTTAGAATAAGGAAACGATGTACTAGAACTTTCTATCCAAGGTACACTCTAGGAAGTCTAAAATTATCTCTGTCTACTCCCACCATGTCTCAACCTCCTCAAAATTAGTAGTAACTCGAAACTTTACTACACCCTTCTTACGGATCCACTTATAGTTGTGATCTACCCAAGAATCACCTCGGGCTATAGCCGCAATAATAGCCTGCTGCATCATTTGAAAGAACTACATCATCTGTGGAGGGATTGGCACCTCTCCTCCTACCCTACTCGCTTGGGCATCGCCCTAATCTAGCACATTTGGAGCACAGATCAAACTTCCCGACTCCCCAGGTGACTCAGGGCCAACATTATCATCTTCTGAAGCCATCGTAGATAAGACAAGAACAAATTGTTAGTTTTACTCAATACGTCCCTAGAAACGTAAACCCGCTCTAATATCACCTAATGTGATGCTCCTAAAATTATTAAAGCACAATTAAACCTTTGTTCTGATAGATATGTTAACTATTATCGTCTAATATTTGTGTATTATTTTCTTGATGACTTCACTTAGTTTTGTTATTGTTTGTCTTCACATTCACATTAATTTGGTAACTTAAGAACTTCAATACATGTTTAATCACTTGATTAAATAATTAATGATAGCTAATGTAAATTTTTAATTAATTTGCCTAATAACCTTTATGCCCCTAAATTTGTCAACATCTTATGTTAATAAGTCAATTATGAATGCAAATCATGCGCTTTGTTATAGGTCTGAATCACATATTTCTTAAAAAATTTAAATAAATCCTATGGTTATTTATAATATCATGTTGTATTTTAATGTTTTCAAAATAATACTTGTAACTTCTTAAAACTAAAGAAATTAGATTTTTAATAGCTAAACCATCACCTTAATATGTTTGAGTAATTTAGACTAATTAGACGAACTCTATCTTACAGTTATTTTTAATATCACTTTGAATCATATTTAGAATGTCGTTTTAATAATATTTTGATACAAAGTGATATATGAAAAATTGTTCGCTTTAGTTCAGATCAATTATAAAACGTTAAAACACAGATGGTACATTTAGCCATTGGTTTTTTTTTTTTGTTGCCCACGAGGTATCCTAGGAGGGTCCCAACTATGGGAAGGTACCTTTCAGCCATTCACACCCAGACTAATCCCTGCTTAAGCTGGGTAGGTCCCTTGAGGGAGGTAAAGCTCTAGTCTCAAGTTTTAAACAACTGCATACATAAGGAGAATTTAAACCTACGACCTCACTTAAGCTAAAAGAACCCCTTATCAACTCACCTACGCCTTGAGTTAGTCATTAGTTATTTTAACCAAAGAAAAGGAAAAGCTCAAAAGACTGCAAACAAATGGGTATATTTCGGAACACGAGGGACTTGATTGCAATACAACATATGGATATTGTTTATCGTATGACAATTACAATAAGCCGATCAGATCGCAACCAGTTGTAGCCTTCATGACCCGTTAAAACCGACCCGAAACGATTTGCTCGTGTCCTCCCCATTTTTTGACCTTGTACTCTCCCTTGTCTTTTCCCTTCTCCAGTGACACAAATAAAGGGTATTATCATTTTTTGTATAAGAGAATCAAATATTCCCACGAATTTATTATTCCTTCAGTTTTTTAACCTTTTCTTTTTGACATTTTAATATGTGCAGGTATCCATCTTAGGAGCTCTGCTGCTCAACTTGTTGTTCGTCTTTTAGTCCTGAAATTGCTTCTATTGCGTACACTAGCTTTAAGGTATCATATTAAGAAGTTTTTTTATTTTCAATCTTTTTTGACAGATACAACTGTTATTGTCATCTTCCTTTCGGCTTTTTTAAGATTATTGGTTAATTTAGTTTTAGAAGATACTTGTGGATGTCAATTCTAATATTTTGTACTGATTGAGTTGAGACAGTATGCCAATAGATTGTTTCCTTATATGACTGAAACCATTCAGCAATGTAATGGATTGCAGCAAACTATGGTTTGAGGTTTGAAGTTCTGAGATGCCGCTTCATGTGAAAAATACTGAAGAGAATTACTATCTTTGACTTGCTGAATCTAGTCCCATGCGATCCTAGCCTGATGGGACCATAACTGGTTAAAATCTTCTCTCTTTCCTGTCTTTTCTGTTTTTGATGAAATACATGAACTGGGTTTGACTGTGTATAAGCTTTTATTATCGCCAACTCTGCTTTTGCTAGGAAGAAGATGGACAGTCAAATTCCTCCCACTAGGGATAGAGCAAACACTAGTCGGACATTGATGATGGAAAGATACTTTATTGATCTCATGTTGGATCAGATGCACAGGGGCAATCGATTGGGTCATACTTTCAACAAGCAATCATGGACAGATATACTGGACATGTTCAATTCAAAGTTTGGGACTAAATATGACCAAGATATATTGAGAAGTCATTTTACAGCTCTGTGGAAGCAATACAATGATGTTAAAAATCTTCTCAAACAGAGTGAGTTTTCCTGGGATGATACTCAAAAGATGGTCGTAGCTGCTGATGAAGTATGGGATGCCTATATGAAGGTCTGCTAAATTGATCTCTATGCCTTTTCATTTTGTATATCTGATAGTACTTGAAAGTCACCGATAAAAGTAATACAGGCTCACCCTGATTCAGAATGTTACAAGACGAAGTCTTTGGTGAACTTCAATGATTTGTGCTTGATATTTGCGTACACAGAAGCAGATGGAAGATACAGCCGTTCAAGTCATGATGTAGATTTTGATGATGACATTCAAGGGCTCATTATTGGTATGTTTTTCGTCCACTAAAGAATGTAGTGTAAGTTTACATTTTCCAGTAGACTCTTAAAACTGTATGTCAAAATTTGGGGTGGCTGATTATAACTTTCTATGCATAACAACATTTGTGAGACTTGTATTAATGTGATATGTTTAATTAACTAAAGTAGGATATGGGCTGGAAGTGATGATTTATATATATATAAACTTTATATAATTTTCACAATTTTAGATTTCTCTGAAAGATCAGACTGAAAAAGAAAAAGAAAAACAGACATGAAGTTTGAGTATGAATATTGTACTCAGGCAGATAACATGGGTTTGTCTTCTTTATTTAGAAAATGCAAATCTAAATAATTCTTTGCTTAATCATAGGCTTTCGAACAGGTATTCATCCAGCAAGTATTGAGCATGTGAGAACAGATTGGACACCAGACATGGACCAATGTCTTGTTGAGCGTATGCTGGATGAAGTCAGAAAGGGCAATAAGACAGATAAATCGTTCAGTAACGTAGCATGGAATAACATTCTTACTTCATTAAATGTTAGATTTTGTTCTAAATATGGAAAAAGTTTTCTGATGCGCCGCTATAATAAGCTGTTTAAGTACTATAGTGATATGAGAAGAATACTCAAGAGAAATGGATTTTCTTGGGATGAAAAGCACCAAATGATCTTAGCTGATGATGGTATTTGGGAGAAGTATATCAAGGTACAACAATAATATTATTGGTCTCCGGATGATAACTTATGCAAATATGCTTATTAATAGATAGCTATTGTTAATGAAGGGCCATCCAGAGGCACATTCATACAGAGGGAAGCCTTTACTAAATTATGAACATTTGAGCCTCATTTACAGCAATGAGATTACCAGGGGGCCTCATGGAGCTAAGCATCAAAATCAGATTACTGAAAATAAATGTTTACAAATTGAGACTGGTGAGTTCGACATTTCTTCAGCAGCATCCTTTGCTGGCTTCTGTCATTGCTGCATTTCATCAAAGGCAACAACTCTAGTTGATGATCTTCTTTAGTTCTTAATGTTTGATTCCCTTTTATATATATATATATATATGTATGTATGTATTCTTATGCACACATTATTGCACCTTTAATGGGTTTTTCATTCATGCAGATGAAGAAAAGGATTGTAATTACTCTGCTGGATGTCATGGTCCTGGGCCTATTTGGAACCCATTAATGGATTACTATCTCATTGACTTGTTGCAAGACCAAACCCTTAGGGGTAATAAGATCGGTTATGAATTTACATCTAAGGCTTGGACGGAAATGACCAAGTTATTCAATGCTAAATTTGGTTTAGCATGTGAGAAAAACATTTTAAGAAATCGATTCAAACATTTGAGGAGGCAATATAATGATGTAAAAGTCATTCTGGAGCAAACTGGATTTTCTTGGGATGAAAACAGAGAAATGATTATAGCTGAAGATCATGTTTGGGATTCTTATATTAAGGTGAAGTTACCTTCTCTTTCTTCTGGCTAATATGTTTGAAGAACTTATTGTTTCATGTTTGTTTTGATGTATGCAGATGCATCCTGATGCTCAGCCATACAGAAATAAATCTGTGCCCAGCTATCATAAGCTATGCCTTATCTATGGTGAAGAAGGTTCTTTCAAACGATGCAGGCAGAGGGAACATAATGTTGATCTTGGCAGTGAAAGCCCTGATATGATCATTGGTATGCATTAGCAGATATATGAACATATTTTATGTGGGCAGGTATAAATTACAGGAAAATAATATTTCTGATGCAAACCTTGATCATGGAGAATCGTTTATGCTTTAGTGATTCAACTGATAAATGAGGATTTTTGTTGTAGATCAAGTCTTTTCAATCTGGAGTGAGTAACTAGTGTTTCTGATTGTTTCTCAAATTTAAGAATAAGATTCTGTTGTTATATGGCTTTTATTATACTTGATTGCTTTAATTCCATCATACATATGATTACAGGTCCTAGAGACTTGAAGCACTACTATTATTATTTACAAATACAAGGAAAAGTTATCAAGCCGTGTGATTGGCAGGAAAGCATGATGATTGCCATGCAGATGGTGATCTTTCAGAGACAAGTTGGACGCCTGTGATGGACCGCTACTTTGTTGACCTTATGTTAGAGCAAATACATAGAGGGAATAAAATTGACTATACTATAGATAATCAAGCTTGGATAGATATGGCTGCGTTGTTCAAGGAAAGATTTGGATCACAATATGGCAAGGATATCCTGAAGAGTCGTTGCAGAAGTTTTCAGAAGTTACACAGTGTTGTGAAGAGTTCTCTTGAGAGGAGAAGGTTTTCTTGGGATGGTACACTGCAGGTCATCATGGTATGTATGTGTGGGATACATTTATAAAGGTGCTTCACTTTGTCTTGATTAAGTATATCAGCAATTCCTATTAAAGGCTGCTAATGTTTCTATATTCCAGGAACAACCGGAGGTCGAACTCTATGGAACTAGATTTATGGAAGATTACAATGATTTATTTTTGATTTATGGAAAGCCTTCGCCTGATGATGAAGCCAATCTATTAGGTCCAGGTACAGGCACTGAAGATGACCTCTGCTTTTATTAACATGGAGATTATCACGCTTCATTTTAGAAATGTGTTACTTTTTCTTTTTGTTCTATTGGTTACTTTATGGTTACTAGAGGATATATGAGGCTCAAACATGAACAAAGTTGATGCAATGATGATACATACATGGCGAAACTTTCTCATGTACACTTCCCAATTTGTTTAAGGACAATTTTTTAACAATAACCACTACGCGAAGACTAATTGGACTCCGGCAATGGACCGATATTTCATTGACCTGATGCTTGAGCATGTTCGTCAAGGAAGTATGAGAAAAAATTTAACCAGACAAGAATGGAGTTGTATGGCAACAAAGTTCAGTTCTGAGTTTGGATATCAGCATGATGAGAATATTTTAAGGAGCCACTTCATGAACTTGATGAAGCAATTCAATGATATGAAAAGTTTACTTGATCATAGTGGATTTGCTTGGGACGAGCTGCGTCAAAAGATAATTGCTGATGATTCTTCATGGCATGCTTATCTAAAGGTACTTCCTATATCCATTGTTCAGTTCTCTTTAACAAAATTAGAAAAATCTTGTAGCTTAAACATGTTTGCAGGATTGCCCTGATGCACAGTCGTATTGGAATCGGACCCTTCCTAATTATAATGATTTGTTCTTGATATTCGGAGGTGGAAATATTAATGGAAGGGACAATGATTCAAGTCGCTCAAGGGCTATTTGTGACTCTGTCCTGGTACCAAGCGATGGTATCATTCTTCTCATAATTTTACATCTCCACTTTCTCTCCCCTCTCCCTTGAATACCTTTTGTCAGTATGCTATTAAAAGAACTGTTAAGATATCTGGAGAAAAATTTAGACACTTAAAATCTCATTTTATGATGGTCACTGTACATGGGATTATCTTATGAATATCTGAGTGGGATACTTTCTTCTTCTCATTCTTCTGTTGAAATTACAGATGAAGAAGATTCCCCAGTTCCACCTGATTTTAATCCTCTACCAATAAATTGGACCAAGTCAATGGAAGTATACTTTATTCAACTCATGTTAGGACAAGTAATTGAAGGGAACGTGATTGGTAAGACATTCACCGAACAAGCTTGGGCCTGGATAATTGAATCATTCAATGAGAAATTTGGAGTTCTATGTGACAAAGATGAAGTAGAAAGCTTGTACCTAAGCTTGATGAAAGAGTACAATAACATTAGGATGCTTATCAATCAGATTGGCTTTGCATGGGATGGCATTCAGCAAAAGGTCATTGCTGATGATGACGATTGGGAAGTTTATATCAAGGTGCGTGTGTCTTTTTCTTTCTCTGGAACATGGATGGCTTCAGAAATTACCTTCTTTCCAGCTTCATGTACCCACGATTGTCTTGTGGGATTCCATCTCATCTCTCTTAAAAAGCTGAACTTACTATTTCTTTTTCTGTCAGAAGAAATGAAAGAAAGTGGTATTTGTACTTACTTTTGGAGGTGTGCAGATAACATTTTTCTAACAGTGTTTCCTGTGACATAATTTATTTTGTGCAGAGACATCCAGGTGCAATCAAATATCGAAATAGAATGTTGGGAAGTTATAATGATCTTTGCGTGATATTTGGTAACAGAGTGGTAGGTGGAAGGTTAAGTCGTTCTAGCATAGAAATGGAGAACAACAACGGTGTCCTTGGCAGTGTATTCACGGGTGCACTTACCCAGAACAAAAGAAATTGTGCAACTTCACCAATCTACTCAATGTCTTGTAGAAAAGTCCAAAAACTCAATGAGGAGGCTGAAGAAGCACTAGGTACAAACTTCCATTTAGCAAGAAATGTGCGAAATAAAGATGATGGTGAACATTTATCTATTGAAGTCATTGTTGATGCGCTTCAAGCTATACCAGGCATGGATGATGAGCTCTTCTTGGAAGCCTGTCAAATTCTAGAGAATGAGGAAAAGGCAAAGTTGTTTGTGAAAATGGATGCAACTAAGCGAAGGAAATGGTTATCTAGGAAGCTCAATTGGTAACCTCTTACAATTGAGTGTTATTTTACAGTTAATGCAAGTCAGTTATTACGTGAGATTTGCATTTATGAATGTTGGTGAAATGGAAGAAACGAAATGGCTGCCTTATGTTTAGACTTTTAGCAAGTTTCAGAAAAGCTTTAATTAAAATAACTTTAGGGCTACAACCAAATTAATGCTGTCAGTAATGACTTAAAAAAGACTAAATTTGACAAGGAGCTGAGAGTTGGTTCATTTGGTAATTTTGTGGTAGTGTCATAATTTTTTTTTTTTTGAAACGGAGGAACCCGCAGTCGTTATTATTTAGATGCGCACTGGGTAAATTTTCAGATTGATGCAATAGCCTGCAAATCACGCTATCTAGGTACTTCGTATTAGACAAATTCTGTACGACCTTTTGGCCCTATACTTTTCTACTCCACTAACTCGACTACTTTTTTGAGGGCGGTAGTGTCTGAGTTGTTCATATGATTCCGATGGATTTTAAAAAAAAATAATTGTTTGAAAAGATTATAAATCTAATTTGATTTCTAAAATAAATTTAGTGTAAATTTATATGAACTTACATGGTCTATTTGTGACTTTGGACAATTTGTTTAGGAGAGACACCCTCCAAATTTAGATCTTCCCGTGTATACTATGATAGTATGGCGTCAAAATTGGAAAGTTGCGGAGGGAAAAAAAAAAGATATTAAAAGTTTTCGTGTGACACAAAATAAAGTATAAATGCACATGTACTAACTAACACGTAGTTTCTAAAAATAAAATTTTTAATAATATAATAATTGATAGAAGTCAATTTGAAATAGTTCATGTAATTAGGAAAGAAGTTTTGGATTAGCGACATTCAAATGTATTTTATTAGTTTGATACAAAATTTCCACCTGACTAATTTAATCGGGTATTATATTAATTTCTTGTATCTCATAAACAATTAAATTAAAAAAAAAGAATCTAAAAGACAACAGAAAGTTAAGCCATCGATATTTAAATATAGGAGGTAGAAGAATTAAATATGAAACGTGACGATATTGGTGTAATAAGTTAGGAATAGAATAATATATAAAAATAAAATAAAAATTCGAAGGAGCTGTTAACTAAATATAGAATAGAGTAGCAACATTTGTAAGGAATACATCTAGAGAGATCTTGAGTGCTTATAAAAGGCCAAGAGTAGTAGGATGGAGTCTTGAAAGTGGAATGAAAATGTAGAAGAAAAGATTAAGATCTAAGAAGAGTGATTATAAAGCTTTATTGGATAGCACTGTAGAGGTAGAGAGAGTAATTAATAGAGAAAGTTATAAATTGGAAAAGAAAAAAGCAAATGAGATAATCTCAGTAGCTAAAATCAAAAGTTACGAGAACTTATACCTAACAATTAAAAACTAAAGATTAAAAAAATGACAATTTTAAGTTGGCAAGAGTTAGGAAACAAAAAGAAGATAAGCTCTATTAGATCAAGTTCATTGTAGAAATGATAAAATATGGCCAGGTTCGTAGCTAAAAATGATATCAAGAGATAATAACAAAGGTACTTTTATAGTCTTTTTAATAAAAGCATGATCGTGGCCTGTTGACTTTGGGTCGGGCCATATTGTCATCCTAAATCTTATATTTTATATTTAGCCTAAATATTTAATATATAGTAATTTTCTCTTAGTTATCTAACCTAAAGATTTCTTTACTAAGCCTAAATATTCTTTTGTAATGACTTCTTTAATTTATTTATTTACATGTCTTCTTTTTTATATGTGTATTTATATACTTATTTTATCTTTTATTCTCTTTAGTTTTCTCTATTTTTATTGTACTATTTATTTTATTACTTATTTTTATTTTTTATTGTTATTATTTTATGTCTATTTTATTATTTTTAAAAATCTATCGAAAATAATCTCACTACTAATTAATAGCAAGACTGCATATTATTAGACCTCTCCAAATTTCGTGTACCAGCAAAACTTTTACTAAATTATTGTTATTATTATAGGTAGAAGATAGGAGTAAGGTTTTAAATATTGTAGTATTTAGCATTTGTTTCAATGCAAGATATAAAAATATATATTGAATAAAATGAATTATATATGATGGTAAATGTAAT
>JAOSBL010000006.1:16730286-16741858 GCA_027568915.1 Erythroxylum roraimae | reverse complement strand
TTATATTGAAATAGTTATTATTTTATTAAAACTATAATACATTTTATAAATACTTTTTGATATGTTTTTTATAAATTATTACTTTCATTCAAATTTATTATAATTATGTTTATATTATTAAAAAGTGAATTTTTAAGATATTATCGAATTGAACAAGCTAATTTTTCAACTCGTAAAAGTTGAGTCAAGGCACCCAATAATAGTCAGTGTTTTGTTAGTACTGTACAAAAATTATGAGGCTGTTGTTGTCGACTTGTCTCTTATTAGAGCATATTTGTCTCTACTGCACATACACACTCCCAAACCAACATTTTAATAAATTAAATAAACGTTAATAAAGAAAATTTATTAAAAAAATGCTATATGTCATTCTATACTTTAGAAAATTTACTAAGGAGTAAGGACTCCAACAAAAAATAAATTAATGTATAATTAAAAATAAAATTATAAGCAATAAAAAGATTAAATTTTAGTTATGAATTTAATTAATTGAAGTTACATTGACACTAATATGTTAAAAATACAAAGTTGAATTAATTAATTTGAATTTAATAATAAACTTCCATTGAAACATGTGATTATATAAATAATTAATTAATTAGGAATTTGAAGGAAAATTCATTAAGTTAATTATAGTTAAGAATTTCAATTCAATTAATTACAAAATTTATTTTTTCTTAAATAATTTATTAATTATTATAAGATAGAATTGATAAAACTAAATTCATTAACTATAAAAGTTTTTGTTCTACACTGATGATAACAATTTACAAAATTAAGATAATATCATATTGAACATACAAAGTTTAAACATTGGATACTAGAGAGTCGAGATTAAGAGAGAATCTTATTGTACTTATTGCTAGGATCGACAACAATTTGGATCAAATCATCTGTATGTACAAACATTATATTTAGTAATGTAATATTAAAAGAAAAAGAATATTTAGTAATGTAATATTAAAATTAAAAGAAAATTAAATATACCTTTATCTTCCTATATTTGATCAAAGTAATATGCAATTGGTCGATTGATTTCACTAGTCACGTCCGCATTAATACCTATGGTTGTAGAAAAATTAAAAACACAATATTAGGTAAGATAATATAAAAATAGATAAAATTAATATATTGAAAAGAAAAGAATTTACTATCAATATCTTCATTTTTTAACCCACTTTGAGCTCACATAAGGGCTTCCACAGTGCAATGATGAAGTCGAGCACGATGTGGAGTAATAACTCGACCACTAGTACTAAATGTAGACTCTAAAGCAACAATAGATGATGGAATAGCTAACAAGTCTCAAGCGATGACTTGCAAGATTGGATAATTATTTCCAGACTTCTTCCATCATGACAATATATCGAAGTGCTCACCTTCAGTTTCAGGAACATAATCTTCTAAAAAATATTTATCTAACTCCATTATATTATAAGAAGTCCTAGCTCTTTTCTCTTTCAAAAAATGTGAAAGAAAATCTGTCAATAATAGGTTAGAAGATGAAGTCGAACCTGAAACGAAATTCAAAGTTGAATTGCTTGCACTGCTAAGATCCCGATCATGAGTTTGTTGCATTTTGACCTGATAATCATTAAACAATTGATACATAATTGTTTCATGGTACTTACATGCTGTTGAGCTTCACCACCGTACAATGCATTATAAATATATTCAACCCCGTCCATATCTCGGGTCCAACACATCTGTAACAATATCTTTAACCTTAGAACAATAAGAATTCAACTTCTCCACCATCTACTCCGCCATAATCAAAATAACTTCACTAGAGTCAAACATCCATATTAATAAAACATGCTTTATGTTAGACATAGTGCTAAAGATATTGTGCGAAGTTGGATATTTTGTTCTTGAGAACAATTTAGTTGCATTATAAAATAATTCCAACTTTATACAAAGTTCTATAGCCAAGTCCCATTGATCTTCTATTGACACACAGGTATACTGAGAATCCCTTTCAGCTAGTCTAATAAACACCTGAGCATATGGGATTGCCAACTCCAACATCTTAAAGGTTCAGTTCCATCTGGTTGGACAATCCAGAACCAATTTCTTTGAACTCAGAATGCATAAAATTTTTGCACCATTTTCAAAAGTTCCAACTATTTTAGGAGTTGTACTCTAATATAGAATACTATTCTAAATACAATCTATTGCTTCTTTTATCATCTCCAACCCATCCTTCACAATCAAGTTAAGAATATGCGCAAAACAACGCATATGAAATAACTTACCTTTAACTAATAAGCTCTCAACCTACATCTTACCCTTCAACTTCCTAGTTATAGCATCATTCGTGCTACTATGATGATGGATACTTTATTGTCGATGTTCAAATTCATCAAACAGTCTTTCAACACATTTGCCAATTTTTCACTTGCATGTCGTGCCGGCACATAAATGAACCTATCATGTACAAATATTACCAAAATTAATCATAAATTCATAAAATAATGGAAAAAGTAAATGATAACAATATTAAAGAATATAAATTACCTTAAAAGTCTATTGCATAATGTCCAATTATTATCAATCTAATGTGCTGTCACCGCCATGTAACCCTTGTTTTGGTTATCAACTTTCCACATGTTCGTTGTTATGGCAATTTGTCCTTCAACACTGAACAATGCTTTTAATGTCTCTCTCTTCTTGTCCTTATAAATTTTGAAAATATCCTTCCTTAATGTATTCTAACTTGGAACCTTTAAAGTCGGTAGGAATAATTTAAGAAATATCTTGAATCTTTTGCTTTCAACCATAGACAATGGTTGTTCATCTCCAATAATCATGTTATCTATCTTCCTTCATAAGGTTACGGGTAAAAAATGTTTAATCTCCTAAAACCATCTTCCTTCTAGTATATGATTCCATGTGTCTCTTTAAATGAGACGTTCCACCTTTCAAACAACTCAAATACAACTTTTGACAATTCTGGCACTCTGCTTTTTCAATTCTTTCAGTAGATATAGTCATGTTAAATTGATTCCAAACTTCATTTTTATGTTGAGTAACTTGATTTCTAGTTGAAATTCTATCCTCACTTAGTGTCGGAATAGAAGTTTCTACTTCTATCTCTGGTACTAGATTAGAACTCTCAACTGAAGGAATATGCTCATCCATCTGACAAAAAACATATAAATACTTGAGGTTAGAAATAATCAATGTATAATAAAGGTTCATTAATTTAAAGTACTTTGATTTAACCAATATTTGTTAAACTTATGAGTTTTGGCATTAGTGAACATCAATCTCTATTTGATTGTTAATGAATATTTGACAAGATGTTAGCAACCTTTTCATCTACTTGCTTATCTTCCTTGTTGTATTTATGTATGATATATAGCTAATGCTTTTCTCTGATTCGCTTGTGACTTAGATTTCAAATAGCCTTTTGGAGAGGTTCCATCAATCTCTATTTGGTAAGAAGTAAGGTTTAGAATTTTCTCTATATCAAATACAATTATAATTTGCATTCCCTATCAAATACAATTATAATTTGCATAGAACATACACAATTACATGTTCAATGAAAATCAGTAAATAATCAAGTAACAACGACATTATTCATGATAATAAAAATGTAAATAAATATGATTGATTTAACCAAGGTTTGTTAAACTTCTGAGTTTTGACATAGAAAATATACAATTGCATTTAAAGTACTTTGATTGTCAATGCATATTTGAGAGGATGTTAGCGACCTTTTCATCTACTTGCTAATCTTCCACATTGTATTTATGAAACATCCAAAATAACTTAATTCATAATGTACTTTGGTTGACTTCTGTTGTTTCTACCGAACCATTTCTTTTCTGTTATAGGCTTCAGTGGCTCCACATGAAAGGAAACTAGCTAAATACTATTCAAAACTCTATTAGCTCATGTCATGTGCCTATGAACATTATCATAATGTTTGTCACCTCACTATTATTGCGACTAATAATTTAATGCCAAATTAGGTTAGAGTAGTCTCGTTCTCCTTCCATTACGGTTTGATTACACAACTTAAAATATTTTATTGGCATCTTTATTTAGCCATCAAATCGACCAAAAGTAATATGATTGAATCTGATGTAGTGTAGAAAAATGTTCGTGATTGATAATTCAAGAACACTTTATTTATGTATAAATATTATTTCATATATCATCATTACATGCCATTAAGTTTATTCATACTGCTTCCACTAACTCTTTGTCACTTGAACGCTTCCTTTTCTCACCGCTTATTCATTTCATATATACCTGGCATTTCCACTAACTTATAGGATTAAGTCATCGTCATTAATTTCTCTCATCACATGAACCTCTATGTGATTGCTGATATTAGATGAAACTCCTCCCTTTTTTTGGTACATTATACAACTCAGTTAAGTAAAAGCTCAATGCCTATGCTCCTGATCAGTCTACATTCTTACTTAAGGAGGCAGCTGATTCAAAAGATGGATTTTGATTGTTAATTCATTTAAGAAAGCTAAATGCCACCCAAACATTCTCTTTAAACGTACACTATACATGCATTAAAAGAGTGGGGCATTTCATCAAACACCATACATGCATTATCCCATATTCCCATTATTAACATACAAAATTCTCAAATTAGCCAAATCAGTATCACCAAACCACAATAATCTCAAAATAATCAACTATTAATAAAAAAACAAATTTGAGAAGAGAGATTACCTTATTAACAATAATATATTGGACCATTGGTTATTGTGTTAGTGAATTCACACAGCCGATGTAGAAGCTAGGGAAAGGAAAAATGACATGAAGAAGAATGAAGGAAGAATGTGACTAGGTGACACAAAGATGAAGAACGGATGAAAAACAGAACAATGACGCGAAGAAGGAGTGAACAAGTAGAGGAGATTGGAGAATTGTCCTACGTGAGTGCGTGACTAGCTGGGTGAGGGGGAAGGGAAGCGTGCGTGGAATTTAACGAGAAGTAAAATGATGTAAGGGGAAGGGAAGCATGCATGGAGTTTAATGAGAAGCAAGATGACGTCGTTTTGCTTATGGTCTTTTAAATCTTGTACGTAACTTAAACAATGTCATTTTTGCTTACAACAAAACGACTTAGCGCGCATGGAGTTTAACGAGAAGCAAGGTGACGTTGTTTTGCATCATTAAAATGACATCGTTTTGCTTATGGTCTTTTTAATCTTATATGTAACTTAAACGATTTCATTTTTGCTCGCAACAAAACGACGTCATTTTGTCTTCTGTTTTTAAGTTGTATATGTAACTAAAACGAAGTTGTTTTGCTTTTAAAGCAAATCAACATCGTTTTTTGTGGAAGTTATTTTTAAAAGTAGCAAAACGTTTTGCTACAAATAAAATGACGTCGTTTTGTTTCTGAACACTCACACTAGTCTGGACATGGGTCAGATTACTTAACCCGAGCCTTGGCCCAACCTGACCTCCTTGGTCTATGGCCCGGCCTAGCTCGAGGTGGCTTAGGCCAAAGTTATCCAGCCCGTGGCCCATTGCCCACGGGTTAAGCCGGATTATTTTTGACATCCCTAATGAGAAACTATTTTAAGTGCCCTTGCTATAAGATTTCATTAATAGTTCATTTGAGGTTTCAAAATTATTTTGCGTTATGGCTATAATCCTGATGGAATCGTTCCTTTTTATTGATCATTTCCTTTGTGTCATAGATTGAGGACATTTTGCTAGATCCCGCGTTGTGATAAAGTTTAAAAAGTGATTAATGAATGTATCTAATGTATGAGCTTTTACTTTCATTCTTTCTACTAGACTGCTGTCTTTCTTTAATTTTATACGATTTTATTCACCCAATAGACCTAATAGGTTACTTTATTTTATTATGTAATGTGTAATATTCTTCATTCATTTGATGTTATCTATATTTTAGACACTTACTTGGGTATTATATAGACATCTCAGCTTATTTTAGATCAATGTATCTTCTACTCGTTGCTTAAACCTCCTTAAAGGTATGTGTCTTATTTATCTACAAGATTTATATAAGTGTTAATGCCTCTCTAATCCTTTCTTGAAGGCGATAATGACAATGGAGGTGTTGAGGCTAGGTATTTAAGTAATGTCAAGGTTAGACCATTTTGCGTAATCTTAAACGTTCTCATCTTACTTTTGGATTATGTTAAACAAATTATTGAGTTAAGAGGCTTATTTTGGTTATTAGTAAAGAAAAATGGATCTTAAACAAGCTGTTTAGCTATCTAAGTTATGTTATTAAGACTATGGGAGTGTTTGATACCAGTCTCTTCTTTGACTTGCCAATGTTGATGAAAAAGTATGACATTTTATTATATATAATTTCTCGTACAAGTCCATTTTTCTGAATGTGTTGTGTGATCTTACATATTAACGTTAGGTATTTGAGTGAACTCAAGTTTAATTATATCATACACTCTCGAATGGTCTCATTTGACTTTCGCATCATCTTAAACAATGTTATTGAGTTAAGATGTCAACGTCAGTTGGCGGTAAAGAAAAATAGATATTAAACAATTTTTTAGCTATCTATATTTTATTATTAATCTTATAGGGAGCATTTGATACCATTCACTTGTGGGGCCTATTAATGTTAATCAAGAAGCGACACTTTATTATATCTAATGTCCAATACAAGTCTATTTCTATGAAACATATTGTATGGAAGCACACGTATGTTATACCATTAATGGTAGAGGTACAAGTTGAGAGGTCTTAATGAAAGGCCTAAAAAAATACATAGATTTGCTCTTAGTTTTTCTCTTATGACACATTAGTTGAATCATTCTTATAGTGATGTGTTATAGGTTGAGATTATTCTAATTTGTAGACCTTTCAAGACTTAGGAAGTTTACTATAATATGCCTCGTCTAGTATCTATTTCATTTATTGGAAACTATATGCTGGTTCTGACCAAACTTTATGAGCTTATTTGCGTGTGGTCCTAAATTGAATATTTTAGTTTATGGCTAGCACTTATTATTGTATATTCTCAATTATTATTGGTAACGAGCATAAAATATATCTATATTTCACTAGGTATTTTGCTATATTTTTCATATAAATTACTATGATTTAATTGAATTAAATATGTTTTAGGTAACTATTAAAGATGTTACCTTGAGATGAGATTTATTAAGAAGTGAAGAGAAATGATAAGAAACGAGAAAATCATAATTTTTAGTTGAACACAGCTGACCCACACTTATGTGCCAGTCTGTGTCCATCATAGAGTAAGTGTAGGTCTCTACACAACGTAAAAATGACTAAGAGAGAGACCATGTAGTGTTGAATAAAATTCATAGAATAACACTGCATGAACCACGTTTGTGTCATAGACTGTAGACCATAGCTAATCTTAAATGAAATAAGAAAATCTATGGTTCAAGGATATGACTGCACTAGATGCAATGTATTAATTTCAAGGAATATGGTGAGATCCATAGTTTACTGACATGACCATGTTTAAGGTAATGTATTATCTATTCCCCATAGTTGTTACCCTAAATTTGTATAGCCATTCTAAGACCATAGTTTGATTATTTTTAAAGAAATAAAAAATTCAGGGAGCTTGAATGGTATTCCACACATCAGATGATAATTTACAGGTAAATAAGAGATGCACTAATGAATATGGATGGAAATTATAGAGCTTGCAATGTTGAGGAAGTTGAGAAAGTTTAATTTTTCAATAGTGGCAAGTCTCTGTTTAGCTACTAACCATATGAATGCTGAGAATTTGGGCAATGCTTTTTTTTTTTTAAATTCCAAATGATATCAAGTAAAAAGGGAACCTAACTTTGAAATCTTAATAAATCCTTGTAAGCATCCGTAACAAATTTTCTATAAGGTTGTTTCAACCAGATGTTAGAGTTCTCGTAATATATAATTGATATACAATATGGAACAACAATTCTCTTAGTTAAAGAAGGATTATTAAAACTCCTTAACCAATTATTATTACATATGCTTGAGTTAAGCTTGGAATCCTCGAGGATAAGATGTATTAGATTGGCCATCAAGTTATTTTTATTTAAGGCCCTTGATTACTCTAGCTATCACATTAAGGAAAAGCAAGTTGTCCATGACCAAATTTGCATTTGATGGTCATATATAAAAGATCTCTCAATTTTAAAAGCTATTGCATAAACTATGAAGAAGAAGAAGATTTGATTTTTACCTCCTAGAAAATTTTTCACTTCAAAAAAAATGTATAGATCCATTTGAACTAAAGTGCTTATTTATTTTTTGAGAATTATTTGAACTTTCTTAGCCATAAAAGCTTTATCGATATGTTTTAAAGAGTTGATACCAAGACCGCTTTCTTTCTTTGATAGAAAAAACTTCTTCATATTCAAATTTGGAAATGGGTTTGTTATTAGGAGCATATGAACATAGAAATCATCTTAACATCTTTTAAATGTTTGTTTTTATTAATCCTTTAGATATGAAAATATAAGAGTACTAGTAGATATGTAGTGAGTTAAGAATTGGATTGATTAATTACAATCTACCTTCAAAGGAAAAAGTTCTATTGCATATTTATAGATTCTCTTCTAAATCTTCTTAGGCAGGAGAATTTAGTCTTTAAAGAGGAGTCTCTTAGTGAAAATTTGCAGCCTTAGATAAGTGAAATAAGGGTCTTTGGTTTGTAGCCTACAATGGTGGATAAGCTAGTAAGATGACTAGCTCCAGAAAACACAACAATTGACATATTTTTATTTATGGAGAGGCTAAAAAACTCCTTATAAGCGTTAATACACAATATTAAGATTATTATTGATTATCATTAGTTTATGAGAGGATAAGGAGATTATATGCAAAAGAGAGGTGTTGAGCAAGTTTTATATATAATAAAACTCTTACTACTCGCAAGTATACGAATCGTATGTTGTAGTATAAGTGGTTATCATTCCAAGAGAATTTATAAACACCTAAACGATTTGAACCTAACTTTGTCTAAAGTATTCAAAAATTTATTTGAATTAAATTTAAATAATTAAATTAAATAAAAAACAAATAATAAAAAAGTGAGTTGTCAATTAAAATTAGGGTTTGATCTAAAATTAGGTCATCTTATAGATAATGGATACACTCATATCAAAATCTCTTTTTCTGTTGATAGGATAAATACAAAGGTAGAATATCGCCTGCAATGAAGTTTGCTATATTAGTATACCATGGTACCATGAAGCTATTGAGCAATATCAAGGTTTCATCAGGGAATTGCTTATTAATGTCTTTGCTTTGCTCTGATTCCCCTCCTTCGAGATGTGACCAGTAGTTAGCTACCACATTCTTCGTTCCTTTCTTGTCTCTAATCTCAATACCAAATTGTTATAGTTGTAGCACCCATCAGATCAATATTGGTTTTGCCTCTTCTTGGTGAATAGATATTTTAGTGTGACACGATTGATAAAAATGATCACTTTAGCTCCTAAGAGATAAGAGAGAAACTTGTCACATGTGAACACCACTACTAGCAACTCCTTCTTAGTAGTGGTGTAATTTAGTTGGGGCTCTATTAATGTCTTACTTACTTAATAAACCACATGCAATCTTTTGTCCTTCTAGTGGCCCAACCAAGGTTTTGAAACCCAGACCGGACATCGAATCAGAGGCCTTACTGATCACCGGTTTGACCGGTTCAACCAGTTCAACCATCGATCGAATCGGTGTGACGTCATAATTATGCAATAATTATATTTAATTATATATAATATTAGTAATATTAAAAATAAAAAATATACCAAATAATATAAAAATATTAAAAAATAAAAAAATAAAAAATTCATTGAACCAGTGGTCGAACCGGACCTGTTCGACCGGTCAATTGACCGGTTTTGAACGGTTATCACTGGTTCAATTAGGGACTGATTTTTAGGAGTGAACCGGACCGAATAGCCGACCGGTCACCGGTAGAACCGGCCGGTTCGGTTCGGTTTTTAAAACAATAGGCCCAACACTTAACCCACAACTGGGTTGCTAGCATCGCACATGACTTTAAATGGTAATGACCAATCTGGTGATGTTAAGATTGATGCTAAAATCAGTGCCTCTTTTAATCTCTTAAATGCAGATAAATAATCATCAAAATTAAAAGGCACATCTTTAACTAATAAATTTGTAAGAGGCCTAGCAATTAATCAGAAGTCCTTAGTGAAGTAGCGATTGAAACCTATATGTCCATAAAATGCTCGCACGACCTTGACATTAATTGGTGGTGGAAGCTTCTCTATAACCTTCGTTTTGGCTCTGTCCTCTTTAATTCCTTGGCACGATATATTGTGTCCAAATACTATGCCTTTATGCACCAATTGAAAACCAAGTGGAATTCTTCATATCTTTAGAGTACTCTGTCCAAATTTTCAAGCACTGCTTAAAAGGGTCTCTAAAGACTAAAAATTGTTCATAAAACTTCCATTATGCCCTCTATCATATCTACAAAGAAAGACATCATACATCTTTAAAATGTATCTGGAGCATTGCGTAACTAGAAAGGCATCCATCTATAACAAAATGTTCCATAAAGACAGATAAAGGTGGTCTTTTCTTGATCCTCTAGATAGATAAAAATTTGGTTGTAGCCCGAATATCTATCTAAGAAATACTAGAATGCATAAAGAGCCACCCTTTCTATCATTTGATCCATGAATGAAAGAGGAAAGTGATCATTTTTAGTCGCTTTGTTAAGATTGTGATAGTCAATACATACTCTCCATCCTGTGACTATTTGTCTAAAAATCATCTCCTCACTTTCACTCTCCATCATAGTCATTCCTCCTTTCTTTGGTATGTATTGTACTAGGATGACTCATTCACTATCTGATATTAGATATATGATACCCACATCTAAAAGCTTTACTACTTCCTTCTTGATCATTTGCTTCATGTGAGGGTTTAACCTTCGTTGACGTTCCCTCATGCTCTACTTCCTTCTTTGAGGTTAATCCTATGCATAACTACGTTTGGGTTTATACCTCATATGTTGAATATCTGCCATCCTATGGCCTTCATCCACTTCCTAATGATTTTTATCACCTTACTCTCTTTCTCCATATCCAGTTGGTTGGAAATCATGATGGGTAGAGTTTGGCACTTACCTAGAAAAGTATACCTTAGGTGTGTGGGTAAAGGCTTTAACTCTAAAGTTGGTGGCTTTTTAGTGGAGGGTGGTATAGATGCTTCGTTTCATACTAGTCTGTTCCAATGTGATGAAGCACTCAAATCCTCTTTCTCTTCTTCTTCCTTCATCTTAGCTTCGTTCTCCATCTTAATATGCTCAGATATTACTTTTGTTGAATCGGACAAAGAAAGCATGCCATATTTGGAGAACCAATAGATTTCAAAACTTTTAGAAATCTTATTTGCAGCGGAAGAAATATATCTAAATCATCATGCCAATCTATACATGATATGGTATAAGGATAATAATAAACATAAACAAGATGAAGATCGTAATCGACTCCTTCGCTACAGCTTTAATTCCTCATTGTGCTATCCTCTCCTTCTTCTTGTATCCAAAGCTTTTGCTTTTGAATCCTTTCCTTTGTCAATCTATCCTCTCCTT